>BSBM01000916.1:1167500-1610000 GCA_027924585.1 Larix kaempferi | reverse complement strand
ATAAGGATTATTATGCATGCACATCCTCACCTGACAATGTCAATTGGGTCAAGGCGCATAGACAACCATAAATTATCAAATGTGTCAAAGAGTAAGCCCTTCCAATAAAAATTAAGACCCACCGTTCAAACTTCATCACCGAGTCCAATTTATGCAAATATTTTCGAAGTGGGGAAAGGTTTGGCATTAAATGGTATAAACGTTGGGGAATAAATGGGGTAAACGTTATACAGGGGTGCGTGTGCGCTCTTGACGTGTACGTGCGAAAAACACACGTGCGCGCATTTAAGCACGTGTGTGTGGCCCTGTTACTAGTTTAAAAAAATAGAGTTCTCTGTTTCTCGGGAATTCCACCAAAAACATGAGTTTAACTTCTTCCGCGGGTTTCAAGCTCTCACAGATTTCTTATTGGCTCACACTCATTGATATTTTGGACACTCTTTGATCTATTGGACACAAAATCACCCTTGGAATCTAACAAACATCTACAGTGGTCTTGGAATCTAGTGGATTCATTCAAGCTACCAGTTTCCATTGCAAGTGGAGATCATTTCTATAGAGGTATGGTGAATTGTAAATAAGTCTTTTCATTCACAAGATTTGAGATGAGCCCATGCTTTTTTGTTTTTATCATATGCCCACAACAATATCCATGCATAGACAACAATGAATTTGACAAGAAGATTTCGCAAGTTCACATCTAGAAAAACTCATATGAACACTAGACAAGATGAAGTATGCAACCTCCTCATTGTGTAATTAGTTTCCAAGTTAATTTTGTTCTTTCAACCTCATATTATGTTAGCAAAAAAAACCACACACTCACTAAACATAACTAAAAATATCACTTCAACTCATCCACAAAACCTCAACTCTCTTATCTCTTATTCAATACCATTGTATGGAATGAGGATATCTGTAAGTATATGCACCTTTCCTTTCTATATGAATCCAAATATGATAATATTCATCCATATTTACCATCCTTACAATATCCTCTTACCTTTAATAATGATTTTTTTTCCAAAAACCAAGACTTTCCCACTTCATGCTCTATTCAACATGATGATGGTTGGTATAGTCCCTAGTTCCCCACTCTCCAACACCTCCACACCCTAGATATTGCACATTGAAAGGTCAAATTATATTCCCCCTAATCACCCTTCCTAAGACCATGATCCTTGTTAAAAACCTTTGCCTCCTCCTTAAGGTTTTGCACAAAACAAGGTATATATTCATTCTATTGTGATGCATTATTGAATTCAACCATGGGTATTTTAAACTCAAAATCACATTCTATCATCTCAAGGTTTATAGATAAGCAAATAGTTTGTTGTTGTTTCTTCAAATCCTTAATGTGTTATATAACCTAGTAATTTACAATGGTAAAGGACATTGCCTCAAATGGAAGGATATACCATTCCACTATGAAGACAAAGCAATCAAACTATGTGCAAAATTTAGAATTGATAACATTAAGGGAGAAAGCAAAAAATGCAACTAATTAAGGTTACCTTATTTGATGTAGAAAAACTATCAAACTATTCCCAAGGCATATCTAGCCATCTCTGTTGTAGGGTGTTACTACCATAATTTTTATGAATTCATGGCTAGGAAAGACACTAGTTTCTCCTCTCTACACTTAACCAACCATAATCTATATTGATTGGAATTGTAAGGGATAATGATGTTTATTCGAACACAAATAAACCAACATAGTCTGTAGTTGTATATGTTAATTTGTAAAGTGGTAAGCTATGTTGGAATGTGTCAGGTTCATTGTATAATGCCACTAATATCTTATTTGTTGTTTCTTTTGCAGGGGTAGGCCTGATAGTTGTGTTAAAGAGATTTTTGGAGATGGGAAACTCACGAAACGCAAAAAAAAAAATAGAAGGAATCTGCCCATTGAAAAGGTCAATGACTTAAGAGAAAAGGCCAGGTTGGGAATGGAAAGATTGAGACATGGTCCTATCATTTCCCTGGATCATGCCACTGATACTAACAGAGTTGTTGACACGAAAACCTCTTGTTCAGAACCACAGGTAAATTGGTCGCGTCCAATGGACCCAACTCAAATTCCAACATCAACACAATCTCCAACCAACAATCCATCAACGAGTCATTCCAAAGTTCCTCACGACACAATAATTTTGGGAGATGCTGCATGTGTAGAGATGGACATACAAGCCTTGCTCAATTTGCAATCTCCCTAAGAAAACCACAACCCTGTTGACCACACTCCCATTATGGCCTAATCTATGAACAAAGCACCACAAAAAACAAGCTCGGGTATTCATGTCTCATGTCCACCCTCCCTACCTCGATTGTCCAGTGCAAGAAGAATAAATCCTAGAAGTATTCATGTGGATGAGAGTGCTATGTCGAGGCTTGAAGGAAAGTTGCCAAAATGCACTATCGAATGGCAATACAACAAAATTGTCAAAGAATATTTTGAATCCAAAGGTGATGTAGGTAAATGTCAATTATTGCTATGTTTGTTAAAGTCACGTTCTTTAGTTGTTGTTAGGAGAATTTTGGGCATAAAGATGGTTAAAAGTTCGGAGGCCAACAGTCATATTGTTAGAAATCTCCAATTTGCATTTAATGCGATTGGGAAGACGTCTCGTACAAAAGATCTTTGTGCGGCTCATCGTGTTTTAGCGGAATCAGTTGTAAGCAAGTCCACAAGGCAACGTCACATGCTATCACACACTTCTCACATACTCAAATTAAATATAAAAACTATTAAAAAGTACTATGTTATAAGAGAAAATCTTGACACTCCAGGTGGAAACAATTGTTGGGCTTTTGTTGGTAGGTTTCCTCATGCATATAGGAAGCTAATTGATGTTGTTAAGTAGTTAGGACAAAATTTTTGGCATGATCATACTAGACATTCATCAAACCAATGAGACGTGCTAAAACTGAGAAAAGGTTCTATTGAACGTGAGCCCCATGTTAAACACTTCCTTGACAACACACAGACTGAACTCTATGAGAGATTCAGGAATGAGCACACACAATTGAACCTGGGCCAAAGGTCCTTTGAGAAATGAAAACCATGGTACATTTGTATATGCATGGATCGGAACACTTGTTGTTGTAGATACCACGTAGAATATGAATATTATTATGACACATATAAACATATATTTTGTGATTTGCATACTAACATTGTGCAGGGCTGCAATGAATCCATACTACCACCGAATGCATCAACAGACTTTATCCACAATGTCATGTGTCCAAGGCCCGAAGGACAAAAGTATTATGAAAAATCGTGTCTATATGGGACATGTTCTATGTGCAGTGGGTTTTCTCTTTTGAACCGTTGCATTCATGAAAGCAAGGAGCACAAATTTGGAATGATGGGTGTGGAGATGCAGAGCTTCAAGTACGTGACCTATCAATTAGACAGTGTCGGAGAAAGTAAAAAGATTGCATTGGTGAAGTCACAGGTACAAATGAATATTGCATATTTTTCATATTACAAGTTCAATTTATGGCATGTACATTTTTCCAAAGGCCACATTGTAATATTTCCCTTGTTTCCATGGTAACTAGTACTGGCATGTGACTTCTTGATGGAATTCTACGAGAAAACCGAGCAGTATGTTCAACATGTGCATGTAGTGTGACGGCAAGATGAGCGGTGCAGAAAATGTAGGGACACATTTCCCGTTGGAACCATAGTGTCAATTGTGGATTTTGCAGAAAATTACACCCTTCAGCCACAAAATGAAATCCATAGTCAATACTACCATTCAGACCAAGTTAGCATCATGGTACATATTATGTATAGGCATGGGCCAGAGAGTAGCAATGACAAGAGGATAATACTGAAGGAGACAAACTTTTACATAAGTGATGATAGAGCCCATGATCTGCATTATGTGCAACATTATTTTTGAATTTTCTATGATCAGTTGAAGGAGAGAGATATACAGATGGATCAACATTGGATATGGTCGGATGGTTGTGCGGGCCAGTTCAAAAATGCCAGAGTATTCCAATGGATGAGTACTTTGCATAAGACTTATAATGTGCCGCATATCTGGAACTATTTTGAGACCGGGCACGGCAAAGGAGAGCATGATGGGGCTGGTGCATGCATCAAGACTGCACTGCGAAGGGAAGAGATGAGGTTTGACATGGAACCTCATATCCGAGATATATGGTCCATAGTTCAATTGTGCTCCGCAACAATGTCAGAACAAGGAAAAGATCAACAAACATCATCAGTGGCAGGACGTGTGGTGAGAAATTTTTGGCTAGTTGTTGACAGAGATCGATCACATTCCTATAGTTGCGGCACAGTACAAGGAACACGTGGATTTCATTCAGTTCGAAGCTCAAACAACCACTTATTTGAAATATGGATGCGAAATCTTGCATGCTTTTGCAGCCCTTGCAGCAGTGGCGAATGGGATGAATGCGAATGCATGGACTGGGTTGATGAATGGGATCATGTGTCTCTTGCAGTAGACCAACGTGCAGTTGTTGAAACAACCCAGTTAGAGGAGGTTCAGTCAGCGATTTCGACAGACTACAACCATATCTCAGATCTTGTATGACCAGGACACATATATGCAGTTGTTGCACCAAAAGAAAATGAATGGGGCGTGGATTATTGGTTGGCACGGTGCATCCAAGGTAAGCAAACCCTCTACGGATCATTAATCGATGATGAAGGAATTGAATTTCCTACTGGCTCGATGGTGGTTAAGGGGGAATATCTTACACTAGATGGGAAGTCAAGAAATACTAGTGGGCATGTATTCATGGATTACAGACCAGGTTCAGTGGTGTATCACTTCACAAAATTGATCGTTGGCACAAACATCCATCTTCAGACAATGTCAAGCAAGAGCTCAACCAAGGTACACTACTACCTGCCTCATTCAGAGCATGAGATATTGATGGAGACAATTAGCAACAGAGAGGATCTAGATGGATTTATTGAATGAGGCCAATCAACTTTACATAAGAGAAAGAATTACATCAAACAATTTTATGTTCTACATCGAGGTATGTGTAGTTTTATGTTATTTCGTTGGTACATGCATTTTTTGTTGATACATACATACATACATGTCTTTGCCTATGTTTTTTATTTTTCCTATATGTATTAAACTATTCCATGCTTCTCTTTTATGTTGAATAAAATGGTGATGTGATTTGGATCAAATTTGAGTAATTTGAGTTAGTATTTTCTTAAATATATCTATCTATGTTTGTAGCATTTGAAGATAGCAGTTTTGATAGGTTCTCAAGATTAGAATTACCTAGGTTTTAGGAAATTTTTTGAAGTACATAATCTATTACAATGGTCTTAAAAATTTAACTTTGTAGATGAAACCTTCTAGGAATCCATGTATGGATAGAAGGGTCTTCCACTTGGGGTAGGGAGTTATCAGAAAGTTTCAAGGGTGGTATTTTTGAGATCTATACTTGAGAAAATCATTGGGGAACTGTGAAATTCCTTATCGATCAAATATCTCTTTAGTTTCTCTCTCTTTAGTTTTGTGTCCCCCCAAACCTTTTTCATGCTTTGGGTACCTTGAGGTATATCCCCAACCCAAAAAACTCTTATATTATGATGATTATGTTGGTTTAGGGTTTTGGTTACCCATGCTCTTATAACCCAAAAAACTCTTATATCCCCAACCTTTTTCATATATTTGGTTCCCTATGCTCAATGCTCACCCAAATCTAGCTACATTTTGGGTTTTTGCCCTTATCCAAGCATCGTGTCATTAACCTAGGTTTTGCACTAATATATTTTAAAACATGCTCATTTATGGTTGGATATTGATGCTTTATTCCTATAGATAACCACTTAGAGGTACTTGTCATCATCATCACCAACATCATCTCTAGGCTCCTCATCAACATCTCCATCATCATCATCTTCCTCATCATCACCATCACCATCAACACCATCGTCAATGTCTTCATCATCGCCACCATCTTCATCATCATCATTAACTCTAACTCTAACCCTAATTCAATTTCCTTCTATAACTCTAGCCCCAACCCTCACCCAAACTCTAGCACTAAGCCATCTTCTTCATCATCTCCATCACCATCACCATCACCATCACCATCACCATCACTGTCACCATCACCATCATCATCATGTCTTCATCATCATCACCATCTTCATGATCATTGTTAACTCTAAGTCTAACCCTAATTCAATTTCCTTCTATAACTCTAGCCCTAACCCTCACCCAAACCCTGGCACTAAACCATATTCTTCATCATCACCATCACCATAACCATCACCATCACCGTCAACATCTTCATCATCACCACCATCTTCATCATCATCATCAACTCTAACTCTAACCCTAATTCAATTTCCTTCTATAACTCTAGCCCCAACCCTCACCCAAACCCTAACTCTAACTCTAACTCTAACTCTAGGTTCCTCATCAACATCTCTATCATCATCATCTTCTCCATCGTCATCATATTCATCGCCATCACCATCACCATCACCATCACCATCATCATCAATGTCTTCATTATCATGACCATCATCATCATCATACGTGCCCGGCGGATGATTTTGCAGAGTTGACCCCTGTGTGCAAAAATTGCACATTCCCTCATTGAGCAAAACCCTAGTTTCCAATATGGACATACAAGATGGCACCGGGGCCATGGGACTAGAGGAGAGGGGCACCGCTGGCACTATCTCGGTGTCTTAAATCCAACGAAGTCGACGGTTCGCCGATCGGAGCCACGGTCGTCATTCTATGGCTCATTCCATCTCGCATCCAAAAGGCCTTCAGGGACACTTGCTGGATACCTACCGGGGGCATAGAAGTTCAACCATGCAGGAAAACCTAGTTCTGGGGAGTCCTGCAGGTGTGTCTAGGAAGGTTCCAGTAGGGAATTCTAGCCATAAGTGCCTGACGGATGATTTTACAGAGTTGAACCCCGTGTGCAAAAATTGCACACTCCCTCACTGAGTAAAACCCTAGTTTCCAAGATGGACGTACAAGATGACACCAGTGCCACAGGACCAGAGAAGAGGGGCACCGCTGGAACTATCCCGGCATCCTGAATCCAACGGAGTCGACGGTTCATCGATTGGAGCCACGATTGTCATTCTATGTCCCGTTCTGCCTTGCATCCAAAAGGCCTCCAGGGACAACTGCTGGATAGCTGCTGGGGGCATAGAAGTCTAGCCATGCAGCAAAACCTGGTTCTGGGGATTCCTGCAGGTGTGTCTAGGCAGGTTCTGGCTAGGAACGCTAGTCATAAGTGCTTAATGGACGATCTTCTAGAGTTGACCCCAGTGTGTAAAAATTGCACACTCCCTCATTGAGCAAAACCCTAGTTTCCAAGATGGACCTACAAGGTGACACCGAGGCCATGGGACCAGAGGAGAGGGGTATCCCTGGCACTATCCCGACATCTTGAATCCAACGGAGTCGACGGTTCGTCGATCTGAGCCATGGTAATCATTCTATGGCTTGTTCCGTCTCGCATCCAGAAGGCCTTCAGGGATACCTACTGGATACCTGCCGGGGGCATAGAAGTCAAGCCGTGCAGCAAAACAGGGTTCCAGGGAGTCCTGTAGGTGTGTCTAGGAAAGTTCCGGCTGGGAACGCTAGCCATAAGTTCCCGGTGGACGATCCTCCAAAGATGATCCCCATGTGCAAAAATTGCACACTCCCTCACTGAGCAAAACCCTAGTTTCCAAGATGGATGTACAGGATGGCACCCGGGACATGAGACCGAAGGAGAGGGGCACCCCTATCACTATCCCAGTGTCTTTAATCCAATGGATTTGATAGTTCATCAATCGGAGCCACGAGTGTCATTCTATGGCTCGTTCCATCTCGCATCCAAAAGGCCTTCAGGGACACCTGCTGGATACCTGCCGGGTGCATAGAAGTCAAATCGTGTAGCAAAACCTGGTTCCAGGGAGTCCTATAGGTGTGTCTAGGCAAGTTCTGGCTGGGAACACTAGCCATAAGTTCCTGGTGGACGATCTTCCAAAGTTGACCCACGTGTGCAAAAATTGCACACTCCCTCACTGAGCAAAACCCTAGTTTCCAAGATGGACCTACAAGGTGACACTGGGGCCACGAGATCGGAGGAGAGGGGCACTCCTAGAACTATCCCGACATCCTGAATCCAACGGAGTCGACAGTTTGTCGATCTGAGCCACGGTCGTCATTCTATGGCTCATTCCGTCTCGCATCCAAAAGGCCTTCAGGGACACCTGCTGGATACTTGTCGCGGGCATAGAAGTCAAACCGTGTAGCAAAACCTAGTTCCAGGGAGTCATGTAGGTGTGTCTAGGCAAGTTCCATCTGGGAACGCTAGCCATAAGTGCATGGTGGACGATCTTCCAAAGTTGACCCATGTGTGCAAAAATTGCACACTCCCTCATTGAGAAAAAACCTAGTTTCCAAGATGGACCTACAACGTGACATCTGGGGCATTGGACCAGAGGAGAGAGGCACCCCTGGAACTATCTCGGCATCTTGAATCCAATGGAGTCGATGGTTTGTCGATCTGATCCATGGTCGTCATTCTATCGATCGTTTTATACCCCTACGTTTTGAGAAGGTTGAAGCTGTAAAGCAACAGGTCTCTAGTATTCATCCTGAAGCTATTTCGTTTATGTCTAAGATAAAGAAGCTCTCAGTTCGTGAGCTAGAACATATCGATCTTAACAAGATTTTTACAATCTATGTTTTATGAGAAACTGACCTTAGAACTTCTCGTAGCAATGATAATGAATCCTTCATTTTGCATTTGTTAGCAGAAGAAGATCAATTTTCGACAAAACAATATGATTATTACATGTGGAGGCAGCGGTTTCCAGTGGAAAGATGTTGGGAAATGGGATATTACATTAGTTTTTCCGATGGGCGAGCGGATTACAAAAGGAAATATGGCGGTTGTAGGTATCTATGCTTTCTTCCGACGAAAATTGTAATAGTATTTCCATTTATAATACAGGCATATTTTTTACTGGTTTTGTCAAGAGAAAGTATCATTTTCAATAACAAGTGGAACCAGGGAATCCTTCGTTGTGTTCCATTAGCCCTTTGTTCAGCATTTCGTGCTTTGGTAAGTGGTAATTCACCTCTATCATCGAAAAATTGGGTCTATAGGTACCTTCCCTTTCATATTCATCGTAATGCACACATAGTCCATCCTTATCTTGATAAAAAAGAGTTTTATAATAGCTTGAATTTTTTGGGCATGGTTATCTCCCTGTATTTGGTTGTCTGATTGGTTGACAAGCTTTCTTGAAAATCTATACGTTGAACTTCTTTGTTTTATTGTTGAAAATTGGAAAGGATTTTCAAGTCACCTGCAAAATGCTCCTTTGTTGAAATATGTAAGTTCTTCCAACAACATTGATTTGGCTAGTGTATCAAATGCTACCGTCCACACCAGAATTTATCTTTCGTCAAAGGAGTCGCACATATTGTGGCTGACCAAATGGTCTAGGGAGCTTGGAAGTGCCGCCAAATATTATTCCATGCCTGAATATACACACCAGGCAATTATAAATTTAGATCCTCGAGAATGCCTGAATCTACCCAGAAGGCAATTATAAATTTAGATCCTTGAGAAGGTGAGAAACTGTATGAGTGGTTGAATCAGTATCCTAAAATTACAGAGCTTTCTATCTCAAATTTTTCTGAGTGGCTCCTGGATGTAGTATTAGACTCAACAGATAGTAAACATGTTATCACCATAGCAAATTTTTTGCAGTATTCATCTACAAATAACTACGTCTGGCCCGAACAGATTACCAATCTTTGCAAGAATATTCCTCTAGTAGATGAAGGTGGCAACATCACTAGGGTACGAGGCTCTCTGAAGTTTCTCCAGCCTACATCCATGAATAATTGGGCCAAGTTAAGAGGCCAAGTTAATTGGGCCAAGCTGTCCCTGAATGGCCCCAGGGTGCCCGACTAGAATGCCTGTAGCAGCCAAATAGTGGCTCGGTTCGCGAATCCATTTGTTCCGGTGGGTTCGGGATGCCGGTTTTCAGCTAGGGGACCCCCACAGCGTCCCCTGAAGACCCAGAAGCGGTGCCAACGAGCCATATCCATACCTAGGGTTTTTCTCAATGAGGGCCATTCCAAATTTTCTCAAGGGGGCCATTTCTCGTCCGGAGGCCCCCTGGCATGCGTGGACACCGTGGACAGGTCCACAATGGCCATGTGGACCTATGGGAGGCGACATAATCCAATTCCGCTCATCGGTTTGGTTACTATGGCCCCGGGGAAAATCCTCCAAGTGTCCCTGAACGACCCAGAGTGCTCGACTAGAATGCTCGTAGCACCTGAACCGTGGGTTGGTTTGTGAATCCATCAATTAAAGTGGGTCCAAGATGCTGGGTTTCAGCTAGGAGACCCCCACAGCATCCCCCGAAAACCCAAAAGCGATGCCAAGGATCCATCTCCGGAGCTAGCATTTTGCTCATTGAGGGCCATTCCAAATTTGCTCGAGGGGGCCATTTCTCGTCCAGAGACCCCTGGGAATCCATTGCCACCATGAACAGGCCCACAATGGCCATGTGGACCTGTGGGAGGTGACAAAATCCAATTCCGCTCACCGGTTTGGGTTCCATGGCCCCGGGGGTGCCCGATTAGAATTCCCATAGCACCCGAACCATGGCTCGGTTCGTGAATCCGTCGATTCCGGTGTGTCCGGGACGCTGGGTTTCAGCTAGGGGACCCCCCACAATGTCCCCTGAAGACCCAGAAGCAGTGCCAACGAGCCAGCTCCGGAGCTAGGGTTTTTGTTCAGTGAGGGCCATTCCAAATTTGCTCAAGGGGGCCATTTCTCGTCCAGAGGCCCCTGGGCGTGCATGGACATCGTGGACAGTTCCAAAATGGCCACATGGACTTGTGGGAGGTGACAAAATCCAATTCCACTCGCTGGTTTGGGTTCCGTGGCCCCGGGGAAAATCCTCCAAGTGTCCCAGAATGGTCTCAGGGTGCCCGACTAGAATGCCCGTAGCACCCGAACCGTGGCTCGATTTGCGAATCCGTCGATTCCAGTGAGTCTGGAACGACAAGTTTCAACTAGAGGCCTCCTCACAACGTCCCTCAAAGATGTGGAAGTAGTGCCAATGGGCCATCTCCGGAGCTAGGGTTTTGCTCAGTGATAGCCATTCCAAATTTGCTAAAGGGGTGAATTTCTCGTCTGGAGGCCCCCGAGCATGCGTGGCCAGCATGGACAGGTCCACAATGGCCACGTGGACCTATGGGAGATGTCCGAATCCAATTCCGCTCGTCGGTTTGGGTTCCATGGCCCCAGATAAAATCCCCAAAGTGTCCTTGAATGTCCATCACTGAGCAAAACCCTAGCTCCGGAGATGGCCCATTGGCACCACTTTTATGTCTTTAAGGTACGCTGTGGGGGGTCCCCTAGCTGAAACCCACCATTCTGGACCCACTAGAATCGACGGATTTACAAACCGAGCCATGGGTCAGGTGCTACAGGCATTCTAGTTGGGAACCCCGGGGCTGTTGAGGGACACTTGGAGGATTTTCCCCGTGGCCACGAAACCCAAACCGGCGACAGGACTTGTATTCTGTCACCTCCCATAGGTCCGTGTGGTCATTGTGGACCTATCCACAATGGCCATGCATGCATGGGGGCCTCCGGATGAGAAATGGCCCCCTTGAGCAAATTTGGAATGGCCCTCATTGAGCAAAACCGTAGCTCTAAAGATGGCTCGTTGACATCGCTTTTGGGTCTTTGGGAGACACTGTGGGGGGGGGCCTAGCTAAAACCCGGCGTCCCGAACCCACCGGAATCGATAGATTCATGAACCAAGCCATGGTTCGGGTGCTACGGGCATTCTAGTTGGGCACCCCAGGCCCATTCAGGGACACTTGGAGGATTTCCCCGAGGCCATGGAACCCAAACTGGTGAGCGAATTTGTATTTCATCACCTCCCACAAGTCCACATGGCCATTGTGGACATGTCCACAGTGGCCACGCACACCTAGGGGCCTCCGAACGAGAAACGACCCCCTTGAGCAAATTTGGATGGCCTTCACATTGGGGTCAACTTTACAAAATTGTCCGCCGGGCACTTACGACTAGCGTTCCCAGCCGAAACCTCCCTAGACACACCTGCAGGACTCCTCGAAACCCGGTTTTGTTGCACGGTTAGCGTTCTATGTCCTCGGCAAGTATCCAGTAGGTATCCCTGAAGGCCTTTTGGATGAGAGATGGAATGAGCCATAGAATGACGACCGTGGCTCCAGTCGATGAACTGTCGACTCCGCTGGATTCAGGACACCCGGATAGTGCTAGGGGTGCCCCTCTCCTCTGGTCCTGTGGCCCTGGTGTCATCTTGTACGTCCATCTTGGAAACTAGGGTTTTGCTCAGTGAGGGAGTGTGCAATTTTTGCACATGGGGGTCAACTCTGCAAAATCGTCTGCCGGGCACTTATGGCTAGCGTTACAAGCCGGAACCTGCCTAAACACACCTAGAAGACTCCCCGAAACCAGGTTTTGCTACACGGTTAGACTTCTATGCCCCCGGTAGGTATCTAGCAGATGTCCCTGAAGGGCTTTTGGATGTGAGACGGAACGAGCCATAAAATGACGACCGTGGCTTTGAATGACGAACCATCAACTCCATTGGATCCATGACGTCGGGATAGTGCCAGGGGTGCCCCTCTCCTCCGGTCCCGTGGCCCCAGTGTCATCTTGTACGTCCATCTTGGAAACTAGGGCTTTGCTTAGTGAGGGAGTGTGATATTTTTGCACACGGGAGTCAGCTTTGCAAAATCGGCCATCGGGCACTTATGGCCAGCATTCCCAGTCGGAACCTGCCTAGACACACCTGCAGGACTCCCCGGAACTAGGTTTTGCTGCACGGTTGGAGTTCTATGCCTTGAGAAAGTATCCAGTAGGTGTCCCTGAAGGAATTTTGGATGCGAGACGGAACAAGCCATAGAATGACGACCGTGGCTCTTATCAGTGAACCGTCGACTCCGTTGGATTCAAGATGCCAGGATAGTGCCAAGGGTTCCCCTCTCCTCCGGTCCTGTGGCCCCGTTGTCATCTTGTACATCCATCTTGGAAACTAGGGTTTTGCTCAGTGAGGGAGTGTGCAATTTTTGCACATGGGGGTAAAATCTGCAAAATCGTCCGTCGAGCACTTATGGCTAGCGTTCCCAGCCGAAACCTACCTAGACACACCTGCAAGACTCCCCGGAACTAGATTTTGCTGCATGGTTGGACTTCTATGCCCCCGGTAGGTATCCAACAGGTGTCCCTGAAGGCCTTTTGGATGCGAGACAGAACGAGCTATAGAATGATGACCGTGGCTCTGATCGATGAACCATCAACCCTGTTGGATTCGGGACATTGGGATAGTGCCAGGGGTGCCCCTCCCCTCCGATCACGTGGCCTTGATGTCATGTTGTACGTCCATCTTGGAAACTAGGGTTTTTCTCAGTGAGGGAGTGTGCAATTTTTGTACACGAGGGTCAACTCTGCAAAATCATCCATCGGGCACTTATGGCTAGCGTTCCCATCCAGAACCTGCCTAGACACACTTGCAGGACTCCTCGGAACTAGGTTTTGCTGCACGATTGGACTTCTATGCCCCCAGCAGGTGCCCCTGAAGGCCTTTTGGATGCGAGATGGAACGAGCCATTGAATGACGACCGTGGATCCGATCAACGAACCGTCAACTCTGTTGGATTCAGGATGCCAGGATATTGCCAGGGGTGCCCCTCTCCTCCGGTCCCATGGCCCCGGTGTCATCTTGTATGTCCATCTTGGAAACTAGGGTTTGGATCAGTGAGGGAGTGTGCAATTTTTGCACATGGGGGTCAACTCCGCAAAATCGTCCACCAGGAACGTATGATGATGATGATGGTGATGATGATGAAGACGTTGATGATGATTGCGATGGTGATGGTGATGGTGATGAAGATGATGACGATGGAGAAGATGATGATGATGGAGATGTTGATGAGGAACCTAGAGTTAGACTTAGAGTTAGAGTTAGAGTTAGGGTTAGGGTTAGAGTTAATGATGATGATGGATATGGTGGTGATGATGAAGACGTTGATGATGATGGTGATGGTGAAGAAGGTGGTTTAGTGCTAGGGTTTGGGTGAGGGTTAGGGCTAGAGTTATATAAGGAAATTGAATTAGCTTTAGAGTTAGCGTTAATGATGATGATGAAGATGGTGGTGATGATGAAGACGTTGATGGTGATGGTGATGGTGATGGTGAGGATGAAGAAGATGGTTTAGTGCTAGGGTTTGGGTGAGGGTTGGGGCTAGAGTTATAGAAGAAAATTGAATTAGGGTTAGAGTTAGAGTTAATGATGATGATGAAGATGGTGGTGACGATGAAGACGTTGATGGTGATGCTGATGGTGATGGTGAAGAAGATGGTTTAGTGCTAGGGTTTGGGTGAGGGTTAGGGCTAGAGTTATAGAAGGAACTTGAATTAGGGTTAGAGTTAGAGTTAACAATGATGATGAAGATGGTGCTGATGATGAAGACATGATGATGATGGTGATGGTGAGGATGAAGAAGATGTCTTAGTGCTAGGGTTTAGGTGAGGGTTGGGGCTAGAGTTATAGAAAGAAATTGAATTAGGGTTAGAGTTAGAGTTAATGATGATGATGAAGATGGTGGTGATGATGAAGACATTGATGGTGATGGTGAGGATGAAGAAGATGGTTTAGTGCTAGGGTTTGGGTGAGGGTTAGAGCTAGAGTTATAGAAGGAAATTGAATGAGGGTTAGAGTTAGAGTTAACAATGATGATGAAGATGGTGTTGATGATGAAGACATGATGATGATGGTGAAGTGATGGTGATTGTGAGGATGAAGAAGATGTCTTAGTGCTAGGGTTTGGGTGAGGGTTAGGGCTAGAGTTATAGAAGAAAATTGAATTAGAGTTAGAGTTAGAGTTAATGATGATGAAGAAGATGGTGGTGATGATGAAGACATTGATGATGATGGTGAGGATGAAGAAGATGGTTTAGTGCTAGGGTTTGGGTGAGGGTTAGGACTAGAGTTTTAGAAGGAAATTGAATTAGGGTTAGAGTTAGAGTTAATGATGATGATGAGGATGATGGTGATGATGAAGATGGTGGTGATGATGAAGATGTTGATGATGATGGTGATGGTGAGGATGAAGAAGATGGTTTAGTGCTAGGGCTTGGGTGAGGGTTATGGCTAGAGTTATAGAAGGAAATTGAATTAGGGTTAGAGTTAGAGATAATGATGATGATGAAGATGGTGGTGATGATGAAGATGGTGATGGTGATGGTGATGGTGAGGATGAAGAAGATAGTTTAGTGCTAGGGTTTGGGTATCCTAAGAGTGTAAGACTCTAACTCTAGAGCGCCTTGTTTGCATGGATAAATGGGCCAACTAAGTGCACCTGTACTGGGATTATTTGAGGCATGCAAGCATGTATCCTCCTAGAGATATGCCCCCCTTAACATATACTATAGCCCTCATGTATGAGTGCCTAGGGAACTGCACTCTCTCACTGTGCATGCAAAACTAAATAGAACAAAAAATGCAGAATTAGAACTGAACTGCTAATTTAAAAAAAAATGTCTAAAGTGGAAATTAATGGAGGATGGCGCATGCATGTGCTCCCTATCTCTCTCATACATAAATGCTAGTGCATCCTGGAATCCTCACGTATGAGTTCCTAGGGAACTGCACTCTCTCACTATGCATGCAAAACTAAATAAAACAAAAAATGCAGAATTATAACTGAATTGCTAATTTAGGAAAAACATCTAAACTTGAAATTAATGGAGGATGCCGCATGCATGTGCTCCCTATCTCTCTCATCCATAAATGCTAGTGTATCATGTTACATCTTGTTTTCACACCCAAGTGGCAAAGTCCTAATCCTCTAATGCTACAAGTGCGACTTCCGAAGATGATTGCTACTATCACCTCAGCAAAGATTTTCCCAAGTTTTAGGCCTACTTTAAAGGCCAAGGGAGGCTTCTAGATCAAGGTTGGAGAAAAGGTCTTAGGATTTCAAACTTGTTTGAAGATTAAGATGTGTTTTCCTTTAAGTTAAAGTCCCATGTGAGTGCTTAATTCAGAAAGTTGCAAGTGAATTAATCAAATAGACACCTTTCAGAAATAAATATTTGCTCATGTGTAAAATGAAAGATCATTCATGGATAAATAAATATATTCACAAAACTTAAATCAACAATGAATCATAATGTTGTAGAATCAAAATTCACATTAAAACATGTTGGCTTATTTCCCAAAATCATCCACAAATGATATTATCTAATAATGCCAAGGTTATAGTTATTAGTTTACGAGTGATTATTGAATGAGACCCTCTTAGAGAGAGTAAAATCTCTGCAAAAGGGTGTCACCCAATCTATTAAGGGTCGAACTAAGTTGTAGTGATTTGAATCACTTCAATAAAGATGGCTGAAATCTTATCTTCACAAACTTAATTAATTAAATGTTTTGCCATATGATCCATGAGCATATAAATATAAAAAGATGTACTGGAAATCAAATCAGTAAACCACTTGCACAGGTTTGGTAACTTCTAGAATGTAAATGATTAGATGATTGTAAACATTCATTCAATAAACCATAAAAATTTAGGATATGTTGTCTGTAATTGCTTAAGACAAATTTGTGAAATAATAACCATTCAAATAACATGCAATTAACACTATGATCCATATATGAGAGTTGTGGATCGTGATAGACTAGTCATTATATATGTGGCAACGGTCCTATTTCAAATGGCTTAATTTAGGATAATCAAATTATTTTAGGTGTTGTATATGAAGTGGTTATGGACCCAGTAAGTCCAAGGGTGAATCCTATAGATCTCGAGGATGGAAGGGTTGTTTTGGAAAATGATGGTAGTTGGTTCAAGGTTAGAGATGGAGGAGACAATTCTTTAAAGCATGTTGATAATGATAAAGGTGAAGCCAACAAAGGGATGCAGGTAAATGATGTTGGTAGTGTAAAAATGAAGAGGAAGAAGTGTGTATAACATAAAATCTCTCTTATGAGGCTAGTCCTAGGAAAGGATATCAAAATGCATGAGGTGGTGGGAATGGATCCCCATGCTCTTTTTGGAAGATTTCATGGTAAAAAGGTGGGGGAGTTGTCTCTAAGGGTGTAGTTATAGGAAAGAGGGGATCTTAGGCTTGGGTACATTCCTAATTTATTTATATCAACTACAAGTTACCTAGGGTTTCTTTTCATATATCAAGAGGATTTTGAGGAATATTTTGGGCCATGATTGGAAGTGTGAGATGATTTTGCTTATGCTATATATTTTTTTGTATCCCTAAAGTCACAACACTTTGTAATGTAAATATCACTCCTTAGTTTGCTTGGTTAGGTATGTTGTTGCTGAAAGGAAAAGATGCAAGACCCATTCAAATACAAGGGACTCATATTAAGGTCACTTGGTGTCTAGAAATAACATCTATATGTATGTGAGAACTTTTCGATAACATTCTTATCGAAGACAAAATCATGTATGCAAAAATGTAATCAAAGACAAACTCATATACAGAAGTGTACATCCATCTATTAATATGCAAAAATGATCCAATCATGTACACTTTTTGGAAAAATGGAACATCATTCCCAGCATCTATATAATGGAAACTCGTGCCCCGTACAAAAAAAGGCAACTCGTTCCCTATACAAAATATGGCCGATGGTTCCCTATACAAAATATGGAAACTCGTGTCAAAAATGCCACATCATGGCTAGTGTACATAGGAGGGTCTCTCAATTCTCCTGCCCACCCTCGGAGCTCCCAGGTGCATCTCGAAAATCGATCTTCCTCTTCTTCATGCTAGAGGAAGCTGGGTCCTTCCGGATTCTTTGAGCACATCCCCCTAAGCCCTAAAACGACAAAAATAATATGTCAACTTTTCTTGGCAATTATACAAGTATAAAACATAATTTCAAAATAAAAATAGTTTTCAAATCTTGGATAACTCACTGCATGCGAGACTGTAAGTCGTGGGGGGGTCTCCCTCCTTCATGATCCAAGTCTCTCAACAATTCCACCCTGCAACATTTAGAATAATCATATCAATGTTGAAACTAGATGCATATAGTAATTTTCGTTAAAATTGAATGAGATTTTCATAAACTAGTCAATTTCACCGTGAACAAAATCGGTTGGTCTTCGAGGCTGGCGAATGGAGCAGTCGACTGGAAATCCTACTCCGATGCTAGGGTGGACATTAAAGGGGAGGATGTAGCCACATCAATGGTGGCTACACCACTGAGGGGAATAGTGGAAGAAGGGGGGGTGGCAGGAGGAGGCATGGACTAGGGTGGGCGAAGTGGAGATGGACATCTAGGGCTATAAACACCAACCGGCTGTAGTATGGATCGGGGCACCATGGAAGGGGAAGTGAGTGTGGTGGGGAATTTGGGGGGGGGGGGGGAGATTTCTGTGTTGTGGTAGAGGGATGGGTGACTATGGAGATGTGGTGTGCCGTGGTTGGATGGGGGAGGGTGGGAACATGGGAAACTGATACAGAGGTGGAGCTGGATATGATACGTAAGGGGGAGATGGATGGAACTATGGTTCTATATAGGAGTTAGGGGCTGGATGGAAGGAGTTGGGGAATGGAGCATGTATGCCAGGGGATACAATTGGCATATAGGGTGGCCGAAAGGTTGGGGAGGGAGGAATAACGGCACTGGCAGGCCGAGGTGCTCGCACCTGCATAGACATTTATAACCTCATAGTTTAATATAAAAAATATAAATATACACGGACAAGTCATCGTATTTGAAATTAAATTTATGCTTTAATGCACATGTGGAGAACTGCTGGTCCCCGGTGGCAGTGGTTGGTCGCTGGAGCCCGCGGACACCTGTGCGAACACTACAATTTTTAGACTAAATTTATAAAAACAATATTAACAATATTAAACACAATTCAAATGAAAATGACAATGATGGTACTTAAAAAACATGACTACAATTAATTTATATTCAAGTTAGATGATATTCAATATTCTGAAAGGATCGAAGGTGGCATGGCATGAAATTAAAATTAAATAAGGTGAGAGGGCATAGAAGGTGAGATGGTGATCTTTTCCTGTTAAGATTCAATATGCTAAGACAGAAAATATCAGCATTACATTCCATTTCACAATAATAGCATATACAGGATCACTAAAGAAACAACAAGCATAGCATAAACACAAGAGACACAGATTTATCCTCGGAAACCCTCATGGGGTAGAAAACCTAGCAAAGCTTCCTCAATATAGATGATCAACAAATACAAAGATGTAAACCAAAGACATGAGCTCCTCCTCCTCCATAGAAGACCTCTCTCACACAAGTGCGCCACTCACAAGTGAATGAATGAGTGAGATAAGTGAGGAACATCCTCCTTTACTTATACTAGTTTCCCGACTGACTTTTACACAAGCTAGGTCGGCCCCAAATTCATTACTGGGTTAAAAACCCTGTTACAACTAATTGGACCGACCCCTCTAGAGTGGTATAATAATCCTTTGACCCACATAACACATATACAACCGAACCCCACTAGGGAAGTCTAATAACCCAAGTTACGACAATCCGACGGAGGAATAAACATCTCCGGATATACAATAAGATCTTCACAGAGGAATGAAACATCTCTGGAATAATAAAGTACAAATATAATATTCTTAGAAGTTACAATATTTCAACACTCCCCCTTAACGAGAAGGATATTATAACAACATCTGCACGAGAAAGGAGTCATCAACTACATCATACATGATACATCTATAAATCATTGGAAGCTTTCTCAACATCATCAGTAACTCAAGTAGTTACTGGAACATCTTCAATACTGGAACATCAACAGCTTCAGTACTGAGTCTTTATCTTTTGTAGCATTCGAACAACTACAGCAACATCAACATCTGGATCCTCACGATCATCAG
Organism: Larix kaempferi; assembly: GCA_027924585.1. NCBI lineage: Eukaryota > Viridiplantae > Streptophyta > Pinopsida > Pinales > Pinaceae > Larix > Larix kaempferi. Next base: position 1,590,029 of record BSBM01000916.1, on the reverse strand, counting down.
TATCGTCATCACACGATCATCAGCATCGTCATCACACAATCATCAGCATTGTCATCACACGATCATCAGCATCATCATCACACGATCATCAGCATTGTCATCACACAATCATCAGCATCGTCATCTAGACCATCACGATCAGCAGCATCGTCATCTAGATCATCACGACCATCACGATCAGCAACATCATCATCTAGATCATCACGATCAGCAGCATCGTCATCTAGACCATCACGATCAGTAGCATCGTCATCTAGATCATCATGATCACCAACATCATCATCTAGATCATCACGATCGGCAGCATCGTCATCTAGATCAACATGATCAGTATCATCGTCATCTAGATCATCACGATCAACAACATAGTCATCTAGATCATCAGTATTAGTATCCACACCAATACAAGTATACATATCATCAAATACAAGTATCCACACCAATACAAGTATACACATCATCAATACAAGTATCCTCATCAATACAAGTATTCATACAAGTATCCTCATCAATACAAGTATCCTCATCAATACATATCATCAATACAAGTATCAATACATCAATACAAGTATCCTCATCAGTCAAGTATACACAATAATAGCATACCCTGCAACACACATGATCTATTTAAGATACCTCATCTTGTCTAGGGACGATGCAGTCCCCTTGTCAACTTAGAAAAAGTCTAAGGACCACTTCTCGGAGACATACGTCTACAGATCATTTAAGACACCTCATCATGCCTAGGGATGATGCAATCCTCACGTCAAATTAGACAAAGTCTAAGGACCACTTCTCGGAGACATATGTCTACGGATCATTTAACACACCTCATCATGCCTAGGGATGATGTAATCCTCTCGTCAACTTAGACAAAGTGTAAGGACCACTTATAAGAGACATATGTCTACGGATCATTTAAGACACCTCATCATGCCTAGGGATGATGCAATCCTCTTGTCAACTTCGACAAAGTCTAAGGACCACTTCTCGGAGACATACATCTATGGATAAATTCAAGGGACCGAAGTCCAGGGACAATACAATCCCCACCTGTCCACTAAGGACTTCATTCGAAGACATAGGTGTATGGATCAATTCAAGGGAACGAAGTCTAGGGATGATACAATCCCCACCTGTCCACCAACAAATTCATTCTTGGAGACATATGTCTACAGATCAATTTAAGGGACCGAAGTCCGGGGATGATACAATCCCCACCTGTCCACTAAGGACTTCATTTTCGAAGACATAGGTCTACGGATCAATTCAAGGGACTGAAGTCTGGAGACGATACATTCCCCACCTGTCCACCAAGTACTTCATTCTCGAAGACATAGGTCTACGGATCAATTAAAGGGACTGAAGTCCGGGGACGATACAATCCCCACCTGTCCACTAAGGACTTCATTCTCGAAGACATAGGTCTACGGATCAATTCAAGGGACTGAAGTCCGGGGATGATACAATCCCCACCTGTCCACCAAGGACTTCATTCTCGGAGACATATGTCTATGGATCAATTCAAGGGACCGAAGTCCGAGGATGATACAATCCCCACCTGTCCACTAAGGACTTCATTTTCGAAGACATCTGTCTACGAATATTTTTAGAACATGTGTTCAAGGATGATGCAATCCCTCTTCTTTCTCGGAGACATATGTCTACGGATCCTTTTAGAACATGTGTTCAAGGATGATGCAATCCCCTTTTCAACTTAGACCCTATCTAAGGACCATCCACCAACCTCTTTGTCGGCATCACCAATATATGTATCCACATCATCGACCTCACTGTCGATGCAGGCAATCTCATCATAACTGAACACATCACTCCCCCTTTCGAGGAGGGTCCTACCAAGCTTGTCTCGGAAATACTCAAATTTTACTTGAGGTAGAGGTTTGGTTAGTACATTGGTAACTTGTTCATCAGTGCCTACAAATTCGAGCTTTATAGTTCGTTTGTGTACCATATCTTGTATATAGAAATGTCAGATCTTTATGTGCTTTGACTTATCATGGAACATTGGATTCTCTGCCATCTTGCTACAACTCTGTTTGTCACATAGGATCACAGTTGGGTCTATCTCTAAGTCAAACAATCCTAAAGCCATATCGCTTCACAATTAGCAGAGCAAGCAGCCATATATTCTGTTTGTGCTGAGAGCCACACTAGACTGCTTCATGCTAAACCACGAGATCATGGTTGATCCTAGACAATAACATCCTCTCGATGTGCTCTTCCTGTCTGATACACTTTCTGCCCAATCAACATCTGTGTAGCCATATGAAGTCATGATCTCCAAGATAACATAGATCAAAGTCTATTGTATTCTTTAGGTACTTCATCACATGCTTTGCAACTATTAGGTGAACACATCTAGTTTCCACTAGATACTAACTCAAGGTGTTCACAGCAAGGCATATATTTGGCCTGGTATTTGTCAAATACATCAATGACCAAATAGTCTGTCTGTATAGAGTCACATCCACTAACTCTGATGAGTCATCAGCTAGCAGCTTCAAGTCAGAACCCATGATAGTGGACATGGTTGTACATTCCAACATATCAAATCTTCTCAAGATTTTCATAGCATACTTTCCCAGGTTGAGAAAGATTCCTTCTGGGCCTTGCCATTCTTCCAGACCTAGGAAGTAATGCATCAATATTAGATCTTTCATCTCAAATTCTATAGCCATATTCTTCTTGCTTTCCATGATATGTTTCTCATTCCCAGTTAGAAAGAGATCATCATCATACAATAATAGTATGATAGGTTCATCATCCATAACCTTAAGGTAAAGGTTAGGATCAGATTTACTCACTACTACATTTTTGGCCTTTAGGGGGGTTGTCTTCCGCCCCCAAAAGTGACCTACAGGGGGGGGTTTTGGAAAAACCGCCCCTAAAGGCACTGATGTTAAAATTTTTTCCCTTTAAGGGTGGTTTTTTACGAGATTGGAACCGCCCCAAAAAGTGACTTTTGGGGGCGGTTTGTGACCCCCTCGTAGAGGTCTACGAAGGCCGTTTTAAACCCCCCTCGTAGACCCCTTCATAGAGACCTACGGGGGGAATTTTGAACCCCTTTCATAGAGACCTACAAGGGTGGTTGTGAACCCCCTCATAATTCCCCTCATACAAACCTACAGGGGTGGTTTGGAACCCCCCTCGTAGATGACTATAGGGGTGGTTTCAAACCCCCCTTGTAGAGGCCTATAGGGGCGGTTGTGAACCCCCCTCGTATAGTCCTATAGGGGCGGTTTGGAACCCCCCTTGTAGAGGCCTATAGGGGCAGTTTAGAACCCCTCTCGTAGAGGCTTATAGGGGCGGTTTTGAACCCCCCTCGTAGAGGCCTATAGAGGCAGTTTGAAACCCCCCTCGTAGAGGCCTATAGGGGCGGTTTGGAACCCCCCTCGTAGATGCCTATAAAGGCGGTTTAGAACCCCCCCTAAAATTCCTTATTACAAACCTTTGGGGACGGCTACAAACCCTCGTAGTGACATATGAAGGTGGTTTATAACCCCCCTCGTAGCAACATACAAAGACGGTTTGAAACCCCCTCTATAGCCATAATAAATCATAATAAAATATATTTTATTAAAAATACTAATATTGCAATATCAATAGGGCACAGAGGAATCGAACCCCCAACCTCCTTCTTGTAAGGCAGGTGCTCTTCCATTGAGCTAGAACCCTTTCAGAATTGGGGAGAGAAGAATATGAACACCCAGATTGAATCATTTGTAATTCTAAGAAAAGACAATAACATCCAAAGACAACCATGCTTAAAATCCAATTTATTTTTCAAAACACATTGATAAGCACAAAAATCTACCATAATAAGCACAAAAATCTACCATAATAAGCCTAGAGCTCCTTCTAACTTTTGAAATTGTTTGAAGAGACCCCAAAGATGTCTAACCACAAAAATCTACATAAGTAATTTCACATAGGATCTATGTTGGTAAAGAAACTGGGATTTAAGTCCCTCTTTTACAGATAATTAACATTGGTCATATACTAGATCCACATGGTATACTTCAAAATTGCTAAACACCATAACCATAAAAGCATTACAAGATTATACTAATCCAATGAAAATGAAAGGAAATGCAATAAATCATAAAATTGTTAATGAACTCACCTTCATTCAGTACTTATACTTGTTTTTTACTAGTAGTTGTATTTGACCTCTCCATACAGTGCAATATGATTCAATAAAATGATCTGAGAAGGTAGCCATGAGCTTGTTGATTCATGTCTATCAATCCAAATGTCCTCCAAAGCTGCAGATGCCCTGAATTTTCATGGACCAAAAGTTGTCTATTTTGACGATTTTCTAAAAGAGGGTTTCACTTAGGGACGTGCAGTGTAATTTATGCACCATAAGTTAAGAATTTGAAAAATGTGGGGAGCGAGTGTGTGGAAATTGTGGTCATATTTTCCTTTCCCAAACACACATGTAGAAGGCAACGAAACTCAATTCCGTCGCTCAGTTTGGTTTTTATGCCCCCAGTTGAAATTTGTCTAGTTTACTTGAATGGCCTTGGGAAGCGAGATGAAACTTCCCATAACTTGAAAAATGTGGCTTCAATGGACAAAACGCCAGTTCCATTGGATTCGTGACATTTGAGTACCACTAGAGACACCCATGTATGGTGGATTCATGGACCAAAAGTTGTCTATTTTGACGGCTTTCTAAATGAAGGTTTTGCTAAGTGACGTGCAGTGCAATTTCAGCATGATAGGCTAAGATTTTGAAAAATGTGTGAAGCGAGTGCATGGGCATCGAAATCATCTCGCCCTTGCCCACACACACTTGCAAATTGTAATTCATTTGGGATGCCTTTTGTGGCATGAAGTGAGCCATTTTTAGCATCCATCCAATAAAATACAGTGAATCTAGTTGACCCTAATGGCATTTGATTGACCATAATGGCACCTAGATGACCCTAATGGAATCTGATTGACTGCTACAATTCTCTCTGACATTAGGAAATCTGAGCTTCAAGGTTTTAATCACAAGGTCTTGAAGTTTTCCTAAGTTGAAAAATCTTCAAAAGCTTACTTGTGGGATTCAAACGTTTTGATGGATCTATATCTAAGTTGAAAAAATATTCAAAAGTTTTAATATATTTTGATGGATTTATATCTAAAAAACATGTAGCATGTTGAATTAGCTATAGAAGACATGGATTAAACCATATAACATCAATCATCTAGTAGTTATAACTTATAACCTTGTCATCAAATGATCAACGATAACAACTTTTATAAGAGATTGGAAAAGACGGGAGGTACCAGAGGAGTTCAGTCTGTTGACCACTAGTGAGAAATGACACAGTGTACCTATGGGAATCAGATATAGCTACAGCCTCATGGGGAGTATCCTACAACATATTCCTCAGCCTAACAATTCTATTTTAATACCTTGAATAAGGAGACTTTTGACACAATGAAGAAAAACACAGTTTTAAATTTTTACTTGAGAGCTTATACCTTTCTTACAGAAGTTGTGACTTGCTCTTTCAATGACCCTCCAAAGAGTGCTCGCCAATTAGCATTCCACCCAAAGAGACTCCTCCATTCGTTATATAAGCACTGAAAAATAAATGGGAAACATTTAAGTTATTTTCCATGTTCAACTCTAATGACAAGGTCATTCAATCAAGTTTTTGCAACTTACATGTAATCTCAAAAAGCTCATTTTAAATTCAAATTTTAAACTAAATATTTCTTGATAATTTTATAAAAGGAAAAAATTTACAAGGTCTTGTTTTCTACTGACAAATTGAGCTTAGTATTAAGAGTCTGAAAACAGTTTTGTTTCATGCAATTCTATGGTAAATAATGCTATGGTAAATGCTATGCTATTTTAATTATGTTTTCCAGTATCTCTGCAGGCACACCTACTATTTAACTTTGTGATCTCCTTATCCCTAACGAAGAGTGTAGGCTCATCAAAGCATAGTCAATAGCGCATAAAAAAATTACAAATTCCACAACGAAGGATGACAAGTATGATCTTTACAATATTATTTCATTGTTGCGCTTGGATGCAAATTAGTGGATTTATTGTCTCATTTCTAGCACAATTGCAATTCAAAGGAACATACATATCAATCTTGCTATGTGTTCCCTTTGGCAGGTACTAACCCATTTTGTCAAGATAAATGTGCATTGTTTACTTGCAGTGAAAACAAGCACAGGGAATGGCAAAAGGAACGTGGAATGGAAGGCCCAACTTTTCTAGGAGACAAAAACTGCTGGGGTGAAAATTATCTGCCCAGGTCAGTATGAAACATATATTGGTAAAGACAAGGAAATTAATATATACTAGTCAAGCACCCTTTCATCTAAAACCAGTAGATAAATCTCATTCATGATCAAATACTAACTTTAAAGATTGAACATACAAGTAATATCGGACGACTACACATTAGGATTTCAAAATGTGCCCAACATTATATTGTCAAGCTTACTTGATTGCATTTTACAATTAATTTTTATGAAGGACATTTTATGGGAATCACTAAATTTTCTTCTTGGAATGACTTGGAGCTATATCAGCAGCTCTAGATACAGACATTAATCAACCAGGGGAAACATACCCCGAATAAAGTTGTTCCTAAAATGGACCCGGGACTATGTAGAATGAATACATTTTTTGTGAACCTCATAATTTTGTGAAGTATGCTATCCTTCAGTATCAGAAACCGTTGTTATAAAGTCTAATGCAAAAGCCAGAAAATGAATACCACTAAGCTGTAAACAAGAATACAAATCCAATTTCGAAAAGAGCAATCAGTTGGCTAAGCATTAAATCGTATCATAGCCATAACAATCTACGACTATTGGCATATATAGAAGCCTCTATACAAAGAAGAAAGGTGACCAAAGTATTATATCAGAATACACTTATTGTAACTGTCTATGCAAAAGGTTTGTTTCGAAAGGAAACATCAATATTTTATTATTTTTTAATAACCAACAAATACTCACAAACATGCAACTAGTGTAAATGCCAAACAAAATACATTCATAAATTGGACATCGACTACCATACAATATATTTTTAAACAAAACCAGAAATGCAACTTAGCACTTAGCTCAAGTGCATCAAGAGATGGATGGGCAATGTTTAGGTCGTTATTGCGCTCCTGAAATACTCAGATCAATAAAAAAATAGAAACCAAAATTCAAGATGTTGATTATGATCCCCAAATCTAAAATGATGACACATTTGATGCATTTCAAGACAGATCTTCTAAATAGTAAAATAACAACAGAACTTGGAAAGCAACAGGAAGAAACAAGGGAGAACCTAGGAAACAATCTTGGAGGGTGTCATCTTTTGAGGGATAGTTTTCAACTATCCAACAAACCTGTGGAGAGAGGCCACTAGTCTGGACTACAGCCCTAAAAAATTTGTCCTTTCCTCAGTCTTGCACACCTTAGCCTCAGTCCAACATTAATGATTTTGGTATAGTGTTTGAGGATTGAAAATGCTTGAATGGCATAGGTTGTTTTTACACTGAGTATGGAATACATGTTCTCTACGTAATGCTCAAATTGCCAATGTTAACCATCAAATTGTTAGAGTTTGGACTAGATTACATGTGTGGGAGTAGAAAAAAACCCTCTATTATACTAAAACTATGAGAGAATGATCAGCCATAGGGGTAACATAGACAATAAAAAATGCAACTATGAATGTGCCCTCATACCACTCAAGAACATAAATTTGACTGAGCCAATTTATAAATAATCATGCATTAATGGACTGAGGATATTTGGGGGCTATAACTAATTGGGACTCTATTAGTTCATGAGGCCCATAATCAATCAAACCAATTAGAGAGTGTCCCAAAGAAGGGAACAAAAAAGTATATTATGGCCAAATATGCAACCAAAGGGATAAAAAAAAAAGTCTAAGATAGGTGAACCCATCGTTGTACTAAACATTAATTGAAACCAAAATCACATGTTTATACTATGGGAGGGACACTCAAAGGAGAACTTTGGCACTTATGAGACAAAGAAAGGATGATTTTGATTTAAAATCGGGCCTTTACTTCCCTGTAGAATCAAGTATCAAGTTATTTATACCAAACTCCAATTAAATCTTAGACGATATTAAATTTCTTGAAATGCTACAAGTAATTGGCACTGAAATAAAACCTGAAGAAAACACTAATAATGAAACATTTGGAATCAGAAAAACATCTCGATGTTACATTAATAATGGAACAAATTTCATTAATAATAATTTTCCATTGGTGACTCTTGCATCAAATAGTGAAAGAACTATACTTTAAGAATTGAACTCATTTCTCAAATCTCTATTTGATCTTGGCCAATAAAGCAAATATAGACAGAGTGAAAACATAATATCAAAAGTAAAAAGAACCAAACATTCTTTAGAAGCTTCTTCTTTGAAAACAATTCCTGGACTAGGTAGAGCTCCATCGGGCTCCCTCATAACCCTTGTTACCCCCCATTTCGTATGCCTGTCCACATGTGATTTTGATCATATTCTCTAGTGGGTGATATCCTTCATGTCTTTGTTCAAGTTGAATGGATTTCTAATGTTTGATTCCCAAAGCCATGAGGTTTGAGAAGATGGCAGAGTTTGGAAGGCAATTTGAAGGTGAAAATGGCATGATTTTCCACATTCTCATAGTCCTAGGAATATTTTAGACACCCTTAGTGTTCTACAAATCTATAAGAACAGTTCTGGGAAATCCTAACTCCTAGTCCACATAGCAGAGGTATTTCATCTCAGCAGTAACCCAACAACGGAATGATCAGAAATATGTCATTACTTGAATATAATCCATTCCAAAATCCTGGTCATAATACATACTTCATCAATATTTCCTCTGTGTTCGATTCCTATATATATATATAGCAATCGTTCTGAAATTTCTCCAACAATTCTTGTGTTCCTATAGAATCCATATAATATATATATATATATATATATATATATATATATATATCGATTCTACAAGAACACAGGAAGTGTTAAAGAAATTTGAGAACCTAATCCTTGTATTTTTGGAACCCAATGTGAATAGCAGAAGAAAAGGACACTCTCGGTTTTGATCTAAGATTATTAAGGGCCTGGTTTGAGTTTCATGACAACAGTAACATCCTCGTATTTTGGCCTCCCAAATCCCCCATATCATATTCAATTTTGGGCAGTATTTGAAGGTAAATTTGCACTAAAACATCATGAGCCAACATGATTAGACCTACAAAAGGCGATATAAAGTAATCTAAGCACTAATAAGGGAGATTCTCAGGATTAAGAAGCCATAATTAACAAATATGGGCATGTTGAAATGGATTCACCTATGTTACTGACCCCTCATTACATAAAAAGACCATCAAACAGCCTCATATTCCAAATAGGGGTAGTCTTGGGGCCTTTTCCAACCTAGAGCAGCAATAAACAATGATTAAACCTCAATCATTTATTAATCTAGGTGCTTATATGGATTAGATCAACAACGAAACCACTTCTTCAGGTCTGGGTTTGGTTTCAATATCAAGATGCCATAATTCTCTATTATGGGTGATTTCCAGTCAATGAACAATATAATATCAGCAACATAAATCCTTGTAACAGCCATGCCATGAATTCTGGGCAACTAAGAAGCATAAAAAATCCTAATTATTAGGTCTATCCTTGATTGTTTGGTAAATCTGAGTCAGATATGGGAATGAAAAACAGTCCTGCAACAACATTTTGAGTATTTAAGAACATAGGGAAAGTAGTGAATAACATTCAAGGTTCTCGAATGTTTGATTCTTAGCATTTTTGGCAGCAATATACACCACAGTCAACCCTAAGACCTAATTTCATTGTGTAATCACCCTATGCTACATATTAACTTTTAACAAACACCCTATGCTACATATTTCTAGTCTTTCCAATTTCTAGGACTAGCTTGAAGCAACCCTTTGTTCTGAGAAAAAATTCTTTGATAACAAGAACCTATGTTGTGCCTACATGTAATGGTGTTCTCTTTATTTTCTTTTCTATTCAATTTGCAAACAAATTGTGTGGCTTTTCAGGCTGCTAATGAAGCATAAGAAAAATCCTTTGCTAAGGAGCCACAACATAACATGTTCATAGATCAAATTATATATATTCCCTTAAACTAGCTTCACAACTGCATAATAATAATATCCGATGTATCCTTGGGCCCATCATCTCAAACCCCTGCACCTAGGCACCAGGTGAAAGAGTACCTCCAAGCTACAAAAACTAACACTTTTATGATGGTATAAATACTCGTTGATAGGTCACGAGGCTGAAGGGTTGTGACCTTTGATTATTAGTAGTATAATTAGTATGTTTTATGACTATGTAATGTGATTTTTGTCCGTTACAGTGAAAGACCAAGGATATAATATATGTTATTCTCAGCAACAGTTTAAAATAAATCTCTTCTTGCCAAGAATGCCAGAACCATAAACAAAAAATACTCAAACTCATCCTTTATAAAATTTTAACATTGCTACCTTCTTAAATCTACAGTGATTATAGATGCTAATTGCAACTTACATAGATACAAATACTGATGTTTTAGAAAAACAATCATATAAAGATATATTGGTGTCTATTAAAAATCAGGTTAATGCCATGTGATGTTTCAATATCCAGATTTTGCTAGACAAAAGTGCCTTAAATGAAAGACACTTACCCGCATGCCCACTGTAAGATGTTTTGCACTGTATTATGACTTTGAAGAGTGGTCATTTGCCACACGTTCCAGTTAGGGTTTTCCTGAACAAAACATAGCAAAAGGAAAAGACATTGAAACAACATTTTTCCTAGAACACCTAATATCCAATTACTCATTCATCTCTTGTAACCATTGTTCCAATCATATAATGCAGCAAAATCATTAAAATATGTCAATAGTACAAATTTTCAAGTTGTACTATACATACATTCTTATCAACACTTCTGATTGAAGTTTTGAACAATCAAAGCAGCCACTAATTGCTATTAAGGAAACATAGATCATCATATGCAATGAACATAAACCGATCGATGTAACCAGTAATGATGCATATATAAAGAGGAGAGTATCAACTATCAAGCACCAGTCGATACTGAATTCTGGAGGTAACCAGCACAAAAGCATGCAAAAATAGATAGTTTACACATCATTTCATTTGTTTGAATTATAATCCAGAAGCAAAATGGAGCCACTTGCAAGAGAAGGCCATTTCGAAATGAGAATGCAATTTTGATAATAATACATCAGTTAAATCCTCCAACTTTATAAAGGCTAAGTCTATAAGTTTGGCTGGTGCAATTGACACACAGAGGCAAAGTGGATGAAAGGGCAAGGGTAGTATGTAAACTAGGAAGTATGACTAGTAATCTCTCACTCGAAGCAGAATAGAGAGTTGGATGGAATATACCACCTTCTCTGTATTGTCTCCTGCCACATTCAAATATCTACAATAAGCCAAAGGAAAGGATAGAAAAGGAAATAAATTAATGTGCACAGATGACCAAAGAGATCAATGGGGTGAAAAGTACATGTAAAAATGCAACAGAGATGAGTTACATAAAGAATCTCCAAGGCTATATAAAAATCCATAAACAATTCAAAAACAAACAAAACAGAGTCTACTTATAAATGCATGAGCAAAAGTATCTAGTTGATGTCAAAATACAGAATGAAAATCTTATAAATCTGTGTTAATATTTAGTATATATTCATGGATATCATTTTAGGTAAGCTCATTGTTACAAAGTTCATCATTCAGCATCGACAGTTCATAAATACATTACAGGGTGGATTGGTTAGTCCATCCACTGATGTAGCATCGATGGTTCGCTGAGTGCTTTTCAAACTTTGCACATGGTCACACATCTTTCTTATTTAGAGGTAGATGGTTGGACAGAGTTGAGACAGGTTGTTTTTATAGAGGTACATGCAAAGGGCACATCAAAAGTGCAGGTAAAGAGGTAACGCAATGGCAATAGGTTCCCTATACTTACAAATGTAGTCTAGTATTCAGAGTAAGTATCGGAGGTTGACGACCGCTAAGGGGTGTGATCAAGGTGAGTTTGTACTGCCTTACAAGGTCTCTCCAAATTTATAGCTTGGTGGGATAGGATCTTGCAAGAATTGCATCTTGACTAGGTTCCCTAAGTGATTTTTGATTTGGCAGTGGAATAGTCAAGCTAGTGTGAGTGCTGGCTGAAAGAAGATGCTCGTAGACTAAATGAATGTTGGTAAATCAGTCTAGTGGAATCTGCACCAGTCTGACGGAACCCCTGATAAATGAACTGATGAGGAATTCACAAAGATAGGGAATTATTAACAGATACAAACAATGCACTGGTTTTAACTTCTTAGTGAGACTATTGTGATTCAATAATCACAATAGTCGGTTTTGGTTTTATAGACTGGCTAAATTAGTCGGTTCACTATTTATAGTCGGTACACTATTTATAGTCGGTTCACTATTTAAACAATGAACCAACTATAAATGACTAATTTAAGCAATCTATAAGACCAGAATCACCAGCCCATAAAGTATGGCGAAACAATCCATAAAACCATGAAGAAAATGGCTCACCAAGATACTATATCTTGAAGGACACTGAATGTAGTCAGATAGAGAAGTATGCAGCACACAGCAATATGCTAGCAAAAGCTCAATATCTAACATTGCAGAGAACTAGATATGAAAAAGTTGAGCTGTGGCATTGTTTCAAGTTATGATCCATTTAGTCTAGGGAAAAAGAGACATGATGAAACACTGTACTTCATAGGAGAGAAAAACAATCCCTAGAAACATTCTAAAAAATTGAAATGCAAGCTTTAGAATTTTTAAACTTCTTGTTAGAAATACTTTTGTTTATAGATTGCTTCAGTTAGTGTAAGCAATAATGGTAAGAAGACCACTGCCTGACCTGAAAATGATGGAAACAATTATATCCCCGTCAGCAATCTCTTAAGCAACAATCTTCAAGAGTAACTTGGTGACAGGGGCAGTTACTCTGCAATCAAAATTTCTTGATAATTTGGATCGGTGCTGCAAATAATGCTTTCATAAGTGCAAATATAACAGCCAACTTCTCCCATAGAGAAAATTTTCTTTCTGTTCCTCCTCTATATCATGCAGCACAAAGTTCTATAAGGCAGTGTTCATGTTTGCATAAATTTCCTTCATTTCTGAGAACGATTTGTCTCCAGTGAGGAATGCAAACACCTTATTATTGACCTCAATCCAGCTGCATCCAGGTATCTTATTTATCCCTCTGGTTTTCATTCTTTTTCTTACATTTTGTACATCATCCCACATTCTAGCTTCTGCATATATATTTGATAATTGTACATAATGCACAGAGGTTTTAGGATCCAATTCAAAAAAATGCTCTGCCACACGTTCTCCTATCTCTATATGATTATGGATTCTGCAGGCACCAAGCAAGGATGCCCACACATCAACATCAGGCCTTATTGGCATTTTCTTGATAAAGTCTTCTGCCTCATTAAGATGCCCAGCACGGCTAAGAAGATCCACCATGCAGCTATAGTGTTTCAATGAAGGGATGATCTGATAGTCTTTACTCATATTATGAAAGTATTTCTAGCCATCATCCACTAGGCCTGCATGACAACATGCAGACAGAACACCAATGAAGGTGACCAAGTTTGGTTTTGAATCAGAATACATCATTCGTTCGAAGATTTGGAGGGCCTCCTTTGCCATAGCCATGCATGGCATATCCTACAATCATCGTTCAATTTCTGAATCCACCTCTAGTGGAGTCATAAGATCATTCAGTTCTATGAAATCTCCATCCGAAACATCGAGAAATAAATCACGTTGATTTGGTAATGACGAACAGAATCTTGAATTATATTCCTCCGCTACCAAAGTATCTTGGAGATACCAGTTGCCAACATCATCTTCAGTGCAATCCTGTATAGGTTTTTGTTCATCACCGGATGTACCTTTCTCCAGATTCGTGTCTACGAACTGCTGTGACTGATTTGCAAAAGCAGACTGTACGATTGGTCCATTTTCTTTGTTATCCAGTTTTGGATCATCGGGATCGGAAATATGCTTCATTAAGAACATATGAAGCTCATCATCATTACGGACCACTGAATTCCCTCGATGAGCAAGAACCTCATTCAGAACAGAACCCTGCCCTTGAAGCATGCCATCTGGTATAATGTTGACATCATTTGTAGTTTGTGCAATATTATGTATATTCAACGAAGCCATTTCACCATGGTCTCCATCAGGGCATCCAGTTTTGTCTACTTGAGATGATGCCGCACAACATTGTTTACATCTTTTGGGAATGTTCTTTTGGAAGACTTTACAAAGTACATATGATTGTTGCACTGGATTTGAACTGCTATTGTTGCAATCATCAAGAATGTACTCATGCATCCGCCAATTGGTTTTTTCTCCATGGCGAGCACACCCTCTGTAGAAAACTAAAGTCTTTTTAATCCCTAATATTTTAGAGCATGCAGATATAGTTCGGTTTCTAGTGACCTTCCAGTAACCCACTTTGGTAGCTCGAATTTTCTTCGATCCACTGGGACACTCCTCCTTTCTGGGGCTGAAAAATACCCTTTCAAGTTTCTTCCTTTTCGGCCTGACTTGACAGGCAAATCCCATGGCTCGTACTCGTATGGATCAGTCTCTGAAATGACACTGCAAGGTTGAGGCAACCCATATGTTTTTCTTTTTAAATAATGGGTGAACAATTCTTCATCCGTTGGGTGAAAGCAAAATCCAAGTGGCTGAGAATTGTGCCCCATCTGGATCTTCAAAGTTATTCAAATACTTTTAAAGAAATTGTGGTCTGCCAATTTCAAACTCAAGATGGTGTTGGAATTCCAGGAGACAAGGGATGAAACAAACTTGAAAACCAAAACAAACTCTCTACCGGAGCTCCTTTTTCTCTGTAACTTCAGCAGAACTGTTCGCTGCCCACGAGAAGCATCCACTCACATTTTCACATGTTAAAAAGACCCTGGTGCCCAACACCATCAACCGATATGTTCTTTTAATTAAGTAACATGGAGAGGTCAAAAACACCACATTGAAATACAACAGACCCCACTGAGATATTCCTGTTAAGATAACCTTTCTTCGGCACTTTCTGCTCCTGCTAACTTCCCGAATGCACAAATGGTGATATTTTCAAAACAATGGAAGTTCAGTAGCTTAACCACTTAGTCCATTGCAAACGGTATATATGTAAATATAGTCTACAATGAAATATAAGAAACAACCAATAAAACAGAAGTCTCCCTATTAGAATCCCTTTTTCATATATTGGGCGTTGCTCTCAACAATGAGTTTGAAGCCAACTGGGGCCTGGTGACAAAATCCTTCAAATAAAGAAAAATTATAATCTGCTAAAACAATAGCTGCTCAGATTACAAACAAGCAGAATTGATCTAACAATTACCATAATACCAGGTATCAAGCTCCTCATATCCATCCCAACCCTCAACCATCAAAAGGCATTAGCCCAAAAATGTCCCCTTTCACCAACAAGCCTATTCAACATCAGTAAGAAACTCTTTCAGCTACATCCTTTTCAAGCACCATATGAACAACAAACTCTACCTCCAAATGAAGAATTAGAACCCACTTCCCACAATTACCCAATCGTTACAGCCCGCATAATATCCTTTTCCGTAATCTACATCCATCCAAAAGACTCTTAAATAAAAAACACAAATGGCAACACCCAAAGGCCCCTTCCAACAACAACAGACTACAAGCGCTAATATAAATAACAACACTTATCCTTTAACGAGCTCTGTTCAATGCACCACAGCGTGCCTCCATGGAATATGCAACAATGCTCCACAAGGGGGAAGCCTCTATCATGCCTTCGGTGGTGTTTCCTTGACATGGGGTCCCTGTGGAGCTCCATCCCTGCTGGAAAATAGATCCTGCTCAATCAATGCAGTCCAGGAAATTACATTTGGGAAAGGGGTTTCATCAAACACCTTACGTGCATCATGTATGTTTCCACATTTGGCATACATATCTACAAGGGCATTCCTCACACAAATATTGAATTGAGCTCCATACCTAACGACATCTTCATGGACCTCCTTGCCATGTTGTAAGGATGCCAAGTCGGCACATGCTGGAAGAACACTAGAAATGGTAACGAAATCTTCCTTTACACCTCTCTATTGCAGGGCATCATCGCTGCAACCATTCTGCACAAATCCTACTAACATTGCATTCCACGATACAATGTTTTGCCCAGGAATTTCCCAAAAGAGCTTCAGGGCATAATCAACACACCCACTCTACACAAACCCTACAATAATCACATTCCACGAGACCAAATTCCTCTCAGGCATTTTCTGAAAGAGCCGCAAGGACTCATGGCTATACCCATTCAGTGCGTATCCGCCCACAATAGCATTCCAAGAAACCACATTTCTTTCAGTCATTTTGTCAAACACTTGGGGTGCATCCATCACATACCCGCATTTGGCATACATATCTGTGAGGGCTTACCCATAAAAGCATTGCACACGACTCCACTTCTAATTATGTATCCATAGACCTCATTGCCTTGTTCCAGAGCTACCAAGTTGGCACACGTGGACAGAACAGAGGAAAATGTAACAGATCTTGGATGCATACCTGTTTCTTGCATTTGTCGAAAAACCTCCAATGCCTCCTGAAAATACCCATTCTGCGAATAAGCTGCAATCATGGCATTCCCTTGTTCAATACCTAGTCTTCCTATGTGAACTTTAGTTTGCTGAACTGAGACGTTCTTGTAGCTTGTATCTCAGTTCCAGATTGAATTACCTACTCTCTTCTTCCATGAAGATGATAGGGCAGGCAATTTTGACCAATTTTAGTACCCATAGGACTTGGGGATAAATCAAAAATCAAAATCAATAAAAGCATAAGAATGAACTTTATCAAACTAATATAATAATTACTAAACTATAACTAAGTAAACTAAAGTAAATCTTATCTAAATTACATAAAAATCATATAACGAACTATATCAAACTAATGTAATATCACAGTATTTTTATAAACATTAAACCTAACATATTGTACTAAAATATTATTAAAACTAAAAATATTATTGAAACTAATAATTCTAAATACAAATTCTAAATAAAACTAAATAATAATTGAATTTTAATAAAATAAAAAACTAATTGAAATTAAGTAATAAATGAATTTTAATTAATTAATGAAAGGAATTTTAATTAATTAATTAAACGAATTTTAATTAATTAATTAAAGGAATTTTAATTAATTATAAATCAAAAATAAAATTAAATGGATTTTAATTCATTAATTAATTGAATCTTTTAAAAACTTTTAAACATTAGAGAATATACAAAAAACAATTAATTAGTCATATAACTAGACAAACCCTAAAACTTCAGTTGACACCTAACCTACTTCTATCCACTAAACCAAACCACCACCACCACTACATATACGAAAGTCATTGGGCAATCACAATCTTCTTCCCAGGCTTCATTTTCTCCTGATGATGATCCCATAGTAGGGATTGAAATGTCGAGAACTTTCATTTCAAAAACGCAGATCCTCTCTCTCTCAAATGTTTTTTTTTTCAATTTTTTAATATAAGTAAAGTTTAATGGATAGTTTGTATGTGCTATAACACTCTTTTTTTCACAACCCCATAAAAACCATACTCCTATTCATATAAATAAATCAAAGTATATAAAATTTACATCGGGTACATCAAGGATCAAAGATCAAAGAGAGAACATAATATGTACCAAATTATGTAAATGTCTGTGACAACATATCCATAACATAAAGTATAAATAACATACTGCTTGCTCTATTAAAGTATCTCAAAACTGTAAAGAAAATAAGAATAGTTGAAATGATGAAAGGATAGGTTTTGATCCATGGAGAGACTGCTCTGTATATAAAATGCCCTCAGGGAAGAGAGGACCTTCTTTCACAACCTATCCACTACCATGTTGAAATCTCTTATATGTGCCTAAACGAAATGTTTGGAAAAGACTCTTGTAAGGCACGAATTCTAAGCATCCAACAGTGCAACTTGAATATTGCAAATTTTGTTTTCCCAATCAATGATGGCTTTGGAGTCCCCCACAACATGCAAAGTAGGAATGTTTCTGTCATTTGCTAAGAACACGAGAATCCAAAGTGCTAATAGATTAGCACTTGTGTTTATATTGCTTCGACATTCAATCCAAAAACTGACCGAGTGCCCCTTTTCTAAATGCAATTTATCACCAACTTCACCTAATGAC
This sequence comes from Larix kaempferi, assembly GCA_027924585.1. Classification (NCBI taxonomy): domain Eukaryota; kingdom Viridiplantae; phylum Streptophyta; class Pinopsida; order Pinales; family Pinaceae; genus Larix; species Larix kaempferi. Next base: position 1,571,703 of record BSBM01000916.1, on the reverse strand, counting down.
TGACCCTCCTGAGAGGCTCCATTGAAAAACCCCAAAGGATAATGTTGATTCAAAACAAGGGTGATAAGGGAATGAGTCTTCACGATTTTGAGGACCATTTCCACTCTTTATAGGTTCTCACAATGGAAAAAATAACTCGTTTATAGTTTAGTACCATGTTTCCAAATAACACCTTGTTTCGGTGTGTCAATATATGCCATAAAACAAAGACCAACAGAGTCCTATGCAAAGGTATGGAAGATTTCCATGAGCTTAGACTAGTAATAATTGACGCAGAAGCCCAGTTCCATATTATTTTTAATAGATCCCTTAATTCATCCCATATTGTAAAGGTGAATTCACAATGCATGAATAAGTGTAGAGTGGATTCATCTTATTTTTTGCATAAGAGACAGACCCCAGACCTAACGCCCCCTCTCTTCAAGTAGTTTTCCCAAGTGAGGATCTTATCCTCTAGAACAAGCCAAGTGAAAATTTTAATCTTAATGGGCAGTGCCACTTCCACAGGTTACGATGCCACCAACGTATGTTGAATGGGGAAAGATGGAATTCGGCTTCATATGCCATCTTAGAGGTAACCTCTCCTAAAGAGTGATCCCAAGGCCAGACCAATGAGTCTTATTTTTCTTTAATAATAATTCCACAATGGTGAATTCCAAGAGTATAGTGTGACCATTTTGTGGCCAGTTCACCACTAATACCTAGATCAGTTGCCTGAAGCCAGTTAGAAAAAGCATGTGAATTACCAACAATATTGGCAACTTAATATAGGAATATTTTACCTATTCTCTTAAGAAATGTAGTCAGGGGCTCCAAAAGCTTGTAAAAACCTTCACCACTTATGAAAGGATCCTACCCACAAAGAACTCTATGACCATCTCCCACACGTCGGGCCAACCACTTATGGATAACTAGAAAAGAAACAACAAGATTCTACCATATGTTACAGATTCTTCCATATTGCACTATGGTAATGTTTGAGGCCGGTGCATGCTCCAGTCTGGCTAATAGAAGTAGAAATGTACTTTTTTTGAAATTTTCTTCTAATTTTCGGGCTGTAAATTAACTATTTGTGAAATTGGAGAAAATATAAGTCAATAGACATCTTTATCTATCCCTTAGCCCAACCTCTTGTGACAGGGCCATGTTGTTGAAGCTTGAAACACACAATGCACTAGACAAGTGGGGAGCATATACCATAAGACATAAACTTGTGCAATTGAACTAACCAGAGACTGCCTAGCTCAAACACGTACTGGGGTTGATATAAACTACTAATGTTACAACACACTAACATACATATTTGTTGACCAAGCCAAAGGCATGATTATGAACCATTTCAGTCTGCTTCCTGCAGTGCCTGTAGTGAAAAAAACATATACTATCAACGTTATGCAATTGACTTAAATATTTGTAGACCAATCCAAAGGCATGGTGTGACTGTATTAAAAAAAACATACTTAACTGAAACTGCAATGTGGAGGCTTACAACATGGGAATTTTTGTTTTGAAACTTGTTTTTAAGATCTACCCTATTTGAATGTCTTGGATGGTGAGAGAAGGATGAAATGTCCAGTATCAATATCTTTAGAGATTTGATGATTACACTCTGCATTATTAGTGAGAAATGAGAATAGTCACTTAGTTTAATCTGAACTTCCATGCCAATATTAGAGCTAGCTTCCACCAAAACCATTTTCCAAATTATCTTTCTCGGTAAATTTCAATCTCTGCAAGGCAACCTCTATAATCTGATCCCCTGAGTAATCATTTAGATAGCCCTGTTGCACTATTAAACCTTATTTTTATGCTGATGATGCCACTTCCTCCTGCACTTTATCGAGACCAACATTTTTGGCATCCAACAAGTTACAAGCAATCTCCATGCCCTTAACCCCATGTAACAGAGCCATAGCCTGTACATCAGGTAAACCTCCACCTCTTGCACTGAGTTTCTTTCCAATTCGACGCGCTGTGACCATATTATTAATGGAAAGTATGGGCACATTAGAATTGACCACAAAAGGGAATGCACCGACAATCACAACCCCAGTACTAGAAAGAACTTGAGATGGGCCATAGTCCAGTGATAAACTCAAGGGACCAGAAGCTAATCCTACCCATTGCCCATCATGGTTGGGCTTGAAATAACCCAATGCTCTTCTGATGGAATCTAAATTTCTGTTTTCATGGTGTGTTGCTACATATATATAGAAAGGTCGGTATTGTAGCATGTCAAGGCCTCCTATCAGTTATGTGATTGGCCGTGATATAAGAAATTCAATGAGATTACAGTTTGGTCGTTTATGCTAATATGAGATATTGAATGAGATAATATATGGGTTGTTTATGTTATCATCCAGGTAAATTTATGTTAGTTGATGAATACAACTAGCGGGATACATGCTACACACACTGTAGTTAATCTGCAGAGAAGAGTAAAATCCTTAATTGTAATTAACAATGATTTTGCAAGGAAAAAAGAACTTGTGATACAGACCTTTAAGAGTGATACCAATGTCAGCTACCAAAGATCGATCCAAAGAGGCTACCTGATGCATAGAAGCATCCCCAAAGAGGTGGTAACATATGTGGTCAACAACTCCCAATCTTGGATGAGTTCCAGAATGCCCTTCAAGATTTATTGTTTGTAATGCAATCCTCACCATGCCCAATATCGTGTTTTGGCCGGGAGGACAAGATGATTGTGGTTGTGATGAAGAGAAAGGAAATACAAGTGTGTAACGAACACGGTTGTACTCCTCGTCTTCAAATGCATTGAGGAGGGAAGCAACATGTGAGTGGGCTCTAGCTTAGGAAAGTGTTAGGAAATAAAATACATAGTAAATATGAATACCTAATTAAGAAGAATATTTTCGCGATGAAGAGAGAGGACATGGGACAACAACTTGAGAGGTGGTTTCATATTTTTATGGTAAAAGTAAAACTAAAAAATGATATATATTATACTAGTAGCTAGTAACTAATTGCAATTTTCCCATGACTAGCTAGTTGTATTTATATTCCTGTGACTAAATTAGTCATTTATGTAACTAGTCATTTTTAGTTTAGTCACTTGTTATCTAGTCATATATTTTATCCCGTGACTAAATTAGTCGTTTATCTTAGTCGTTTTTTGTTGGCTTATTTAAAATTTCTCAATTTTAGTTGTTTATCCCTTGGAAAAATGGTGGTGACTAACTTTTTTAGTCGCCTAGTCACTTATCTCTCATTTTGTACTAGTGACTTAGTCATATCAACGCTTTGTCTAATAATTATTGTAATTGCATCTTGAATTCACTCAACTCATTAGTTTAAAATATATTCTGGTCCTTGGATATGGGCATGTGTGTGTTATGTTATGCTCTCTTGTTGCCATTGTTGTCCATTGGAATCCACTTGAGTCACCCTTCACAAAAAGGGGAAAACAATGAGAACAAAGGGTAATGGCAGAATGAAAATTACTAGCATGTTGAAATTGGTAGGAAAATTTTCATTTTTGGTGTTACAGATCTAAAAATTACCAACATATCCCACTTGTAGTTGAAATTAGATTCACTATTTAGAGATTATGTGATGTCGCAAGGCCTTAATCATCACTCAAGTGTTCAATTCAATCATGAGTTTTAAGGGGGGTTCCAAAAAAACCGCCTCCCAAAGTTCAATTCTCATGACTTTTAGGAGGGGTTTTGACAAACCGCCCCCAAAAGTTATGAGAATTGGGCTTTTAGGGGGGGTTTTCAAACAACTGCCTCCAAAAGTTCAATTCTCGTGACTTTTAAGGGGGGTTGCCAAAAAACCACCTCGAAATGTTCAATTCTCATGACTTTTAGGGGGGGTTTTGACAAACCGCCCCCAAAAGTTATGAGAATTGGGCTTTTAGAGGGGGTTTTCCCAAAACCGCCCCCAAAAGTCAAATTTCAGGACTTTTAAGGGGGGTTCCAAAAAAACTACCTCCAAAAGTTTAATTCTCATGACATTTAGGGGGGGTTTTGACAAACCCCCCCCAAAAGTTATGAGAGTTGGGATTTTAGGGGGGGTTTTCCCAAAACCACCCCCAAAAGTAAAATTTCAGGACTTTTGGGGGCGGTTTTAAATAAACCGCCCCCAAAAGTCCAATTTCCATGACTTTTAGGGGCAGTTTTAGAAGACCGCCTCCAAATGTCTGAAAAATTTTTTAGGGGGGGTTTTACCAAGACCCCCGCAAGACAAAATCGCCCCTAAAGGGATATTTTGTTGTAGTGACTTCTGGTAAAGCCCAAGCTTTGTCAAGAAGCTTTCAATTCTCCCTCTGTGACTGAACATCATTCACACTCTGCATTCTGCATATCTATCCATGTCATCTCTAGTCAGATGGGTCTATTGATATGAGCCTCAATATCATTCGAACTCTGTGGTGATTTCCTTCTTGAATCCATGTCATCTGTGTATAGAAACCATATTCAACCTTGTAGCAAAGGTTGAGATCCACATCACTCATGGTGATCATTAAGCTCATCAAATGACTATTAATCCTGAGTATCCATACAGAGCCTGATTCACACTTCTTCTTCAATTACACCATTAAGAGAATGGTCTTATCTAGCCAATTGGAGCAAACATCTCGTCATGATCCTCTTCCTCTTTCTAAGAGAATCTTCTAGCCACAAGCCTTCTATATTATGTTTGATTTGTAAATCTTCTTGTTGAACATCCATCACTTGTTCAATGTTCATCATTCTTCATGATATTTCCTACAAATGAAAATTAAGTACATGATTAGTAATACTTCATAATCATCAAATCATGTTGACATGATAGCCTATTATGCATACAAATATCATTTTCATAGTTATGCAACAATCTTGACCAATACTTTGGCACAACACTTTTCCATATCCTGTATGCATACAGTGGCTATCTAGATGCCTTCCATCTCTACCAGAACATACTATCGAGAGCATGCACAGCTCTCAGCATGTCAGCAAATAGGTTTCATTCTAGACAATCAACAATGGAATGTTTGTCCAACTTATCAATCATATCCATATTAGTAGTATACTGTTCAATGCTATATGAGTGTTTACACTCAGCATGATATATTCTAGAAATACAAATATGCATACAACCATTACAAGCAATATCATTTACTAGTTCAGAGATTCAAATAACAACTCAAATACTTATCTTTTATGTTTGTGTGGTTGCCTCCCGCTTGATCTTCTATATGTCTTTTGAACATCTATTCATTATGTACCACTATGCAAGCTCAAGTGTGCACTAGTGTCATCCTCATGATCTCATACACAAACATACATTCATTAGTATAATCTCAATATTATCAAACCATTATAATTCTAAATAATCTTGAATATGTATGGTCATGATCATTCAATACATGGGTATACTAAGATCCTAGCACAAAGTAGGATTCTAACTTGACATAGGAAAACATACCTGTATTAGTATACCTTCTTAGTTATGTCTAACACACCTAAACAATATCTCCTTTGTTCTCTTCAATGATTTAGAGATCCTGTGCTAGAACTTGCATATCTCATAGGTTAAGCATAATAGAAAAAAGTCATACATACCTCGTAAGTAGAACTTCTATGTGATCGAAGATTATGGAGGATTCTTTGTCTTCATGTTGTCATGGTATGGAACTTGATTTGTCTTTCGTGATGTACCTGTATCTTGTTAGCAGACAACATCAATCTCATACAACACCACAGTGCATTAGTACAATCATATAACCCTAAACAATGAATGTATTCTATCATTCACATTCATACTTTTATTAGGGTGATAAGACAATTCTAACATTAATCAAGATTGTACTAATAAATAATATGAAGACAAACATATTATCAACTTAATCAAGAATCAGATTTCAAGACATACCTATATCTTCTTAAATCATACCTGTCGAGACTTCTTGTAGTCTTCTTATGTAAGGCCTTAGCCTCAACTCCCCTTGAAACTGGATCTGGAGCTTGATTAGGGTTTGTCAGAGAAACCCTAAAAATTCAAACTTTGACTTTCACACTTATGAATGTATGGAAGAATGTGTCCTGCTGAGCTGATCAAACTAGCATACTTCCATTTTGAAATCTCCAAAATTTGACCCCTCAAAATTGCCTTCAAAACTTCTGGATCTTCTCGACAGGATCCTGAAATAGGGTTTGATGGAGCCCATCCTTCTACCTAATCAAAAGGTTTGATACAAGGCTCTAAAATCTTAATTTTCTGAGGAGCTTCCAGTTGTGGTTACAGACTTCAAAAACTCCAACTTTTGCTGAAGCCCTAATTTTCCATCTTTCCGATCAAAATCCCGAACCGGGGTTTGATCAAGCCCGTTCTTCTACTCGACCCCAAAATTTGATCTTGGTCTCTTGATTTTCTTGAGTAGAATTCAGTCGTGGACTTTGATTCCAAAAATTCTAACTTTCTCCGAAACCCTAAATTCCGGAAGCCATGAATGAAGGTGCTTCAAAAATAATTATATTTTGACAAAAATATGTACCTGATTGTTTTTGCTGTAACTCTGAATTTTTTGATCCACAGTGTCTGAAAACGTTTTCTGTGGTATCCTGACCTGTCATAATTCCATCTTGATGGGTCTGAACTCAATTGGATTTTATGAGAGAGAGTTATGCCAAGTGTCGCAACGTGACCTGTTTATGGGATAAAACAGGAGAGCAAAATTGTGCGGCGTGCCACATGTCACTGGTTCAACTTCGGCCTTTGAAAATGTTTCCTGAGATATTACAGTCTGTGCAATACCTCTCACTTTTTACGAAATTTCATTTGGAGCTTCCTAGCCCAAGTTATGACCTTTTTTCCTAGGTCACCTGATTATGACTGAGATCTGCAAGAGGTAGAAACCCTAACTTGTACCGATCATAAATCACAAAGTCCAATGAATATTAGGGTTTCCTTTGGACACAAGGTACATGGGGATGTTATCTACGCCCTGGAAACTTTTTAGATCTCGAAACTTCGTAAAAATGGATTTATAGCGAAAGTGCCACGATGACTGGTTTTTTCCATATAAAACCCAAACCTTCAAATTGTCGCAAGTGAAGCAAGTGTCGTAAGTGCCATACATTGCCTTCCTTCAGGTTAGCTCTGATACCATGTTAAGATTCAATATTATAAAATATAAAATAACAGCATTACAGTCCATTTCACAATAATAGCATATATAGGATCACTGAAGAAACAACAAGCATAGCATAAACACAAGAGACACAAATTTATCTTGGGAAACCCTCATGGGGTAGAAAACCCAGCAAAGCTTCCTCAATATAGATGATCAGCAAATACAAATATGTAAACCAAAGACATGAGCTCCTCCTACTCCATAACATACCTCTCTCACACAAGTGCGCCACTCACAAGTGAATGAATGAGTTATATAAGTGAGGAACATCCTCCTCTACTTATACTAGTTTTCCGACTGACTTTTACACAAGCTAGGTCGGCCCCAACTTAATTACTAGGTTAAACACCCCATTACAATTGACTGGGCCAACCCCTCTAGGGTGGTCTAATAACCGTTTGAACCACATAACACATACAGGGCTGACCCCCATGAGGGAAATCTACTAACCCAAGTTACCACAATCCGACGGAGGAATAAACATCTCCGGATATACAATAAGATCTTCACAGAGGAATGAAACATCTCTGGAATAATAACATGCAAATATAATATTCTTAGAAGTTACAATATTTCAACATTTCCTTTTCTAGAGTCATCCCCATGAGTAGCTGAGCTTTTCCTTTGGCCCTAGAGAGATGTGCAATGCCTCATAAGCGAATGGAATTCATGTCCATTTACAAATTTGAATTGGAAACCTATGTAATGTGTTTGGGTTCTTGATGAAGAGTTCCTATGTTTTGATGTCTTCTTATAGATTTGTAGTTTCCTACAAGCTTGATTCACCCAATGGAAAAATATTTGCATCCCTAGAGTGAGGATATTGAGTCTCTTTATTTCCATAACATTTACATCATCAAATAAAACGACATCTCATTGTTTAAATTTGCAAAGAGGTGCTAAATAGCAGTTAAGTTAGTGTGCATGTGATTTAATACACTTTAGAGTGTTGATCGTTAGAAAAAGGAAGAAAGATAAATCTTTTTCCTGATTAACTTACAAGCTTGAATGTGCCATGTTCTTTTGCATTGAATGAGTAATTATTGAATAGCTATGTTGTCAAAATAATATCACTTGATTGAAATAAAAGAAATCTTGAGTGAAATGAGTTAAATGAGTATTCTTGATGCCAAATGTTTTACCAAGTTGTATTTGAATCAAGATAATAGCAAGGCCCCATAGACCATATTTGTAAGATTATCGCTCTTCCTTATGGGCCTACATCATTTTCAAAAACTTTAGTGACAATACATGTGATAAGTTGTTTTACGTTGTTTATATGTCTTTCCTAATAGCATGTTCTAGGAGTAGTAGTATGATTACTTTCAGTCTCAAGTATTAAAATAAATTGGAAATCCCGTGATAATAAACTAGGGTAATAAGGACATGAGAAACATCACGTTCTTGAATTTATAGAAGCTTGGCCACTATGATTCTGTTTTTTCCAAGAGTTTTGCACAATGCAGTGAAAATTCATAGCAATAAATAGTTTTCCTATTTGTCTCGGTGGATGTGAAAGTGACAAGTACAACATCTCAGTGAACTCAATTGATGCAACAAAGTTAGCAGGAACATAGAAGTGATTTGACCACCTTTACCATTAAAAGAACCTATTAGTAGAATACGGGGGAAAGTGATAATTACCATGGTAATATATTCTCAAAGTTTAATCTTGAAGAACACATGGCATAAGGGCATGGCATCAAAGTTTGATTTGGTGGACAAAGTGATGGGAATTGGAGCAATTGGCACACCTATTGAGCCAAGAGTCAAATAACCCATACTGTGGTCATTTGAAGATGATTTGGACAAGGAGAGTACATGGCAAAGATAACTTGGATGACATTGTGACAAATGGAAAAGCAACAATAACACACATGGCATTGGTCAAGCACAGGAAGAGCAAGCAAGCATTGGATGGTATTCTAAGGATGAAGGACACTGCGGGCATCACCAAAACCCCAGCTGCGGGCTTATCATTGGTCAAGTAAGATTGACAGATTTTGGAAATTTCTCTCCCATTTGTATAATCATCAGAGGTCTAGGATGCCTAAAGTGAACATGGACAAATGTTTATAGTTTTCTTAGGTTTTCATGTTTGATAAGGTTTCATTTTTTTTTTGGTGGGATTATACGAATATATAGCTCTCAAATAAATTAGACAATATTATAAACACAACTGTGAAATACGATGATAATATGGTAATTACTCAGTGCCAATTAATTTGTAATTACTGAACACAAATTACTCGTAACTGGATCTAATTATTCAAAGTAAAGAAATTACCTGTGTGTATGGTGCCGCGATCTCCTCTGCTACCGCCATGGCTCCATCAAGGTCAAAGGAACCGACATCCTCCCACCTGGGGGATGGAGACCCAACCCCGAATAACTGAACATTAAAACAAATAAAGTCAACAATGTATAATTCAAAGTTGAATATATTAAACAATACGATATCAAATAAAATACAACAAATACTTGAACATTAAATAAAACAATAGAAAACCTAATCCATGAAGCTCCATGTGGCATGCTGTTGTGTATCACCATGGAAAGAATTACCACAGTGAGAACAACGATGTGTCGTTGATCCAACAGAACTAGAAGGCCCCACTTGGGTTCCACCTGTACTCGACATGTCCCGACCACCACTCGTAGACTGTGCAGCTGTCTATGTCTCATCGATGTCCTCCCGACTCTGGGAAGACATGGCCACAAATTTGGTATGTCTGAGCAAGTCATGTGTGGCATGTATGATAGAGTCATGAATCTCATCTAGGCCGCTACCAAACCCAGGTGGCTGAGGAGGGGGTTTTGGCTCTCTCATGGGTGCAGGAGGTCCTCTAAGTGGGTAGCGGTGTGCCTGAGGTCGATCTTGGGTAGAGCCAAGACCGACACCCTAAAACTTAGTGGTGTCAAAATAGTTGACATGGTACCCTAGCTCAAACTTAGCCCACAATTTTTGAAGGAAATACTGTGGGACCTCCAAATTGTGGCACGAGGACCTGTCAAAGACCATGAACCACCTCTTTTTCCAGTTATCTCTCCATGGCTAGTAAATGCGCCTGTCCATGAAAATCTGAGGCCTCGTCATAGCTAGAGGCTGTCCCATCGAGGGAACTGTGAACTTGCTATACAACTAGGCTTTGGTGATGTTGAGGTCTTTTATCTGCTCTTTGGACAACCTAGTGGAGTAGTGTTCCCTCATTCGAGCCCTGTATTGGCTCAAGTTTTTTATCTCACTGTGTGCAATATTGATTGATTCAATAATATTTTGAAGTGATGAATCCAAGGAAACCCAAGAGGGTTCCTTGGTACTGTTCAATTGATTACTTAGTGCCCTCAATTGATTTAAGTCTTGGTGTAATAGATCTTCGGGGTTTTCATTTGGTTCATTGTCGGTTCCCATATTGTCTTTTGGAGGTCGGGTTTCATTGGTTTCATCGGATGGTTCAGGTGTGTCTAACATCTTGCTAGGTGTAGATGGCCTGCAATTAAATTTCCTTGGTTTTTTAATGGATTGTAAATTTTTTTAAAAATTCAAATTCAAATGGAAAAAAAAAACAATAATAAACACAAATTTGTGCTTTGAGGAGCACCTACCTGGAGAAATCGATGGCACCATGGTGTAGGGGTGATTTCTTGGTGTTGATGAGGATTTGGTTGCTCGAAGCCATGTTCGTGGGGTTACATAGTGCGCTCGCGGGTTGGAGAGTGAGCTCACGGGTCTTTTGAAAATGACAAACCCGTGAGCTCTGTTTTTTTTTATAAAAAAACAAAGGTGCGCACGTTCCATTGATGCATGTGCGCCATTTTGTGCGTACGAGTCAAAGGCGCGTGCATGATCCTTTTGTCCACGTGTGTTGAACCACGTGGACGTTCGGCATTGCCGAAGCAGTGACGTGTGCATGCCTTTGGAGGCGCGTGTACGTAGTTTTGTTCTTTCCGCTTACGCGCTGTTATTGCGGTTATTTTGGGTACCAGCTTCGTGCGGGTACCCACATGGAAATTAACAATTTGAAAATTGCTAATGACTTGAAAATGATTCTTTTGACTTGGAAATTGTTACAAATTATTACACATTGTTATGTATATTTATAAGAACAAGATTTGATTTTTTTAGTGCATGTTTAAGATATTATGATATACACATACCACATAGCACATACCAAATCTAATTAGATCAATGATAGGAAGAATTTGAGATTTGAAACAATCTACAACCCTTTTATTGTCATTGAATCTTCAAACTATTACATAACAATCACAATATTCAAGTTTAATGTTGTCATTGTATTTTCCAACTACTACACAACTATCAGAATGTTCATTTTATTTGATTGAATGTCATTGAATTTCCCAACTACTACATAATTATCACAATGTTCTTTTTATTTGTTTTCATTGAATTTTACAATTACTACATACCTATCAAAATGTTCATTTTATTTGTTTTCAGATTGAATTTTCCAACTAATACATAACTATCCATTTAACTTTAAAATTATCCATTTAACTTGAAAATTGTTACAGATTTTGAAATATAAATAACATATAACTTACTATAAGGAAAAAATATTTAACTTATCCCTACATTCATGCATAGAAAAAGTTGGTACAAGAATTGAAAATACATTAAAAACAAGATAATTGAATTTTCTAAGTACTACATAATTATCACAATGCTCATTTTATTTGTTGTCATTGAATTTTACAACTACTACATAACTATCAAAATGTTCATTTCATCTGTTTTCAAATTGAATTTTCCAACTAATACATAACTATTACAATGTTCATTTCAAATAAAATGAGGGTTCTAAAATTAGACATTAATAGTTATTTCAATCAACAAATGTTGAGACTTGGAGCTCACATGACGCTATACAAATAATTTTTTAACAAATAGAAAAACAAGAATTGAAATTACATTTAACATGAAATTGCCAGTAACTTAGAAAATTGAAAATAGCTAAATATGTACATTTTACTTGAAAATTTTTAATAACTTGAAAATTGAATTCAAGTGTACATTTAATTTGAAATTTTTTCCATTAATATTGAAAATTGTTAGTCACTTTAAAATTATCCATTTAACTTGAAAATTGTTACAAATTTTGAAATATAAATAAAAAAGTTAAGAAATAAATAAGAATCTCATTACAAACAAAATAGTGAAGAAATTAGATTAGGAAATAGTTATTGTTTTTTTAAATTGTTACTAATTTTGTCATCTAAGTAAAAAAATGATAAGAATCTTATTACAAAAAAAATATAGTAAGGCTAAGATGAAAAAAATAGTTAGTATATAACTAATTATTAGAGAAATTTATAAAATATGAAATTTAAATTTGGTAGCATGTAATTCAAAAATTTACCTTGGTTGTCCTCCATTGGAATTTGTTGCATCAAAGGTGCATCTTCTTCTTCTCTCATTATTGCTCTTTGTTGTCTCATCCTTTCTCTATTCTTCTCACACTATTCATCATTGTTTTGTTCACGAGCATGCTTCCTTTGACGTTTTCTTTTACTCTCCATTAAGCTTCAATGACAACAAACAAATATTTCTTCTAATTGTTATAAGAAACAACAATATGTTAATATGGAATTTGAAGCATGTCTACAAAGAACTTCCTATATGTGTAATGAACTCTAATTGAACAACATCAAATTCACATAGATCTAATTGAAATTAAACTAACAATGATTTTAAAAAGTGTTGTTGGGAAATTGTTTAGGGGTTATAGTTGTTTTTGCATGGGAATGGTGGTTGGACAACATTAATTGTCCAAATCATTTCTCAGCTATTTTGGTGTTCTTTTGTTTACACAGACGAACCCTCGATCGAGCATTTTTTACAAAACCTCGATCGAGGGCTTGAAGAGAGCTCGATCGAGGGTTTTACATAGACCTCGATCGAGGTCTCTTCAAGCCCTCGATCGAGGTATTTTAAAAATATCGATCGAGAAAATACCTCGATCGAGGTCCTTAGAAACAGGCCCACAGCCCTTTTCTCTACATAAATAAAATATTTTTTTCCTTTCAGGGGCTTAAATTATGTCATTAAATGCACATTAATGGGAAAAATTGATACCATTGGATGAACGTTAATGAATCCTCTATCCATGTACATATAATTTACGAATTTTTATCTTCGTATGCCATTATTTTTTAAATTTATGCTAAAGCTTACCCTGAAAAACCTTGTCGACAACTTCGAATGAGATCAAAAATAAATCGAGAACATTCAAAATATACATCCAAAATAATTGAAAAAATATACAAGCGCTACACCACTGCGTCCTCTTCAAAAGGGTATTTTTAGTTTTTCAATTTACGTAAACAATCAAAATATTCGGTGCACACACGACATGTGTGCAAAATGCAATTGAAATATTCACTGTCCGGTTTCAAAAAATAATAATAAATATAAATTTTCAAAAACAATTATAAGAAAAATATGTACGCACTAGTGCATTCTGTCTAGATCATGTTCACGTATTTCTTTTTTTAATTATTAATTTAACATGAAATAATTTTAAGCACACAGAAGCCACTTGTTAATTGCTCTTCAAATTTTTAACGACACACGTTTCATTAAATGAAAATTTGACACAATAAATGACATTGGTATGTTTAAAAAATATCATTGGAAAGCCAACATAATTATCTACATTTAATTTTTTAACTACATGTCGAAATTCATATGGAAAATATGAGTTTCGATGGCTTCAATTTAATACATGGCTAAAATTTCCATTTTTCATCACTATATTTGGCCAAAAGGAGTTAACCATCTTCATGGAATCACCCATTATGCACCTTACCCATTATTACAATTTTATATGGTTCATCATCACCCAACAAAACATGTCCAAAATCACTTGGAACGTAATCATGAAATAATTTTCTATGGGGTGTAGCATGACATGAAGCCCTTGAATCTAATACCCATTAATCACTAGTATTATCTAATGCAAGAATCAAAGCATATTGTAACACATCACCTGCTACATTTGCTTCTTGAGTAGTCTCTTGCTGTCCATATCCTTTCTTCTTTAGAGATCTGTAATCTTTCTTAAAATGTCCTTTCTTTCCATAGTTCCAACACTCTATCTTTCCCAATATGGACTTGGATCTGCCCTTCCTATAATTGTTGTGATTACTTGGGCTCTTTCCTCTCTCCCTTTTCCTTCCTATGCTTTCCATGGGCTCTTTCCATGCTTTCCATTACCTGATGTCTCATATGTGCTTTTCCTTCACATTTCTTCACTAAGAATAACACCAACAACATCATCTGATTTCAAAGTGTTTGAACCAAAGATAGAGTTACTTATCGCCATAACCAAGCCATTCCATCTTTCTGGAAATGAGCACAAGATTTGAAGAGCCCTAACCTCATCATTAAAGTTCACTTTTACAGAACTTAGCTGATTCGTAACTGTATTAAATTCATTTAAATGATAAAAAATAGATCCACCTTCTAATATCTTCATATTAAATAAACACTTCGTTAGAAATACCTTGTTGGAGGTCGAGGGTTTTTCATACAACTTACCCAATGCGCTCATCAGATCCTCACTTCTCTTCTCTTTTGAAATATTGAAAGCCACTGACGAAGCTAGACACAACCGTATTATTCCCAGTGCCTTTTTGTCAAGAACCTCCCATTCTTCGTCCTTCATAATCGTCCACTGTTTTTATTTTCCTCCCAATGGTAGGAATAGATCTTTCTTATACAAATAGTCATCCATTTGCATCTTCCATAACTAGTAGTTTTGGCCATTAAATTTCTTGACCTTAAACATTCCTTCTTCTGCCATTGCTTCCACTCGAACTAGGAACCCTTCTTTCCTACGAGTTTATATGCCAAATAGACCTTTGGCTCTGATACCAATTGTTAGAAAAACAGGATCGTAGAATAATAACAATAAACAAGATGAAAATATAAATCACATAAACACATTACAAGAGAGACACCAATATAAAGCGGCTCACCTAAGATGGGCTACGTCCCCACAGAAATTGCCAGTCCTTATTATTATAACATCCAACAAATGAGTGTATACAACCTACAACACATCCGCTACAACTTCCTCTTCACTCTCTCATAGTCTCTCTTACACAATCATAGATATCTTCACAATGATACAATACACAACCATATTACAATGTCTTCCTTATAAATGGGAATTACCATGGGAAAATACTACGGGCTACCCAAAACCATGGGCTTGTAAACTATTGGCCAATAAACAACTGAATTTTTTTTTTTTAGTGGCTTCACTCCTGAACCCCCATTGGGGGCCTATTGGGCCCTGGACCCCCCAGCCGGGGGAATGGTCCCCCCCAGACCCGCGTCGGGGGAGATGGCCCCCCACACCCCCTCACTGGGATGAGTGTATAGTCCACCTGCATAGCATATAAAATTGGGGTACAAACACAGCTGAAACAACACCATCTCTGAATCAGGAAGATCAGGCTCCACAGCCAACAAACATGCCTAGTCATTCACTGGTTTGGAATTGACCTTGAGCTCCTCAATAGGAATCCATATTAGCTTATTTACATCATTTACATAATCTTATTTAATACATTCCAATGGTTAGAACTAGGGACATTACACAATATTGAGATATTTAGGTGTCTTGAAAAGTATATAGAAATGATTATTCCCTCTCAAGGAGACCCATAAGAATGTAAGAATGTAGATGGTTTACATGCGAAGTATGTTAATATATTTTATTTACTATAAATCATAAATTCATACAAAATTATTGAAAAAATTAGTACACTATTTCCTCGTTAATGGATGAAATTTACGAACTTCGAGACATTTCTAAAAAGATGCATGGCTTTGGGACTATACAATTTTCTTACCAATGGGATCTCAAAGATGCATTAAACGAAGTATTTATTAATGATAATAATTGGTTTGAACCTATTTCTTTAATAAACTCTCTTCCAAATGTCGATAAACCCTCCTTATCACTTGGAAATCCTACATTATTACACCAAAAGAAAATTTTTGAGTGCTTGAAAAGCTTAAAAAGGAGTAATCTCTTAGAATATTATAATCTTAACCTAGCATTAAAAACGTCTGGAAAAAAAATACTACTGAGAAAAATGTTCAAAGAAACTTAGATAATGTTCTTGATGTTGAAAATATCCATGGGGGCTTCATTAGGGGGCCAATATAATATCACGTTTGTTCATAATGGGGGTATTAAATAAACATGAAAACCCAAATATTATATTGCTTATATATTAAGGGGAATTCTAGGGGTTTTTTATTTAATACAACAATACACAAATACTTTGGGGTATATTTTATATGGGTGGGCTGCCAAATATCCCCCGAAATGGAAATGAGGCAAGGATCTGGCTTACCAGAGTTGCAGGGAAATCGCGTTGAGGCCAAGGTTTCGTGGTGAAGACACGGTGAAGAGGCAAGGGCTTGCAGGGAAATTGTGTCGAGGCAAGGGTTTTGTGGTGCAGACACAGTGAAGAGGCAAGGGCTTGTAGGGAAATCGTGTCGAGGACAAGGTTTTGTGGTGAAGACACGGTGAAGAGGCAAGGTCTTGTAGGGACTCTTTGGAGCCCTTCACCTATATGGAGTGCACAAATGTAGCTTGAAAAGATCCTCTTTCATCTTATTTATAGTCTGCAACCAACCTTACCAAAATCCTGACTTGAGCTTGTGTATAATAGAAGGTTCGCTCGAGTAGTTATTTTGAGTTTTATCAATTTATTGTGCTACGTGGAGTTCATCTGGCTCTTTTTTCAGTGGGTTGTGAGCGGATTGAGAACAAAGGTATGTTATATAATTCATTCAATTAACGAGCAAGGATTGATAACAGCGGTATGTTGTATAATTCATTCAATTAACTAGCATTTTTTGGCTTCTGCGGCGTTATTTGTATTATGTTGTGTTTGGTTTTGTTTTGTATGCATTCTTTTGGAGTTTGGTCGAGGGTTTGTGCGTATTTTTCTTTTGTTATGATTATGATTCATTTGATGTTATGATTATGATTCATTTGATCCTTCATCATGCATATCTACTGAAGATTCTATTTTGTCAAGGTCTAAAGATTTCATTTCTGAGTATTTTATCCATAGAGATTCATTCGAGTGGGGTTTAATGAGGGAAAGTTTAGAGGAGTGGGGTTTTAGGTGAATGTTTAGAGGATTAGATGCAGGAACCGTATTTTGTCTGAATACTGATCTTTAACTGTATTTGGTTTTGATTCCGAACTTAAAAGATAACTGTTTTGTGTTTTTAATTCTCGAAGCTTGTTTTTTAATCCATCTTTAGGGTTTTGCAATGAAATATTGGTGTGTGTAATAAAGATTTATGTTTAAATGCAGAGGGATTTTGACGTCGTGAAACACAAAATCTCCCAGGAAAATATTTAAATCCAGGAGTTGTTTAGCAAAAATATGGTAAGGCCACATGTCGAATAAGATCAGCGAGGTTATAGTGCATGTTGTCTAGACATACTAACTTAGGAGAAAACAAGGACAAAAATAGCATAGAAATAATATGTTATTAAGTAAATAGTCAATGAATTAGCAAATTTAATTTCACCCAAGGACAAAATCCTCAAGTTTACTGTATATTTGGAGATGCATGTGGCAAATCATCAAAAGCAAGAAAAAATAACATCATCGAAAGCTAGAGTTACATGGTAAAGAATTATTGACATATTCAATTGGAAATGAGTAATTGTGAAAAGCAAGAAACAATTTGCTATGGTGGAAATTTGATCATTGTATAGTTAACAGTTTCGAAATTTTGTGCATTGTTATAGGAAGAAATGTGGCATGTCTCAATTTGCAAATGTGGCTCATTTTAAAGGACTTTTTATTGGTATGATTCCGTTATACAAGGCTATTGTGAATAGTCCTTATGTGTCAAACCCATATAGCTAAAGTCATGTATCGATAAAGGATAGGGAATTGCAGACACAATTAGAAAATGTTACGAGCAGTTTGATAGAAAAAAGTCAACCAAGGCAAGGTCTATTTGATACAACATGATGAATAGGTACAAATTTTCATCATATGTGGGGAAGTTAAGCAAATTATCAAGTGAAGTTGGGGTATATTTGATGCTAGGTTACACAAGTTTGGTATTTGTCTAGATAATACATGCAAAATCAAAATCTGTATGGAAAAAAGTTGGAGGCTCCTAGTTTGGATCCTAAGACCAAAGTTATGAATGGTTTGAAAATAAATAAAATCAAGTCTGCTAGATAACACATTTCTTAAAGTTTTGTGTACTTATGATTGATATGAAGGAAAATGAGAATATGGAGCAATTTATTGAAAATCAACCCAGTTGGTTACCATTTGACAAGAAAGAAAGTTGGGATTGAATTGGAGATAATCAAGAAACAACATGTTTAGTTTAATAGAAGTCATTAGTACTAGGGGAAACCCCAGAGGAAATTATTGATAGAAAGTTTTAAGGATGGATTTGAGGTGCATGGAATCAAATGGTTGAGTATTAGTAGACCTAAATATTTTTTAGATTCTACTAAAGGATTAGATTCTATTACTAACATATATCAAATCTGTAAAGTCCATTCCATGCAAATAAATCATGTGGAAAAGGATAAGGTAGTCAATTTAGTGTCTATTTGACATGAAGCAAAGCTTTGGTAGAAGATAAGGATAATTAATTACTTATTAGGAGTCCAATTCCAAAACACAATAGCCTAATCTTACTACAACAACATCAAATAGACATACTTTTATGAAGAATTTCCACAAGGTTTTATGCAGTACCTTTTTTGCTTGAGTTAGTTGGATAAACAAGGTGGTTTGTCACATGTGTTGAGGTTGAGTTGATATTTTGATGCGATGGGATATTTCCTACTAGAAGTCAACAAATCTATAACCATGATGTCAAATCCAAGGAATTTAATTACCATCTATATGTATCTTTTGATCTGCATGTTGTAATATACAAAGTCAAACTGGGATGTACCTAACCATTTATCCATGAAACCACATACAGAGGCAGTGATGCCCTAATTTGTCAGAACCTTTTCCTATATGCCCACCTGTCACTCAAATAATGAAATTACCAAGGCCTCTTAATAAAACTACAATCTAAGTTGTTGTTGAAGGTGCAAAGCTTTCACCACTGAGCATTGTTCCTTATGCAAATGGTCTCTCTCCTCACAGGCATGATGGTATTGTAGAAAGAAATTTTTGTTCTTGTTTCTACATCAAGGGTGATCTAAACTCAATAATTTTTTGGTTTGGATGCATTTAGATGCTTGAGCATTTGGTTGGTTTTTTATCCTCTATTTGAGTTGATTCAAGTGGTCATTATTTGTACTAAAAATATTTGTGTACCATGTTGTATCAGGGGGATGTTGTAATTCTAATATGATTTGCAGTCATACTCAAGAGTTTTCATGGCTCTTGGTTTTATAGACTTAGGAATGGTTTTGCACATTGAGATCCAACTACAATATCCAATTGTATTGTGCATTCCTTAGTGTAAGAATATGTGAAACCAAACTGTAGTATACAGTTGTACTTTTCATTCCTTAGTGTAAGGATATGTATTAATGTTTTGAATTCAAGACTTAGAGACTATTGTTCTACTTAACCAAAGGGTGTCCCAAATATCCAGAATAATACTTTCAATGTGTTTTCTCCCCTTTCAGAGGCTTTATCCTCAATCATGGCATGCTTCCATGCAATTAATAAACAATAAAATGAAGATGATTATGAATAACTTCTGTGATAATTGAATGTGAATTACATAATTACATAAGTTGGTGTCTCCTGGAACCAACTTGCAGGAGACACTAGTCCCCTCTGTTCACAATTTTATGAGTTCATTCTCAACTCGGCTACTACCTCAGTTCACTTCTTATGCCTTTAAAAGTGATTATACTCTGACAGCCCTTGCTGTTTGTCTATACTCATTCTCTGTTTGTGCTCATATAACTTGAATAGTCCTCAGTCAACATTGATGATGCAATGTTTCATCTCTGCAATCCTCTTCATGCTTCCTTTCTCTCCATTTGTGCTTATTGTGTTGTTAATATGCTCATCATTTTTGTAATATCTTTCTCTACTTCTCTGCGTCCTCTTCCTCTTTAATCACTAGATCTCCTCTCCTCAGTCATTCGCATTCATGCAATCTACAAGAAACCTCAGTGATTTGTATCTCTGTGGTATCCCTGCAATCACCCTTCGCATCATGTACGTGTGTCAATTCAGAGCAATAAGATCTTCATATATTCGCATCTCTCACATCTCACATCCATTCACAAATATGCAATACCTAGAACTTCACATTTTTGCTTTTTACTCCAATGCACCACCTCATAAGCATCCCCATCATCCACAACGATATCTTAGACCTTAATCTATACCCTAACAGTTCTTAGTTTTCCCAAGAAAAAGGGTAATAGAACAGTACCAAAACACAACCATCAAATCTCATAGTGAAGCGCATCTTGCTGGTTTGAAATTTCAATCTTTAGATAGTCGTCGACAAATTTGCTTGGTAACATCCCACAAGTTTTTCTATTAGTTGAATCCTTTAAAACTTCTATAAAAAAAAACCCCAAAACATCCTTCAATCCTACATCAAAATGACATAGCACCCCCGAAAAATCTTTTACTATTTGCTGCAGGAATGAATTTCGGACTTTAGTATAGTGCAATGTGTGTGTGGAGTGTGTATTGCCCCTGTATATTAATACTCTTAAGCCTTGATCTTAAACAGGGCCGACCTTGAGATATCTTAAATAGTTCTTCATCGTACTATTCAAGCTCTGCTAACCATGAACAACCAATTCTACTCCTCAACCAATGCACTATTTCATAATCTAATAAACATGACAACATAAAACCGATTTCAACTTACCATACTTTAAAATCTAATCAGGGCATCCACAACCGCTCAAAGTATTTAAACATCAAACACAAGTCTCTTTCCAATGTCCTATGTCTTACTACCAACATTGTAATCACAAAATAATTCGTTAGCTTGGGACTATGCAAACATTGCCTTAAATATCCCTCTTCTAGATGCAATAATCCAAATCTAAAATCTTTCCAGTGTAGTTTCATAATCAAAATATTAACTCCAAGAATTATCTTTGAAACTTAGTTGTGTTTAGGGAATCCCCTAGAGTTCTAAAGTCAGAACGTTTTTGAGTATAATTCAACAGTTAACAATCATTAAAGTCATAACTTTTTTGAGTATAATTCAACATCGGTAAATATGCTAAACCCATAAAAACTTAACCAAATAATTTAATGATTATGAGCATCATTTGAAGGGATAGTTTCTATGTTTTTTCATCTCTTGTTTTGATCACCTTTTGATCTTCTGCAGGTACGTTGAAGTTGACTCTTCAGTTTGGGGAGGGCTATTTGAAAAGGCCACTAACAATACATTTTGTTTCAAGGTGTTTCATCCCGATAGTAATATTTCTTCATCCTTTTTAGAGATTTGAATTGAAAGTGCATACCATGCTTCCTAGCTCTTTGTTTTATTAATGAACTAATATGCATGTGTAAATTTGAATTAATTTTTTTCATTTATTTATGGATGCACTCACCTCATTTCGTAGCCATATTATATCCAAACTTTTGAAAAAATTGTTATAATTTTATTCATTTCTTAACCAACTAAAGGGTACACATGGATGGAAATGCAGATGGATCCAAGTGATGTTGAGAACTTTGCAATTTTTATTGGTGAAGAGAATTGTGTCCTTGGAATATTTTAGTGTCGAAAAGGTTGTACATATGCTAATATGCGTTGTGAAATTGTGGATGATCAAATCATCGAATATCCATTTGATTTTATTCGCCCAATTGGGCATCCTTTAAATACAAAGCAAGAGCAAAAAATGAAACCTACAACAACAAATATAGGCATTAAGAGGAAAGTAGACACAATGGTTGTTGAATCATTGCAATCACATGTAATGGAAGGAAGGCCAATATCTGAAAACATTGAAGGGAATGTGGAGGAACATATGCATAAACAACCAAGAGTTGATCATGTGTCCGAGTCAGTGGAACAAGTTGAAGTGGTTGATCATGTGTCTGAGTCAGTGGAACAAGTTGTAGTGGTTGATCCTAATGTATTGGCACCTTGGGAACATAAAGTGAATAGTTTAATGGAAGGTTTTGTCTAGGAGAAGCTAACACTCAAGGTATATTCAAAAAATCGAAAACCTAATATAAAGATTTGTTGTGAAATTTGTGGCATTGATTATGGAATGGGGGAAGTATCCTTGGCAGCACGAACGGTTCGTAACTTCAAAAAAAATCATATGAAAATAGGATCCCATCAACGTCACATTTCAATGTTGGGAAGTAATGAAATTCCTTCGTGTAACAGAGCAAAGCAGACAACCGTGGCTAGATATCGACTTGAGATTGATCAAGCAATCAAACTTCTAGATGATTTCAACCAAATGCAAGAGCCTAATTTGTTCAAGGTGGTGGAAACAACACTTGCAAACTATGAGGACAAGAAAAAAGTAAGAGTGGAATGTACAGGATGCAATAGATGGTTCTCTTTGGTGCTGGCAAGTGGTAATATTGTCAATTCTCTAAATGAAAACATGAAATCAAGGAAGCACACTACTACTACAGATGAGACTTCGCATGATACAGTTGTTAGTTTTTCATCATTTAATTCAATAGATCTAGGATCTTAAGTGAAAGAACAACATGTACAGCATATCAAGCATAAGAGACAAGAGACAAGAGGCACAAAACATTTCACCGGGGAAAACCAAGAGGGTGAAAAACCCCGCAACTTCCTCAGAGATAGAATAAACACCAATACAGCGATCACAATGATCAAACCCAAGAGATAGATATCTTCAGCAACATACTCCTCCTCCACTTGTGTGCACTCCTCCTCTCTCTCACTAATGCGAAGTGAGTGAATGAGAGAATGTGTAAAATGAGAGAGACACAATCTCTATTTATACACTACTTCACTTGTCTTTTAACTTTAACTAGGTCAGCCCCAACTTAACCACTTAACATAATGTTGATTGGGCCGACCCCCATAAGCAAGGAAAATTACAAGGTAAAGATCTAGTTTGGGAATTTGTTCAAGATATATTTCACAACCTAGTTTGTTCAAAGTTAAGGAGAAGATATTGTGCATCCACTAATCCATTTATGAGATGATTAAGTTATGGGGAGGTCCTAGATTACATAGCTTTATTAGCTTGAATCTGGATGGCCCTTCGATATCTATGACTTTAAGGCAAGTTAGAAAATCATTGACATATATCCCGGGGAGTAGGATTACATTTTTGAGGCAATTGGAAAAGTGTATGCTTCTTATAAAGCCAAACATGGTATAGAGGGCCCAATTCCGATATGCCTTGTTGAATATGAAACTGTTGAGAAAAAATATGTCAGGTGGGTAGCAAAAAGTTATACATTGGTGGGTTTTTGTGGTAAGAAAGAAGAACATAAGTGTCTATCACATTTCTTGGTGAGAGTTGGTGAGGGCGCTAAAGGCTATGAGATATTACAGATGCCTTCAATAATTGTGTGATTGGCCATTATGCACGTGTTATTATTGCAAACCCTTTACATGAGAAGATTCATCATTTGGTTGTGGTTGTTCATCCAACGTGCTACATATTTGATGCAAATTTTTTCCATTGACTTAAAACGTTATCCTAAAGATAGTGAATGACTTAATTAAGTGTTTTGTTCCATGTTCCATATGAAAGGTCTCCCAATTAATTGGACAATAGAATATCATCTTAGTGTTCATCAAGAGTAAATAAAACTTATTGGAATGACTAATCATTGTAGAAACATATTCCATATGATTTGTACTCGCACTCTTCAGATCGATGGTTGACACCTTGTGACCATCTTTTTCTAGAAGCTCCACAATCTTATACCAACACCAAGCTCCATGCATAGCTCCATGAACCAATACAAAATGTACTCCTCCAGAGGCTATGTTTTCACAAGCCATTTCTTCCTCTTTCCTCCTCTCTGTTTACAGAGTCTATGTCTTCCAGTTTCTGATAGCTTATCATCCGCTTCACAAACTATACTATATTTATAGCTCTACTAGTATGTCATAGTTTATGAATCTCTTGCAACCATTTTTTTTCGAAACGTTACTCTTCTCTTCTCAATTTGGACCTAGCAAGAGTATTAAAATCTTAAATATCAGCGTGATAAGTCTCAATCCAAGATTATAGATCAATCTCAATCCGAAAGTTTCTATAAAATAGTTGTCACTTTAGTATTTTGATTATACAAATCCAACCATCTAAAATTACACTTTTAACAATTTTCATCAAGTAAAAAATCGTTGAATAATGAATACAAATCATCAATGTTTACAATCTAGCCTTTTCATTTTAGTATGATTTACTTAACTCATAATTTATTTAACATTTTGGTTTTGAAAATCACACTCAATTTGTGTTAAGAGAACATTTTTTTTTCCAGCTGAAAAATCACCTTCATGCTATTCCGAAGGAATCAAGGAAAGCTAACACGCACGAAAAATCTCAACAAACTTCTTCACATATCGTAGATGGTAGGTCCACCAAACCGTTCTCAAAAAATAAGAGAACATTGAATTATATATATAATGGATAAGTAGTTTTCTATTCATACTTAAAAAATAAATTTAAAACAAAGAAAATAATATTTTAATAAAAAAAATAAGAAAACATTGAATAGGGATGAGTTTATGATAGAAGAGAACTTGAGTAGAGATGAGTTTATCTTTTTTTTACTTATTTTGTAACTTTAATTTTCGGCTAAAAATGAAGGTTGCAAGTTTTTTTTCTTTTGAAAAAACAAAAACTCTCTTTCTCTACATATAAAAATATAACACTAAATAAAAAATTACATAAATAAAATGAAATTACTTTACATATAGAGAGAGAGAGATATTTCTAATCATACTTAAAAAATAAATTTAAAACAAAGAAAGGAATCTTTTCATAAAAAAATAAAAGAATACTGAATTGGGACGAGTTTATGATAGAAGAGAATTTGAGTAGGGATGAGTTTATCTCTTTGTGTACTTATTTTATAATTTTGATTTTCTGTTGAAAATAAAAATTCCATTTTTTTTTTCTTTCTAAAAAACAAAAACTCTCTCTATATAAAAATATAACACTAAATAAAAAATTAAATGAATAAAATGAAATTACTTTATAATAAAAATTTTATTTATATAAAATATAATTAATTTTCAAATATACTTAAATAAATAAAAGAAAACCTTCTAAATTGATTTAATTTTTAAAACACACTTAACCATAAAACAAAGAAGAGAATATTTTTATAAAAGATAAGAGAACATTGAATTATATATATAATGTACAAGTAGTTTTCTAATCATACTTTTAAAATAAATTTAAAACAAAGAAAATAGTATTTTGATAAAAAAAAGAAAACACTCACTAGGGATGAGTTTATGATAGAAGAAAACTTGAATAGGGAGAAAAAAAGAAAACACTGAATAGGGATGAGTTTATTTCTTTGTATCCTTATTTTGTAACTTTGATTTTCTGCTGAAAATAAAAGTTGCAAATTTTTCTTTTGAAAAAACAAAAACTCTCTCTATATAAAAATATAACACTAAATAAAAAAATCCAAATAAAAATTACATAAATAAAATGAAATTACTTTATTTATAATCAAAATGTTATATATATATATATATATATATATATATATATATATATATATATATATATATATATATATATATATATATATATCATACTTAAAAAATAAATTTAAAATAAATAAAATAATATTTTGATAAAAAACTAAGAGAACATTGAATAGGGATGAGTTTATGATAGAAGAGAACTAGGGATGAATTTACTTATTTTGTAATTTTGATTTTATGATAAAACAAAAATTCTTTCTCTATGAAAATATAATATAAATAGAAAATTACATGAATAAAATGAAATTTTTATTTATATAAAATATAATTAATTTCCAAATATATTTAAATAAATAAATGAAAAAATTCATATTATATAGGATGTTTTGAGTTGATTTAATTTTTAAAACACACATAACCATAAAACAAATTTGAGAGAATATTTCGATAAAAAAATAAGAGAACATTGAATTATATATATAATGTACAAGTAGTTTTCTAATCATATTTAAAAAATAAATTTAAAACAAAGAAAATAATATTTTGATAAGAAAACATTGAATAGGGATGAGTTTATGATAGAAGAGAACTTGAACAAGGATGACTTTATCTCTTTGTATACTTATTTTGTAACTTTGATTTTTTGCTAAAAATAAATTTATTTTTTTTTGACAAAACAAAGAAAACTCTCTCTCTTTATATATAAAAATATAACACTAAATAAAAAATCTAATTAAAAATTTACATTAATAAAATGAAATTACTTTATTTATAATCAAAATCAAAATCTGATATATATATTCTTAATCATACTTAAAAAATAAATTTAAAACAAATAACAATCTTTTGATAAAAAAATAAGAGAACATGGAATAGGGATGATTTTATCTCTTTGTGTACTTATTTTATAACTTTGATTTTCCGCTGATATAAAAGTTACAAGTTTGTTTTCTTTTGAAAAAACAAAAGGATTGTTATCCAAAGATTCGTTTATATATATATATATATATATATTGGTTTTTTTGGGGGTTTTAAATTTATTTTTTAAGTATGATTAATATATATATATATATATATATAATATTTTGATTTTGATTTTGATTTTGATTATAAATAAAGTAATTTCATTTTATTCATGTAATTTTTTATTTAGATTTTTTATTTAGTATTATATTTTTATATATAGAAAGAGAGTTTTTGTTTTTTCAAAAGAAAAACAACATGTAACTTTTATTTTTCAACGGAAAATCAAAGTCACAAAATAAGTACACAAAGAGATAAACTCATCCCTATTCATGTTCTCTTCTATCAAAAGACCATAAAAGTTTATAAAAGTTTAGATAGAAAATACTACACCATTCTAATTTCAAAAAGGGCTAATCATCACTAGCACAAGACTCCCATACTATGCACTAATCACAGATCAAAACATAAAAAAAACACAAAATATTCCAATCAAAAGAGAGAGAGATCGTCGACTCCATTATCAACCAGGTCTTCATCCACATACTCCTCAAAGTAAAAATGGTTCTCTAGAGCATCCAAGACCTCCTTCGAAATTTTATCCGCGTCCATGTTGATCTCTCGGTAAATATGTGAGAAACTAATCCTGTGAAAAAACTTGATAAGTTTCCTAGTTTTTTCAATCCAATGCTCTAGCTGAAGTATTTGCAGATTATAACACCTGCTTCCCATTCCAAGATAACTTTAGAATCACCAAAGACATTAAGCTGATAAATACCCCTTTTGGAGGTGAACCACAAGATCCCCCAAAGACCTAGAGGTTCAAATTTGATGTTAATTCCAAGGCATGCGCCCAACTTCATCACAATTTTATGATCCTTTTTAACATAAAGTATCATACCAGCCCCACATTTCTGGTCTTTCATGGCTCCATCAAACTATCCAAATGAAACATCCCACTCAATACAAGGCCGACTAATATTTCTCCATTATATTTCATCTTTGGATTGGGATAGTCCGTCATAAAATTTAGAACCCTTCTACAAGTCTCAAAGACAATCATACATCTATTCTCAAATAAAAATTTGTTTATGCATATCCAAATTGCCAAGATTAAGAATAAAGGTAGAATTTTGTATTTTGCTATGGAGTGAAACCATCTATATAGGAAATCATTAAGAGATTGACAAGTCCAATCATCAAAGAAGTTAAAGAAAGTTGTAGTTCAACCCACACTATGTTTAAAAAAGGACAATTTATAAAAAGATGAGATGTGTCCTCTACATCGCTTCTGCACAGTATACACATACTCGGACCTTGAAAATCCCTCTTCAATAAGTTCCTCCAAGTAAGAATTTTATCTTCAATGCATAACTAGATAAAACATTTAAGTTTCACAAGAATCCTCCACCTCCATAGTTTTTTGTGCCACCACTTTACTTGTGGCCTTGGATAATTTAGGATGATAGCTTCATATTCTCCTTTGACCATCAAATCACCATTCACACCTTGCCAACCCCAAACAAATTGTAATACACCAGGATTAAATAAAGTATTATTAAATACTTTTTGAATATTTTATTTTATATTTATAATTTATTAAATATTTTTGGCAAGAAGTCAAAAATAAAAACAATAATAGATTATTATTTTATTAATAAAAATACTAAAAGGGGACATAAATGAAATAGCTATTTTATGAGTGATTGCTAACCCACAAGAGGAAAACACAAGTGGAAGAAGCTGCTGAGTGGGAACTCAACGTGCAAGAGGCATCTTCCCCAAAATCAGGTCATAACTCTTAGTTGACTGTTGAAGAGCAGGAGGCTCATAAATGACCAGTCCTATGAAAAATATTATATAATAATATGTCCATAAGCAGTAGGAGGCTAACATTGGATGGGGATTGAATATGAAAATGCAAGAGATGGTGCATTAAGTGGATTTTTCTCTTGTGTTTCAGTGATCAGGCTCGGGGTTTTGGAGCAAGTGAGACTTGGTTGCTCTAGGAGTTGGTTGGGAGGAACGACTGTTTCATTTTTGTTTTCCCGGCAGTGGTGCCAGGTTCCTTGTTATGTTCCTTATATGTTTAAAAATAATTACAGTAGGATTTTCTTCTCTATTATAAATCACTACTAACCCTTAGCAAATTTCTTATTATGCATCTAATTAGAAAATGGATTTATTATACATCTGGTCAATGTATCTCCTATTATGTTTTCAAATTTTAATATTATGTCGCACTGATACCTTTGACTATAAATAATCGTATTTAGCAGTTATATTGCTTTTAAATAAATATTTGTTTAAGAACCGAGATTGGATTAAAATTAATGAAAGGACAGAGTTGAATTACGATTCAACTTTTATAACTTAACCACATCAAGATCGCCCAAACTGAATAAAGAAATTGGCACTATCAAATATTATACATCTGTTAAAATTTATTTCCCTATTATGTTCTCAATTTAAATATGATGTCGTATTAATAGCTAGGATCATAGAATAAGTATATTTAGCATTTATATCGTTTTCTACTGGTCTCTGTTTTTGAGATCTAGTAAATATTAATTCATGGTTGGAACAAGATCGATCTTATGTTCAAAAATGTATAAACCAACTCACAGTAAGAGCATTAAAACAAAGTAAATCGATAGTACAGTTCAATATTTTACTTCTGCATAATATCATAATGAAATATGCCAGAGTTGGGTCGATCTGGTCCTAGGTAAAAATATTATAATCAATATTCTAAATATGCAAACCCTAATACATATAAAAAATAACCAAAATCTAATCCTCTATAACACGACGAATCGACCAAGCATTTATCTAGCAATAAGACCATCGTGGATGGCGGCTTTGACCCAATAATAAGAAACTATTAATAAAAGAGATAACCAGAAGGGAAAGAACTCATATGAATTAAGGATACAGATCGAGAGCAGCCTTTCCAACATTTAAATAATGTATAATATATAGGTAGCCATGATTTAGGGTTTCAACAAAATTTGCTAGTAATACTCAGAATGGGTTTCATTTCTGCATTCATCTCTTTAATAAAAAAATGAAAATGTTTTAAAAAATCAAATAGCATAGTAGGTTAAATAGAGGAATTCATAATCCCCATGGATGAAAAAGCCATCCACAATCCTTATAAAAGAAAAAATAAAAAATAAAATATTACAGACGTGGTAGGGTGTAGCCATCCCTGATGGCGCCTATAATAAACCCTCAATCCATAGGATAGGAAAACAAAGCAGTATATAAATGTTTAAAACAAACGCTGGAGAAGAGACAACGAGGAAGCCCTGTCATCCTTTCTTAACTCCTAAGGAAGTAACAAGTTAACTTATTTGATGAAGGAAAAAGCTGAATCCTTTTCCAACTTCAAAACTCTGCCAAATGCTACCTAAAGAAAACAAGAATTGCAGTCAGCATTCAGTAACGAATTATAATTACAAACTAGACTATTATGAAGTAATGCTCGTTACTTCCTTGGCGTTCTAAGACATGGGCTTGGGAGGAGGTGACTATGTCGCCATCCTCGCTAATGTCCATAACCTGCAACCGAATTAAAAACTAAATCAATTTATCAAATGAATTTTACAAGATTTAAGCTAAGTTTAGTTTCTTTTACCTGGTGTAAATGCAGACAGGGCCAGGGGTAGGCTCCTCCTAGATGCCCTTAACACTCCCCTTCCTGCACAAATGAAAAACTTAACATTAGTTTTGGAAACCTGTGTTTTAGTAAAAGTACAGTATAATAAATTTTAAAAAAAATGCCTAGTATGAATTGAATCTTTTATTTACTTGTTGAAGGGAAGTTCGAGGCGGGTAAGGTTGGCTAGGTCCGGTCGTGGTAACCATCAAAATCCAGAGGTGGCAACCATTAGCACATGCACTATATCCTTCACACCTTGCAAGGAAATCCAGAAAGGGTATACCATTAACCTTGCATGGTAGTTACAGGAAGGATTTCGTGGAATCGCCATCAATAGACAGATCATGAAACTCACAAACCAAAATGCAATAATAGAGATTAGGAAATCAAAAGACACATCAAACCCCTTATCAAACACTAAACCATCTGGCTGTCCAAATGGACAGTTAAGATCCCAAACCAGTGGGTGCTTTAAATGCTTGGCTTCCCTGTCAACTCGCATCTAGGATAACTCGTAAATTCACCAACCTCCCATAGTACCAACAATTAAACCATCACAAATACCAACAAATTCAAATGACGTATAACCATAACATTATATTAAAATCTTTCATATCAGTTCAACTAGTGGATCCCATAGTCCCATTATATCAACAAATTACATCAAACGTATAACATTGTAATGTTAACCTTGCATTAGGAGCAAAGTTTTATATCGCTAGTCCTTGTAAAAGACTTCATCCTCTTAAGGTATTGGGATTAAGACTAGTACCATAGTCTCCCAACTTTTGTTACATTTAAGCCTTAATGCATAATAGTTAAGGTAGGATCTAGGATAAACACTTAGTCTTAGGACTAAGCAATACCCTTACAAATTAATAGCAAGAACAAGAAAATGAACAAGACATCACCTCAGTTCTGATGGCGACGCGCCACTCTTTTTGTGAAGAATCCACTTGGAATGTAACCTGAACAAAAAGCAGTCATATAATTTGCGAAAGTAACTTTACAAACAATGAAAACCTGTATCACAGTGGTTTTACTCGCTAGAAACTTATAAGATGTTATATTGTTATGCAAACAATTTTTATTTATTTATTTATGGATTTTCGAGGTGTATGACATAATGGTATCAGAGCATGGTTACAACACTTGGCCTAAACCGGCCCAACATTGCAATTGTTAAAAAACAAAAAAAACTAATTTTTATTTTATTTTGGGTTTGATTATCTTACTAAACAGGAAGAGGAAGAAAAATTTATTTTTGTAGGAAACTATGGCAGAATTTGGAATGCCTGGAGGAGAAGAATCTCCCCCTAGAATATCGGTGAACAATGAAGAAGCTGAATATGGGTAAACTTAAATGAGAGTCAAAACGACAACCTGTCAGAGTTACAACAGACTGTCAAAGAATTAAGGTTGGAATTAAAAAGAGTCAGGGAAGAAAACAAACTAATTATGAAAGCACAGGAAGAACTAAATAACATTCTGTTGGCTCATTAGAGAATTTTTGAGATAAAAAATGGGCCTCAAAACAAAGAAAATGTACTATAAAAATCAACCAATCACATTCTAGTAGATGACATCATCCCCCATGGTTGAGGTGGCATTGCATGAGTTAAGAATGCTTATTTGTCAAATTTTCTATCGTGGATGAAAACCCATAGTTAACAAAGGTAGTGGTATAAGTACTTTTAAGTCATAAAGTAAAGTACTCATAATGAAAGTCCTTTAACCATTTTTCATAAAATAATATTATTATCATTTTCAAGTACTCATAATCAATGTTTTTTTCACACTTTTTTTCCTTTCACACTTTCTCATAAAATAATATTATTGTCATTTTCAATTAAATTACTCATAATTTCACATTTTTTTATAAAATAATATAATGTCATTTTCATGTTTTTAATTTTGAATTATATATTCACTCCATTCTATTTAATATCGTAATGCCAAACGATATATATATATTCCTTTCACATTTTTTCATAAAATAATATTTTTATCATTTTCATATTTTTAATTTTTAATTATATATTCACTCCATTTTATTTAATATTATAATTCCAAACTAATTTATAAACATATATATATATATATATATATATATATATATATATATATATATATATATAAAATAAATTAAATTCATGAATGATATTAATATAAAATATGTATGTTATTTATGCATGACTTATAGTGTCATTGCTAATATATATATATATATATATATATATGAGTGAGGTATGTTAGTTATGTATGAGGTATAGTGTCATATATATAAAAGTTGAAGCATACACATTCATTTATATTTAGTTTGAATGTATAAAATAACCTGTTAATGTGATAAATGTTTATATTTAATTTTTACATGTATATTTTGTATTTATAATTTTTTTCATTGTAAGGAGTGAAAAAAAAATTCTTAGATAAGTATTTATATTATAAAAATATTTTTAAAATGTATAAATATTATTTTTATTAATATTTGTTTTTCTTGTATAAAAAATTATAAGTTAATAAAATAATTTATGCTTCAACTAATAAATTAAAATAATTTATGAACCACCATTGATTTATTAAGTGAATACTACTCAATTTTTAAGAATAAATCAAGTCTTATATTATTTTCTATGAGAGACTTAACTATGACATTCATTTACAATAAAATAAATATCCCAAAAACGTTTATGATTTTGATATTAATTTACCAATATAGATTTAATGAATAAAGAATAATAATAATAATGCAATGTGGATTATAATAATATTATTAACATTTTACATGTAAATAAATTTTCAATTAAATCACATTATAGTAAATAGATGAGAAAAGTATTAAATATAAAAGTCAACATAAATTAAAAAAAAATAGCTCTTAAAAAATATTTTTTATCATTTCATTTGATTTGCAAGTTCAAGACAAATAAATTCTAAAGGACAATAAAATTTTGAGAATTTACAATGAATCTTAGTCACATCAATGTAGAGTTATTTTATTTATTTTATTTCTAGTGAATTTTGAAAAGTAACTCAACCATGGTTATTATATTGTGCATAGAAAACAGTGTAGGAGGTGACTTGTCATATATACCTACCCCATAAAACCCCTAACTCATAATATTTTAATATATCTCATATGTTGTTAGTACATCTCTTAGGAGACCATTTTTTGACCTCAAAATCTCTCTAATGAAAATACACAGTAATGAAAAATATAAAAACAAAGAATCTAAAAATGATAAGCCAAAAGCTACACCTTACAAATGTAAGGGAAGAAAGCTGGAATTTTCCAGTCATGGGGTTGAAACTTCCAGTGAGGAACCACCAAAATACCACACAGAAGAACATCAGGATTCTAGTGACAGTAGTGACAATCATAAAGATAAAAAGAAGTACAAACCCTATGAAGAGATTTCAGGGGAATTTAAAAAAATTAAACCTCCTATGTTTAACGGTGAAATTGAGAAAGGAGAAGAGGCAGAAGCTTGGTTGTCTGGAATGAAGAAATACTTCCAAATTTATAACTATTTCGACAAACTGAAGGAAAAAATGGTCATTTATAACCTAAGTGGAAAACCATATATTTGGTGGCAAGATATAAAAAAAGTAAAAGGTATAAAAGAACGACACATAACCTGGAAGACCTTTAAAAAATGTTTAAACAAAAGCATCTTTCAGAACAATGCTATGAAGAAAAAGTGAAGGAATTCTACGAGATAAGGTTAGGTACTATGGCCATGAAAGAAATCTATAGTAAATTCCTAACTCTGCTTCATTATGTACCATACATAATAGATGACAAACGAAAAATATACCACTTTCTTAGTTGCTTTCCTACCACGTTTAAGGAGAGGATTGAGTATGAAAAATCAAAGACGCTGGAAGAAGAAATGAGGAAAGTGAATTACTGTTTTGATCAGAATAAAAATAAAAGATAAAATGTACCTAATTGGAACACTAAAAGAAGGGATAACTTTAACCCAAGAAGGAAGAATAATTGTAATGCCCCATATTTTGACTAGGCATGTTTATGAGTTAGACACCTTTCACTCTATTACTTGTTATCTGTTTGACTCAGCTAGACAGCGTGAACTATATTTTCGGCATGATAGACATGATGATATGTTGCTACTGTGTTAATGATGTTACTATATTCATGCAGTTATTAAGTTAGGATTATCATGAGATTTTTTTATTTCATAATGGTAGTGTATGTTTGATAATCGTCCTGGAGGAAATGTGATATATATATGATGTGGTAAATATGCTTTTATGTGATGAAATAAATGATGCTGATAATATGGATCAGACAATGATAGAATGTAAAATATATGGTGTTGTACATGGATGCCATCCTATGATGAAATTGATAGAACTATTATATTCCATACATACCTGTGATGAAAGTGTGACGTGAAATAAAATGATGTTGATGATATGGCTCAACTGGTGATCGAATGGAAATGCTTGTTATAAAAGGTGTATCTTGTGGAATACTAACCTATAGGACATGAGGGCTATGGGATAGCCGGGTACTTGATCTAGTATACTGAAAAGAACCTATCCATGCAGTAAACCTTAGCAACCGAAATTGATGAAACGATGACATGGACCGATAATCTTGAGAGCAGCAGAGTATGATTTGATAAGGGCGTAGGCCCAGTATGTTGAGAGGGATGGATGTGTTTCCCACCCTATGTTCCTATGATACCCGAGGTCGTGGGAGGGCCGTGCTAAGACACGCTCCCCGTGTAGTTGTGATGACGATGGTCGGATGCCTTCTAGGGGAGGATAGGTCCGTTGTTCAACCGACGCTATCGCTCTCATGTTCTATGTGGTCAGGTCGATGAGTCCGACATCCACTGTTATACTAGCAGAGGAAGGATAGGGAGGATGTGGACGTAGCTTAGGATGGGAGGATATGATAGTTAGTACTGTTGAGGGTTGGGTACCCGTTGATTTTGGAGTTAGTGGTAGTAGGTAGCTTCCCTTGCACCTGAATGATTGATCAAATGTAATGATAAAAATAATGAAAGGAAATCCTAAAAGGTTAACTGATAAAATAACGGATGATGTTTTAGTAATATTATGATGAATGTATACTTGTTCAGTTTGCATAAAGTATTATTAGTGATAGTTAGCTGTTATGCATAGGATATATATATGTGACATATGTTTATAGTACATGTATGTCTTGTGCATACGCTGGCCACGCATGCACATTATGCACATGCACAATAATATTGCTTAACAACATACTTATCAAGATGTAACAATGTTATAAGTTATCATAGATAACTCAAATAAGTATTCAGTGAATGACTTAATCAGTAAAAGATTATCAAGTTTTAAATGTGTAAAATGAGTTAATTAGTCTTGTATGTAAACATTGTAATGAACAAGTAAGATAAGAGTCGTTACTTGTAAGTACCCTCAAATGAAGGTGTTGTCAATATGAAGTATGATAGTTAAATATTGATACTAGAAGAGTGTGCTAGATAATTGCTGATCATGATTAAATAAACCGTTAAGTATATTTCATTATCTATACATAGAAGTACTATGTTGACCCTTATTGATTAAACAAATAAACATTTTAATTACTATTCACAATTTATTGAATTACTATTATTATTAATTATTATTGTTGTTATTGTTATTATTTAATCAATAATAAAATAATAAACCTTTTATTATAAAAGCACAGTGGATTGAATAATTAATTAAATAAATTATTCATTTGATTAATTAACAGAATCATTCCAATAAATTAAAAGATTTGTTTGAATAAATTATTCCACGGCTCGAGAAAACTTGGGTGATTTAAAAATAATATATATTCCACCTTTTTACCTTAAAAAGGGGATGCATTAATGATTGTACGTCCTTAGACCACGACAGCTAGGGCGGTGGAGTGATAAGGGAGTTTGACTTTATGAAGGAGGGGATTCCTATAAAGAGGGGATTTAACAAAGTAGTAAGGGGGTTATTTTGGGAGAACTGTGAGGATTTTGTGAAAAAGGAGGAATGCCGAGGAGGGGGTTAACTCCAAGCTTTGAGGAGGTGGGAAACTCAAATGAAAAGACTGAGGAGGGGGTTAACTCAGCAAAAAGATTACCATGGAAAGGTTCGATGGAAAGTTGTTGTCGGGATTATCGGTCTGTGGGCTCCGGGGCTAGGAAATCCGTTGATTTCCTAGGGTCAGCAAGATAATAGCTGATCTCCAGGGTGGACACATCATTTTGGGTTGCTAAGGTAACTTACAGAATCCATTACAGAAATCTTCTTATCTTACTGCAAATCGACGGATTCAGGTATTTTTTTTCTGAACCAGCTTAAATAGAATGTATTTTCTTTTATTTCCAAGCTATGCATTTCAAAAGAACAGAGTTAAATGGAAAGTTTTAAGATTATGTTGATTTAATTGCAGAGACATGTAAACATATAGAAAACAAAAATTTAAACATTTAGATAACAAAAATATAGACGGTTGAATCTTTTGTTTTCTTCTAGTAATAGTAAGGAAAAATAACTGGGTATAACCTGATAACCTGGAATAGAGACCCAGTGCCTAGATAGGGCACTACATTTGGTATGAGAGCCGACGCTCAAACACTGAGACCTCAGGGCCTAACTACACCTGGAATCATAGAGAAATTTACTAGAAAATAACAAACCATAGGATGTCGGCAACAAAAAGGGTAGATAACTTGAAGAGCCCTTTTCCTATTTATTTACAAAGCATAATAGAAACAGAATTTGAACGATATATATATAACTGCTTATGAAACTCGTGAATATATATAACTGTTAATATTTTAAAGAGCCCACACTCACCAAGACACCCAAGTGCAGAGTTCGCCCAACAGCCTCAACTTTCTTTTGCTGCCTTACTAGAGACACGACGACAGAAGCCATTACACTGACGTGATTTAATGGAAATAGCTAGTGAATTTGTGAGCATTTTGTGAATAGAATATTTGACTGAGGTCATATAAAAAAAAAGAGTGAAAGGTAGCCTTTGGTGACTAATATGATATATTTCACAATCAAACAATAGAATGGCAGTCCCTTCCAAAGAACGAAAAGAGAATAGAAAGTATGAGGATTACATCATAGTTAGGGTTAGGTGATATCATCCAATTTGAACAGAATAGCGAATTATCTTAAAATTATTTGTTCATGCTTTGTTATATTGATGGTTTCCCTCGGGGCCCGATAGTTTGGGTCCCTCATGTATGCAATATAAGTACCTTGTATTTCAACCTAGGTTATATAGATCGATTTGATTTTGATGACCAAACAAATGAGAAAGACACTATCCATCTAAAACAACTCAAGTAGCTGGCAACTTAGTCTAGCATGTAAATG
Source organism: Larix kaempferi (assembly GCA_027924585.1). Classification (NCBI taxonomy): domain Eukaryota; kingdom Viridiplantae; phylum Streptophyta; class Pinopsida; order Pinales; family Pinaceae; genus Larix; species Larix kaempferi. The sequence goes on along the minus strand of BSBM01000916.1, from coordinate 1,533,879 downwards.
AAATTTTGGGACAGAAACCCTACTTTTACCTGTACAAGAGCATTACCTTCTTGGGTCTACGTACTCAACACATCACGCACACCCTTACACCCTAGCGCCCAGCCCACTTATGAGCCAAATGAGGAGCTTAATCGAAGCATAATACGTTGGGAAAAACCCTAGCACTTAGCACCGCGAGCTCTTCACGCGAGAGGCAGCCCAACAATGCCAAACAAACCTAGTCCTCCTCCTTAAATAGGTAATAGTGATGCCACGTGAGGTGGTTTCCGCGTCTTCCCTGGAGCGGTTTACCATACCATTTTTTGATATGCGGACGAGTAAGAATCGGACGCGTGTGATGGCGGTTTCCTTACCGCAACCACTAACCATCCATATCTCGCATGCAAGTTGGCAACGTGGGATGGTTGGAGAGCCGTCAATCGCAAACCTCCTAAACAAATGAACTTTATCGCGTCAAATCACCTCCCTTCGCGTCAAATCTCTCACGTGAAGAGAGTCGGTCTCACCGTGTTATTGTTTTTTTTTTATTATTTTATTTATTTAGCCTTGGCGCCAGTCCCACATGCGAAAAAGAAAAGGTCTTTTTTTTTTAGTATTGTTTTAAGTTTTTAATTTAAATTAATGTCTTTTAATATTGATTTAATTTTTATTAATTTAATTTAATGTCTTTAAATTTAATTTAATTTAATTAATTTGATTTAATATCTGTTAATTTAATTTAATTTAATTAACTTGATTTAATGTCTTTTAATTTAATTTAATTTAATTTAATTAATTTACTTTAATGTCTTTTGATTAATTAATTTAATTTAGTTAATTTAATTTAATTTAATTTTTTTTATTTAATTTAATTTAATTATTGATAAGAATTAAAAGTAAAAAAAAAACAAAAAAACAAAAACAAAAAAATGAATGATGATAATGATATATTGTGATTTGATGCATCTTTGAGATAAATGACACTAACATTAAAAGTTATACATATACATGTAAATTTGATAATCCTTGATACATAAATGTATAGAGCATCTTATAGATTTATAAAGGATCGTATTCTATTATATTAAGGAAATTAGATGACATAAAATTAATTGATACATTATAAGTGTTTGACATTCAAAAATATATAAATAAATATGTTTCCAAATAATGAAGAAGTATGTATGTAAAATGCCGGCCAGTATAGCATGAAGACCAACATACTTTATGAATCACATTTCATGAATTTTATAATATAGTTAGATTGATATGAATTTATCATTTTATGTTTAAAATAATATTTTTTTTTTATACTACAAATAATTATTGAGTAATTTCTAAGTGTAAATTTTAAAAGTAAAATAAATTTTAATCTATAATTTATTGTAAAAGAATAATATTTAAATATAGATTCATAACAAAATTTGATGTTGTAAGTTCACATAAATATGGTTTAGTAATAAGTAATGAGACGATACCAGTTCACCTGAAGGTAGTTTAATAATAAGCAATGAGGTGATAAAACCTTTGTCGAGACTTCAACGTATAGTCGAAGAGGCGAAACAAACACTTGATCTGACAACAAGGAACCGCTAAAACGAGCATGGCAAGCTGAATGCTAAGACGCTAAATTCACTACATGACAAAATCATTAATGAAAACGACCATAGCTTTCAACCCGTTGATCCTAACAACTGTTCCTTGCTCACAAGTAGAAATATAGGCATTATAAATGTAGGCATTTTAAGGAGCACTGCATTAGGTTTTCCTCATGAGGTAAAATGATAGGGTAGAAACAAATCCCTTTATTTTCTTATATTTCTTCTCTAAGTACTACAAAGAATGGAAATTTTATATATCAAAGGGAAAAGTTGTGTTTTAAATCTATTAATGAAATTCCTGGATTGCATTAGTTGCAATGCCATGTAACCTCATCTAGTTCTATTGAATAGGTTTTACATGCTGGGTAGTTAACATGTTTAAAGGTTATGTGAATGTGCGATTTGTTAGGACAACCACATCTACACTTTGCTTATGTTTAATAAGAGAACTTGGTTAAGTAAACATGGAGTGGTGTTTGAGCTGCTACTTCCCCGCAACAAATTACACAGCATTAATATGTGTGCATAGATAACTTAGTACAAGGTACAAATTAAAGTGAAAACTCGTGAACCCCTCATAATTATATTACGAGTAAAATTTCCATTTAAAAAAAATAAAGATGAATGTTATTTAGAACAGTGAAAAATACATAGATAAGATGATCGAAGGAAATAAATTGTTGGATACAAGGATAGGTATCCTTTTGAATCACATTAGGGAAAACACCATGGACTTAAACCGGGGGGGATTGCATATAAAGCTTATTAAAAGACTATTTTATTAAGGAGGAACATGGCTTAGACTAATTAAGTTAAATATTGGTGTGATGGTGCGAAAGGTTTTTTTTGAGGAAATTTCGGAGTAATCATACCTAATATAGTGATGATCTCATGTAATAATAAAAGAGTCACAAGAATCTCCATACAATCCTCAACTTAACTCAATTAAAGCGGTTGTTATAAAGTTCTAATATGATTGAACATATTGCGCAATGATGTTCTCGCTCAAATTGTAGGGGTAGACCAAGGCTTTTACAAAATGTATAAAGGTCGCTTGTGTGGGTAGGATGAGTGGTGATGTACAATTACAATGGAATACTAGGATAAATACTAGTAATTACCTTTGCGATGGTAAGGGTGGGAACAAAACTAGCTATGAGATTCTTAAGGAATTGAAGAAGTAATGGTTCCTGACAAATTACATTGGTTTGAAAGTGAGAATAATGAATAAGTACGATAGCAATTGTATTTGGATAAGAAATAGCCATGAATACCTTTTAAACAATAATAGTTCTCCTAATTTACTGATGCTACGATCCTCTTATTGTTATTTATTATCGATAACTGAAATGGCAAGGTGATATACCTTAAGAATTGTAAGGAATGAAGAAGTGTTCTAGTTCTATTAGTTAAATATGAAGGGTGGAGTCCACTTATGTTTAATAATGCTTCGAATTGTTGAATAAATATACATTTGTGTTCAAATAATAAGGGGTGATGGTCACCACTATCAGTGACTAGGATATTTGTGTTGCTTCCCATTATGTGCAGGATCTATAGGTTATACATTTATATATAGGGGGAGGATCATCGATAGAAACAAGAGTAGTATTAATCAAATCTAATAAGGTAGTGAATGGAGTAAGGACATGGTAGGAAGCTAACAAAATGGGAGATAATTGAAAGTCAATAACACTTGACCAATAGTCTAACAACTGTTATAAATCAAGTACTTGGAATTTGTAATAAAGCTATGTTTTAAGGGAAATAGTGCATTTCCAATTTATGAGAAATGATGAAATTAATCATTGATGAGAATGGGCATCTTTACAAACTGTCGAGAAAGGGAGTAAGATTATATGTGTATCTCATGTCTAGTGATAATGTGTAGTTGTTTGAGGCACTCCAAATAGAGGTGGTAAGTCAATATTTAAGGTATGTGCGAATGGATTCCCCTAGTGGAATATTTGACTAGTATTAAGATATGGGAGATATCTATGTATTAAAATCAATAGCGTGAATTTTCTATGCGTAATGTGCAATTAATCACGTTTCAATATATTAAGTGGAAAAGGATTGAAGTAACTAGGTATGTGTGAGAAAGGGGTGAGGGTTATATGCCGCTAGTCTTGCTTAGGTTAAATTGTCATGATGGGGGAGATATTATTGAGAAACAACTAGGATTTAATAATTACCAAATGAACGAGCAGTAAATTATAAAAGTGGGTAAATTATTGAGGGACTAATGAAGCTATCGTGAATGAAGGTGCGCCGAACCCTCAACGAGGTGAAGTGAACTAGTAATACAAGTAAATGGGGTAATAATGGAGGCAAAATAGGAACCGATGTGCACCTCAATGAATAAAGTTACGCTGTTTAAACCCCTAACAGATACTATCAGTGAACTTAAGCATTCTGGTAATATATAGTTACTAAGAACATCCTAATAAATGATAGTTCTCCTAATGTACTATTTGTTACAATACTTATGGTTATCAAAGACGCAGATTGCTTATTAACACTAAGGTAATAACAATGGTTGACCTTAGAATGAAATAACAGGGATCTTCATCTCCTAGGGGAGGTATGCAAATCTTAAAGATCCTTGTAGTTGCTTGTTGAATAATTAAAGATTATGAACTCTCAGCTCACTTTTTCAAAAAAAAATCATTGATCATTTCATGCTAAGATTGGATCAATATAAACTTTTGTGAGGAGTAAACCTCTCCGGACGTTATAACTTGAAGGATGTTACTAAACGGTATGAAATAGGATACTAAGGTGGATAGAACATGATTATAACATTTAGGCATTCTAGGAATAATATTGTGATCCAACAAAAGGATTAATCTAAATGTTCCTTTAATTATTCGAACACACATAAAGGTAATAAAAGAAGCAAAGCCATAATATAATACCGACATATTCGGTCAAGACAAAGCTAAGTAAGACAATTATGGCCAACACCCGCTACTTGCAAGAATGAAGAGGTTAGGCATCAAGACTTTCCCTGCATTATTATGACCATAACTTCGGGACGAAGTTTCCTGAAGGGTGGGTGTATGTAATGCCCCATATTTTGACTAGGCATGTTTATGAGTTAGACACCTTTCACTCTATTGCTTGTTATCTGTTTGACTTAGCTAGACAGCGTGAACTATATTTTCGGCATGATAGACATGATGATATGTTGCTACTGTGTTAATGATGTTACTATATTCATGCAGTTATTAAGTTAGGATTATCATGAGATTCTTTTATTTCATAATGGCAGTGTATGTTTGATAATCGTCCTGGAGGAAATGTGATATATATATGATGTGGTAAATATGCTTTTATGTGACGAAATAAATGATGCTGATAATATGGATCAGACAATGATAGAATGTAAAATATATGGTGTTGTACATGGATGCCATCCTATGATGAAATTGATAGAACTATTATATTCCATACATACCTATGATGAAAGTGTGACGTGAAATAAAATGATGTTGATGATATGGCTCAACTGGTGATCGAATGGAAATGCTTGTTATAAAAGGTGTATCTTGCGGAATACTAACCTACAGGACACGAGGGCTATGGGATAGCCGGGTACTTGATCTGGTATACGGAAAAGAACCTATCCATGCAGTAAACCTTAGTAACCGAAATTGATGAAACGATGACATGGACCGATAATCTCGAGAGCAGCAGAGTATGATTTGATAAGGGCGTAGGCCCAGTATGTTGAGAGGGATGGATGTGTTTCCCACCCTATGTTCCTATGATACCCAAGGTCGTGGGAGGGTCGTGCTGAGACACGCTCCCCATGTAGTTGTGATGACGATGGTCGAATGCCTGCTATGGGAGGATAGGTCCGCTGTTCAGCCGACGCTATCGCTCTCATGTTCTATGTGGTCAGTTCGATGAGTCTGACGTCCACTGTTATACTAGCAGAGGAAGGATAGGGAGGATGTGGACGTAGGTTAGGATGGGGGGATATGATAGTTAGTACTATTGAGGGTTGGGTACCCGTTGATTTTGGAGTTAGTGGTAGTAGGTATCTTTCCTTGCACCTGAATGATTGATCAAATGTAATGATAAAAATAACGAAAGGAAATCCTAAAAGGTTAAGTGATAAAATAACGGATGATGTTTTAGTAATATTATGATGAATGTATACTTGTTCACTTTGCATAAAGTATTATTAGTGATAGTTAGCTGTTATGCATATGATATATATATGTGACATATGTTTATAGTACATGTCTGTCTTGTGCATACGCTGGCCACACATGCACATTATGCACATGCACAATAATATTGGTTAACAACATACTTATCAAGATGTAACAATGTTATAAGTTATCATAGATAACTCAAATAAGTATTCAATGAATGACTTAATCAGTAAAAGATTATCAAGTTTTAAATGTGTAAAATGAGTTAATTAGTCTTGTATGTAAACATTGTAATGAACAAGTAAGATAAGAGTCGTTACTTGTAAGTACCCTCAAATGAAGGTGTCGTCAATATGAAGTATGATAGTTAAATATTGATACTAGAAGAGTGTGCTAGATAATTGCTGATCATGATTAAATAAACCGTTAAGTATATTTCATTATCTATACATAGAAGTACTATGTTGACCCTTATTGATTAAACAAATAAACATTTTAATTACTATTCACAATTTATTGAATTACTATTATTATTAATTATTATTGTTGTTATTGTTATTATTTAATCAATAATAAAATAATAAACCTTTTATTATAAAAGCATAGGGGATTGAATAATTAATTAAATAAATTATTCATTTGATTAATTAACAGAATCATTCCAATAAATTAAAAGATTTGTTTGAATAAATTATTCCACGGCTCAAGAAAACTTGGGTGATTTAAAAATAATATATATTCCACCTTTTTACCTTAAAAATGGGATGCATTAATGATTGTACTTCCTTAGACCACGACAGCTAGGGCGGTGGAGTGATAAGGAAGTTTGACTTTATGAAGGAGGGGATTCCTATAAAGAGGGGATTTAACAAAGTAGTAAGGGGGTTATTGTGGGAGAATTGTGAGGATTTTGTGAAAAAGGAGGAATGCCGAGGAGGGGGTTAACTCGATGCCGAGGAGGGGGTTAACTCGATGCCGAGGAGGGGGTTAAATCGAAGCTTTGAAGAGGTGGGAAACTCAAATGAAAATAATGAGGAGGGGGTTAACTCAGCAAAAATATTACCATGGAAAGGTTCGATGGAAAGCTGCTGTCGGGATTATCGGTCTGTGGGCTCGGGGGCTAGGAAATCTGTTGATTTCCTAGGGTCGGCAAGATAATAGCTGATCGGCAGGGTGGACACATCATTTTGGGTTGCTAAGGTAACTTACAGAATCCATTACAGAAATCTTCTTATCTTACTGCAAATCGACGGATTCAGGTATTTTTTTTCTGAACCAGCTTAAATAGAATGTATTTTCTTTTATTTCCAAGCTATGCATGTCAAAAGAACAGAGTTAAATGGAAAGTTTTAAGATTATGTTGATTTAATTGCAGAGACATGTAAACATATAGAAAACATACATTTAAACGTTTAGATAACAGAAATATAGACGGTTGAATCTTTTGTTTTCTTCTAATAATAGTAAGGAAAAATAACTGGGTATAACTTGATAACCTGGAATAGAGACCCAGTGCCTAGATAGGGCACTACAATAATATTAAATTTCATAGAAATACTGGGAATAATTATAGAGGGTATCAGGGTAGTAATTATAGATGTTTTAATCTACAACAAAAGAAAGAGAACCTTCCACTAGTTTTAATAAAAACACTGCATAGAGGGAACCCTTAAAATGTTGGGAATGTGGTGACCCACATTACTTTAAAGACTTCCTTGTAAGAAATAAAACCTTTAATAAATCTCACTCCATTCAGAAAGTTGTTACAGTTGGAAATATGGAAATAAGTATGCCCAGAATCAGTGTTGCATTGGAAAATCGACACGCAAACCATCAAGCTTCAATGGTCGAAATTGAATGTATGATAAAATGTCAACCTATTTCCATATTAATTGATCGAGGTGCAAGTTCAAGTTATGTATTACCTAGGATTATTGAATTATGTAAATTATTACTAGAAAAATTTGAAAAATCTTGGCTGGTATAGTTAGCCATAGGTACTAAGCGTAAGGTCACTGGTTATGTGAAAAATTGTGAAGTATTGATGAATGAATTTAATACGCATGCTAATATGAATATTTTACCGTTAGGCTCCTATGATATGCTGATAGGAATGGATTGGTTAGAAAAGGATAGAGACTTGTTGAATTGTTATGACAAAACTTTTACACGCATTGATAATACGAGAAACATAATTAAAGTAATAGGAATTCCCAGAAAAAACTACAATTAAAGAGACCCCAGCCTTACAAATGAAGAGATTTGTACGTAAAGGATGTAAATTGTTTGTTGTTTATGTAATAGATGATAAAGATCAAGATAAAAAACTTGAAGTGGAAGTTATACCTATCTTAAAATATTTTAGAGACATCTTTCTGGAAGAAGTCCCTGGACTACCTCCGAAAAGAGACATATAATTTACAATCGATATGATATCGGGAGCGGTATCGGCATCAAAAGCTCTGTATCGAATGAACATAATAGAACTTACAGAACTTAAATCACAATTACAAGAACTGATTGATAGGAAGTATATTCGACCTAGTGTTTCCCCTTGGGGGCACCTGTTTTATTTGTAAAGAATAAAGACGAGAATTTAAGATTATGCATAGAATATTAACAATTAAATAAAATGACTATTAAAAATCGATATCCTTTACCCTGGATAAACGATCTATTTGATGAGTTCCAAGGCACAACAATATTTTCTAAAATAGATTTAAGGTCCGGCTACCATCAGGTACGGATCAAAGATGAAGAAATCTTTAAAACTGCTTTTAGAACTCGTTATGGTCATTACGAGTTTGTCGTAATGCATTTTGGTTTAACAAATCCACCTGCAACTTTTATGTGCTTAATGACTAGTATTTTTAGCAACTACTTAGATAAATTCGTAGTTGTCTTCATCGACGATATATTGATTTATTCAAAGAATGAACATGCGCATGAGGAACACTTAAAAATAGTTCTGCATATTTTAAGAGAACAACAATTGTTTGCTAAGTTTAGCAAATGTGGTTTCTTTAAAGACATAATTTAATATCTAGGACACGTAGTGTCTAAGGATGGAATATCTATCGACCCCGAAAAAATTAAGGCTATCACTGAGTGGCCAATTCCTAAAAATTCAACGAACATAAGATCGTTCATGGGGATTACAGGTTATTATCGAAAGTTTATAGAAGGATTTTCTAAGATAGCTTACCCCATAAATTCACTACAAAAGAAAGGTAAAAAGTTTGACTGGAATAAAAAGTGTATGGAAAGTTTTAATAAATTAAAGCATCTATTAACCACCGCCCCTATATTAAAAATTGTTGATCCTTTTAAGGATTTCATCGTATGCACCAACGCATGTAATGAAGGATTAGGTGGGGTACTAATTCAAGAAAATCATGTCATGGCCTACGAATCCAGAAAATTAAAAGAACATGAAAATAATTACACTACACATGCTTTAGAACTTGCTACAATTATACATGCGTTAAAGATGTGGTGACACTACCTTTTCAGAAGGAAATTTCTGCTAATGTCAGATAACATAAGTTTAAAATACTTGTTCGATCAACATAATTTAAATGCTAGACAAGAAAGGCGGCTATCATTCTTACGCGAATATGACTTCAAAATGAAACATATAAAAGGGAAATAAAACAAAGTTGTAGACACTTTAATTTGCCATGCAAATTTATTATTTCCAAACAGCAGATACGAATCTGATTTAGAAAATAAAATTTTAAATGCAAAAAATTCTGATAAATAATACTAGAAGTTAAAGGATTTAAGACTGCTCAAAATGAAAAAAATCAGATAAAAACAGAATTTAGTCTAAATGGAAGTGGATTAGATTATACATACCAAACACAGTAGAAATTAAATTAATAGTCATGAATGAGTTACACAAACGACGGTATTCGGGAAATCTTGGATACCAGAAGATGATCACCATGATCAGAAAATATTTCTTCTGGCCCAACATGAATAAATAAGTAGTAGAATACTTAGCTCACTGGATAGAATGCCAGCAATTCAAGGCTGAACACCAACATCCAGCTGGGTTATTACAACCGCTACCCATTCCAGAATGGAAGTGGAAAATAATCAGCATGGATTTTATAGCAGGCCTACCTAAAAATGTTAGGCAACACAAATCAATCATGCTCGTAGTCGATAAACTAAGCAAAGAATCTCATTTTATTCCGGTAAAATCTACTTATAAGGATGTTCACATCGCAGATATATTTCTGAAAGATATTTTTAGGTTACATGCCGTACCAAAGGTAATAATCATAGATAGAGATGTAAAATTTTCAGGAAATTTCTGGAAATCCTTGTTTAAAGGACTAGGAACTCAATTGAAATCCAGTACTGCGTATCATCCGCAAACCTATGGGAATACTGAAACGGTAAACCAAGTCCTAGAAGACATGCTAAGAATGTATGTGATGGAAAAACCAGGTAAGTGGGAAGACTACTTGCACTTAGTAGAATTTGCATACAATAATCATTTTCAAGTATCAGCTGGTATGAGTCCTTTTGAAATTATGTATGGGCGTAAATGTAATACTCCCATCTCTTGGAGCAGTTCAGTTGATAGGTTAATGTTAGGACCTGAATTGTTAAAAGATATGGAACTAACCGTGAAACAGGTACAACAAAATTTGAAGGCTGCCCAAGACAGACATAAATTTATGCCGACTTAAAAAGAACTCATCGATATTTCCAGGTAGGAGAGCATGTGTATATCAAGTTAAGACCTAAGAAAATCTCTCTAAGGCTAGGCATGTATTCAAAATTGGCACCCGAGTATTGTGGGCCACTTGCAATTTTTGCGAAAGTAGGGTTGGTAGCATACTAGTTATCGCTACCGCCTACTATTAAAGTAAATGATGTTTTTCATGTTTCCATTTTGAAAAAGTATGTTCATGACACTACTCATGTGATTGATTGGGATGTTATATAGGTGGAAGCCGAGGGAGAGTTCCAGGCGGGACCAGAGCATATTATCAACAGAAGAGAACTTTTACTCTAGCACCATACCATCGGACAATTCAAGGTGCAATGGAAGCACCTTAGTCCAGAAGACTCCACTTGGGAATTGGAAAGTGATATGCGGGAGGCATATATAATCCTAGTCCAAGACGGAAAAATAATAACACCGAGGATGGTGTTATCCTTTAAGAGGAGGTGTATGTAATACACCAAGATTAAATAAAGTATTATTAAATACTTTTTGAATATTTTATTTTATGTTTATTATTTATTCTATATTTTTGACAAAAAGTCAAAACTAAAAACAATGTACTGGATTATTCTTTTCTTAATAAAAATACTGAAGGGGAACAAATATGAAATAGTTATTGCATGCGTGATTGCTGACCTACAAGAGGAAAAGAAAAGTGGCAGAAGCTGCTAAGTGAGAACTTAAGGTGCATAAGGCATCTTCCCCAAAATCAGGTCACAACTCTTAGTTGAGTGCTAAAGAGCAGGAGGCTCATAAATGACGAAGTCTTAGGCAAAAAAAATATAATAGTATGTCCATAAGTAGCGTGATGCTAGCATTGGACGGGGATTGAATATGAAAATGCAAGAGATGGCGCATTAAGTGGATTTTTCTCTTGTGGTTCAATGATCAGGCTCGAGGGTTCTGGAGCAAGTGAGACTTGGCTGCTCTAGGAGTTTGTTGGGAGGAACGATGTAACATCCCTCTAATTATACCACTATTATTATTGATAAGTAAGTGTGACATTGATGCCTTGAGCACTGGAATTAAAACAAGATAACTTTATTAGCTCGATAACCATAAAAACTATAAGTATGAATGTGAACTCATTAAAATCCTTAGGTGACTACAAGACAATACCCTGCTCGTATAAGAATATGAGCACGATATGCATTTTTAGCATGGCCTAGTTAGCAAAACTCTAATACTTATAAACCTACCATGAATGAATTGCTCTTAATGTTACCAAAAGTACATTGCCTTAGGAAGACAATTGCGACCATTCCTTTATATACATATTAATGTATCCCTAAAGGAGACTTTCCTTGAGCATAATAGTGAAGTTATGCCTTGAGGGACTTGGCCACGAGGCCAATTTTAGGAAGTGAAAGATAAATTCAATAAATGAGATTTAGCATAAGAGAAAAACATTAATACTATAAAGTGAGGTTATGACTAAATACACTAAATTCTCTTATGAATAACATAAATATTATATATATATTCATCATAAATATTATATATATATATTTATGAATAGTAGTTATACCCAAAATACTTTTAGAATGAGAATTTCCCTTGGGAAAATATAATGTGATTATATAAAAGAACTATACGTTTTATAAAAAGGTAATAAGTGGAAGCTATGTAGTGGTTGAGGAGAGAAACGTGGGAAAATCTTTTAGATCCCACTTGGCATCTCCTTGATATTGTCGACTTACAAATGGCAGCATCTTCGTTGGGCGGACCTCTCAAGTGGGAGGCACGATCTATCCCGGGATGGCTGCATTTTCCTTTTAAATGGACGGGGGATCGGCGTTGAGAAAGGAGAAAAAGGAAGGAGCCATCTGGAGGTGGGAAGAAACCAACTCGGCGTCAGAAGAATCCATCTCTGCGTAGAGTGGAGCTCTACATTCTAAATCATGGGATATAGATCTCATTTTCATCTGCGCGAAGGAATAGGTAAGGTTTTCGCAGTTATCTCTGTTTTCTTTTTGTGAAAATAGAGGAAACTATTTCGGTAGAGTATTTGCAGAACATTTCCTTAGAAAGTTTAGGTACAGGGATTTATATATATTGATGATCTGTGTTGCTGATGACGTGATAGTCTAGTCTTATTTTTCTAATGGTGAGTAGCAGTGGGGAGTGGACGGCTAAATAGAACTCGACCCTGACTTTTCACACTGGAAGTTGATACTTCTGTTGTATATTCTTACTTATGCTAATCTTCTCAGTTATCCTTTTTCTTTGAGAATAGTGTTGGACAGAAGCGTTTTCCCTTGTCAACTTTTAAGCTTCAACTCTACATAGGCTTTTAGTTAGAGGCATCTTTGAAAAGAGTATAGTGTAAACGTTCGGTTCTCCTGTCACAACTCACGTTAAACGCTGTATAATGTTGAGAAAATGCCTTCAAAATAGATCGTTGAATTTTCATGAACTTAGGGAACTCAACGTCTTGAGTCTTTCTTTTTATATAGCTGAGTGTTTGCGTGAACTAGAGAGGAGATCTCTCTCTGCGAAACACTGAACCCTGTCACTTATGGCGGCATGATATCTTATATCTGCCCCCTTCATATCTCAGCACAGATATGGATTTCGTTGTATTAACATCGCTGGAGACCTTACTTATATCTTTGTTAATTGACTTCGTCTCTTGAGTGGCGCTGATTGTAACGCCGATGTCTTATCTGTCGCCATGTTGTTAGCCTTTACAACGACCGAGTTTCTCCTGGCAGTTCTCGCCCTTGCCATTGTATCGGCACTCCTCGTTGAGCTCCCTCCTTCGTTATCTCGATCCCGTTGCTTCCATGTAGCTGAGCATGGATTTTGCTTCGTAGACCCTTCCATCTGCGACCACGTGTTTTGACAAACAGTTCCTCTATGTTAAACTTCCTGGCAGGTCGCACTCTGGCATTGAAGGCAGCTTGTTTCCCTTGTGTGGATTAACGTATGGTCAGATTTAGTTTCTTTATTTTAAAATCTACATTTGGTTACATGTTTAGATACGTGGACGTTTTTATTATTAAATATAAGTTCAAATGTATATTATGTAAATACATAGAATGTAAGAGTAGCACTTTCCTTTAGTTGCTTTGTGATACTTAATACTTCGTTTGCATATAGGGAAATTATGTTGATTAACTTTCTAGATGCTTTGTGATACTTAATACTTCGTTTGCATATAGGGAAATTATGTTGATTAACTTTGTAGATTTTATTAATTGAATATATTGATTAAATACAAGGGCTGCATACATAGTATTTAACATTTATTGGATTATAATGTGCTTATGGTTAAAACATACGATTTTATTTACCCTTTATAAAGTATGACTCTTATCATGGTATTATTGTGGTGAAATTACCTATGGTCTCTTTGAAGGTACCAAAGTATAGAACCTTGTAGAGGGGGCTTAAGTAATGATGTATAGATATAGCTTAAGTATTATGGCAATCGTACTTTTAAAACAAGAGTTTCATAGGTTGCCCCGAGTACATCTCAAGAAAGGTTTTAAGGGTAAGTTATGAGCTTTATTGTCACAAGTTGGAATTCCATAAATATTATTGGTAAATAGGAATCATTAATGATAGTTAGAGTTGTAGATTTTGCAAAGTCAATTGTGTGTGATCCACACAAGTGTGGTAGATCATTAGGAATACTTAGGATTGGAGTAATAATATAGGTTATACTATCAATTTATTTTATAGTAGTCAACATTAAGAGGTGATTAATAATATATGTATATTATTATGTAGTCAACCTTATCTAGTGACGTTGGACATTAACATTGATTTTATATATATTCATTAAATGAAAGTGCATCCAATTTATTATGTTATGTTTTGTATGGAATATTGGATACATGACATGGTCTTTTATTGATATGTCTTTAAAGAAAAGAGGATAAGTATTTAATGGACATACATTGTCATTCTACTTCATAGTTGATTCAAAGATATTGTTTTTAAAATGTAATAAGCTATTACATACATAGACTTAGGAAACTCCTGTATGACCTTGGGAAGTTTTGAATATGCTCTCTATATAAAAGAGAAACCCGAGCAAGTAGAAAGCCATTGTTATATGGTAGATTGTAACCCTTCAATCGATGGATAATAATAAGATATGACCCTCTTTGGTGGACATAGCCCCTCCTAGGCGAACCACGTGAAATATCGTCTCTATCTTGTATGATCATGATGGTTACGATGGTTGGTTGTGTCAAATGCTTCTTGGTAAAATGTTGGCCATGTACTACTGCTTTTGTTTGGTTCCTTATATTATGTTTAAACCTTGCATAAAGGTATCATCGTAGAGTAGTTGATTTGTAGTCTCATGTGTTTGATTAATAAGGGTCTCCTTTATTGTGTAGTTATAATAACTTGGATTGTTTATATGTTGTGCTCTTCATGCGTCTTATATTAATATATATTAAGAGTTTTAATTGCTTATGTAGAATGTTAGAATGTCTCATAGGTAGAATTGATGATGCATGAGGAATGTTTTCATTTAATTAATCGTTGTTTTACTCATGGAAGTATGGTAAGAAAATTTAAATTTACTACTTCAGTAACTCACATAATTGGGTATGTCACAAACGATTGTTTCATTTTCGTTTTCTCAATAGTGGGGCCAGGTTCCTTGTTCTATTCCTTATATGTTTAAGACTAATTACATATATGTTTAAGACTAATTACAATAGGATTTTCTTCTTTGTTATAAATCGCCACTAACCCTTAGCATATTTCTTATTATGAATCTAATTAGAAAATGGATTTATTGTACATCTGGTCAATGTATCTCCTATTATGTTTTCAAATTTTAATATTATGTCGTAGTGATACCTTTGATTATAAATAATCGTATCTAGCAGTTATATTGATTTTAAATAAATCTATGTTTACGAACCGAGACTGGATTAAAATTAATCAAAGGACAGAGTTGAATTACGATTCAAATTTTATAACTTAGCCACAACAAGATCGCCCAAATTGAATAAAGCGATTGGTACTATCAAATAATATATGCCTGTCCAAATTTATTTCCCTATTATGTTCTCAATTTAAATATGTTGTCGTATTAATAGCTAGGATCATAGAATAAGTATATTTAGCATTTATATTTTTTCCACTAGTCTCTATTTTTCAGATCTAGTAAAGATTAATTCAGGGTTAGAACAAGATCGATCTTATGTTCAAAACTGCATAAACCAACTGACAGTAAGAGCATTAAAACTAAGTAAATTGATAGTACAGTTTAATATTTTACTTCTACATAATATCATAATGAAATATGCTAGAGTTGGGCCGATTTGGTCCTACGTAAAAATATTGTAATCAATATTCTAAATATGAAAACCCTACTACATATCACAAATAACCAAAATCTAATCCTCTGTAAAACAACGAATCGATCGAGCGTTTAGCTAGAAGTAAGACCATCGCGGATGGAATATTTGACCCAACAATAAGAAACTATTAATAAAAGAGATAACCAGAAGGGAAAGAACTCATACAAATTAAGGATAGAGACCGAGTGCTACCCTTCCAACATTTAAATAATGTATAATATATAGGTAGCCATGATTTGGGGTTTCAACAAAATTTGCTATTAATATTCAGAATGGGTTTCATTTCTACATTCATCTCTTTAACAAACAAAATAAAAACGTTTTAAACAATGTATAATATATAGGTAGCCATGATTTGGGGTTTCAACAAAATTTGCTATTAATATTCAGAATGGGTTTCATTTCTACATTCATCTCTTTAACAAACAAAATAAAAACGTTTTAAACAAATGAATAGCATAATAGATTAAATAGAGGAATCCATAATCCTTGTGGATGAAAAAGCCATCCACAATCCTTATAAAAGAAAAACAAATATTTATAAATAATATTACAGACATGGTAAGCTGTAGCCATCCCCGATGGCGCCTATAATAAACCCTCAATCCATAAGATAGGAAGAAAAACAATATATAAATGTTTAAAACAAACACTGGAGCAGAGACAACGAGGAATCCCTGCCATCCTTTCTTAAATCCCAAGGTATTAATAAGCTAACTTATCTGAGGAAGGAAAAAGCCAAACCCTTTTCCAACTTCAAAACCCTCTTGAATGCTACCTACAACAAACAAGAATTGCAGTCAACATTCAATAACAAATTATAATTACAAACTAGACTATTACGGAGTAATGCTCATTACTTACCTTGGCATTCTAAGATGTGGGCTTGGGAGGAGGTGACCCTATTGCCATCCTCGCCAACGTCCATAACCTGCAACCAAATTAGAAACTAAGTCAATCTATGAAATGAATTTTACAAGATTTAAGCTAAGTTTAGTTTCTTTTACTTGGTGTAAATGCAAACAGGGCCAGGGTCAAATCCTCCTCGATGCCCTTATCACACCCTTACCTGCACAAACGAAAAAACTTAACATTAGTTTCAGCAACCTGTGTTTTAGTAAAAATACATTATAATAATTTTTTTATTTAAATGCTGAGTATGAATTGAATCTTTTATTTACTTGTTGAAGGGCAGTTCGAGGCGGGTAAGGTTGGCCAAGTTCGGTCATGGTAACCATCAAACTCCGAAAGTGGTGACCATTAGCACCAGTACTATCTCCTTCACAACATGCAAGGAAATACAAAAAGGGCATAGCATTAACCTTGCATGGTAGTTATAGCAAGGATTTCGTGGAATCTCCATCGACAGACAGAGCATGAAACTCACAAACCAAAATGCAATAATGGAGCTTAGGACATCAAAAGACACATTAAACCCTGTATCAAACCCTAAGCCATCTAGCTATCCAAATGGACGATTAAGATCCCAAACTAGTGGGTGCTTTAAATGCCTGGCTACGCTGTCAACTCCCAGCCAAGATAGCTCGTAAATTTGTCAACCTCACATAGTACCAACCATTAAACCATCACAAATACCAACAAATCCCAATGATGTATAACCACAACATTATATTAAGATATTTCATATCACTTCGACTATGGTGGATCCCATAGTCCCATTATATACACAAATTACATCAAACACATAACATTGTAATGTTAACCTTGCACTAGGAGCAAAGTTTTATATCGTTGGTCCTTGTAAAAGACTTAATACTCTTAAAGTATTGGGATTAAGACTAGTACCATAGTCTCCCAACTTTTGTTACATTTAAGCCTTAACACAAAATAATTAAGGTAGGATCTAGGATAAAGACTTAGGACTAAGCAAGGCCCTTATATATTAATAGAAAGAACAAGAAAATGAACAAGACATCACCTCAGTTATGATGGCAACACGCCACTCTTTTTGTGAAGAATCCACTTGGAATGTAACCTGATAAAAAAGAAGTCATATAATTTGCGTAAGTAACTTTACAAAGAATGATAACATGTATCACAGTAGTTTTACTCGATAGAAACATATAAGATGTTATATTGTTATGCATATAATTTTTATTTATTTATTTATGGATTTTCGAGGTGTATGACACCAATTGATCGGGCCTATCATATAAAGAAATACCAACAGAAATAATACCAGAAACAAACTTGTTCCATTCCTCTACAACATCTTCAGGAAGATCGAGCTCCGATGCAAATAACCAATGAGGGTAACTAATGTCATTACTAGTAGTAAAAATATGAGCCAGAAACCAACAATTCTTATCATGTAGAAGTTTTAAAAGTTGGGAAGATAACCTAAAATTATCACCAACACCAAATATTGGGTTGATGCCAATGTAAGTTTAAATACCCTTCCCAATCCGAGAACTAAGGAAGCTCCCTTTAAGAAAATGATTTCAGATATTTTTTCTGAATGACTGTATTCCATAAACCTTCACCTGTGATAGCACGCCATAAGCTTATGGTACATAGATATTGACTGAAATGATCCAGATTCAATAACCCCCAACCTACCAATAACTTTGGCCAGGATAAAGCATTCCAACTAGCCAGATGGAATTTAGCGACGTTCTGCTTTCCAACCAAAATAAAGTGAAAACTCTTACTTCTAATACCATTAATGATAGACTTCAGAACCTTCATAAGACTGAGCAAATAGATAGGAATACTTAGTATTACTGATTGAGCTAGTACCAACCTACCTCCAAGAGATAACCATCGAAAGTTCTAGTTATTTATTCTTCTATGGATATTTTTAAGCAGCCAATTCCAATCAAAAACCTTGTAATTGCTTGATTTAAGAAAGTATCCAAGATACTTGAACCCATCTTCAATAGGATGCATATCCAAAGGAAAAAAGTGCTTAATCTGCTCGCAATGGTCTACATCAACACATTTGTAAAGAAAGCTTGATTTTTGAAAGCTAATAGCCATACCTGTTGCCTTGCAAAATTCATCAAAAATAAGTTTGTACTGATGCCATTTTGAAACAGAGCCCATACAAAAAATAAGAACTCCATCAACGAATAACAAATGTGTTATAGCTAAAGATCTAGTGATTTTAACATCTTTTATCTTATGGTTCATCGTGGCTTCATCAATAAGCCTACTCAAGCCTTTAATGACCAGAATTAATAACAAAGGCAATAATGGGCATCCCTGACATATACCCTTACTACTGGAGAAAAAACTAGTTGGCGATCCATCGATCAAAATGGAAAAGTTTGAAGTTGAAATACAAGCCATAATCCAGTTAGTTACTTCAACAAGTAGGCCAACCTGAATGAGAACAGGCCTAAAAAAAAGACCAGTCAACTCTATCATAAGCCTTTATAAGATCCATTTTTAAGATAAAGGCTTGCATATGCTTAGACTTGATTGAGAGTAGGGCTTCCTGGGCCACCCCCACCTCATCCAAGATTTGACGATTATGAAGGAACACAAAATGCTCCTGAGAAATATACTTGGCCATCACTGGTTTAATTCTATTAGAAATAATTTTGGTAAATATCTTGTAGATCAAATTGCACAAAGAGATAGGGCAATATATATATATATATATAAGCCCAATGGGTTAGCTCAAGTGGTTGAGAGCTGTTATAAGTTTTAGGCATAAGGTCTTGGGGTCAAATCCCTATGTGGCTATGCATTGATAGATAAGGGCCTCACTTGATGTCTGCACCGACTTGGGCTCTGTAATCAGAGTTGACAGGGTGAGGTCCCTTTGAATTCTTCCCTTGGACATAGCAACTCCTCTCAAGAGTTGTGAACCACATTGAATATATATATATATATATATATCGAGAGAGAGAGAGAGAATCCATAAAATTTCTTAGGTTTAAAATTCAAAATTGAAATTTGATATACATTTATATAAATATGTTTTGCAATTTAGTTAATTTAAATTTGGATTCCACATGCTCTTGGTTTTATAATTTTTCTTTTTAATGTTTTTTTGGAGCCGACATGTAACAGACATAACAAATCTGACTCACTTGGGTTGTATAAAGGGCCTCTAGGCCCAATAAGTTTTCTTTTCTAAAAATAATTTTTCTCATTAGAAGACGTTGATTTTGTTAATTTTTTAGCAAATATGATGAGCTTTGAACTTTAAAAATTTAAGTGCGGAAATAATGAATACTTGAATCAATGAACCATTCAATCACATGAAACATTCAACCATAAGAAAAGATGTACCCTTGGGGAAATCCTCAAAACAATGAGGATGAAAAACCCAGCAAATATTCAGAGTATAATTATTATAGATAGCAGAGAATGTCTTTTACAAAATAGTACATTGCTTTTGGCACCCCAGTTTCTAGATAAGAGAGAATGATAAGCAATAAAGAATAGATATCAACTATATCAACTTGCCATGTTCCCAACACATTAATAACAAGCAAGAATAATATCATGCACAGAGAGAAGCGCCTTGCCTTCAAGGGAGAAAAGAATTTGCTTTACATTGAGTTCATCAATCCTATATAACATATTTATATATTCTTCACATGCATCGGCTTCTATTTTTAGCTTCTGACTTCAGGATGAACTCGCCCTCCATATGGATGCACCAATTTTGCATGAAGAAGTGCACCCCACTTCTCATGCAGTACATTAACTCACTGAACTGACTCTTAGGATGAACTCGTCCCTTAATTGAAATCTTGTCCACTTAAGAGTAGCCATGCAAGTGTTGTAACTCAAGTGTTGTCTTTTAGTTTAACATAAGTGTCGTCATGCAATAAAACTTATTTAACTAGATATTCTTTGTTATCACTTATTTATCTCTCTTAACTGATTCTTCCTTGTTAACATCACTGCAGTGATCAATTCGATTTCTCCCTTGATTTATTGAAGTGTTGTCTTTTGGTTAACTTAAATGTTTCCTTTTAGTTTAACTAAAGTATAATCAATAAACACTTTAGTTAACCAGTCCTTATTTAAACACTTACTTAACTATTATTAACTAAAACCATGATGATTGATTTACTTGTAATGACCACTGTGAGTTATTTAATTAACTGATGCATACATTATGGCTTTAACTGAAGCTTAACAATTTGAGTTCACTTAGTCATCTCATGAGCAATTCGAATTATCTTTTTTCTATGCATTTATCTTTATCTCTTATCTTTATTGTATGGTCAATATGTGTTAAATTTAATTATCTATCATATAAGATTATAATCAAAAGATTTTTTAGATGTGATCATATTATATTACTCTCTGCCCAAATGATCATATGCTAAAGTAATTCACTTTAGAGGTGGCCAGTCTCTAAAGGAGACTTAATAGCAATCGGTGACCATGGTTAGTAATACATCACACTACATTAATGCTTCAACATGCAAAGCATCTACCTCTATAACTAGAGGTCCTCCCCATGGGTACCTACTATAACTAGATGTCCACATGAGAATCTGACTTGACACAAAATTCTTGAGCCTTGTCGAATAAGAATTTACAACATCATCACTTTGATACATCAAAGCATTCACCTCAACACATTAGGAATAACCTTTTAGAACTGAAGGATTAGTAATTCTTGAGTCCAAATCAAGAATCTACTCCAAGTTCCTGAGTCCAACTTAGGATCCCTACCTCAACACATGAGGCCCAATCCTGGATGCAAAATATTGGCTTGGAGAATGATTCGTGATGTTGTACATTTAACACTCCCTCTCAGTGAGGGAGACATCCTTTTCCATACCAATCTTGTCTCGGAAGTACCTGAACATCGTCAACAACAGAGGATTTGTTAAAACATCTGCAATCGGATCATTAGTAGCAATGTATTGAAGTTTCATTGTACCTTTATGGACCATGTCTCAGATGAAGTGATACTTCATTTCAATGTGCTTCGACTTATCATGAAACAAAAGGTTTTCGAAAACCTTGATGCAAATTTGATTGTCACACTGAATGACAGTAGACTCAAGATTCTCACTGAACAACCCATCAAGTAGCTTTCTAATCTACACTACTTCTTGACAGGTAGTACTAGAAGCAATACTCTACTTCTTTAGTACTCTAGGATACATAGCCTTGATTCTTGCTGGACCAATAGATCATAGCAGAACCCAAGCTAAAACAATAGCCATAAGTACTCTTCAAGTCCACAATGCTACCACCCCAATTAGAGTCAAGATAACCAAGTAGCAACACCCCTCCACTGGAGGCATATTTGGTTCCATAAGCAATCGTACCTCGAAAGTATATAAGCACATTCTTAGAAGCAACCCAATGTCCGTGTCTCGGATCAAACATAAACTGACTCAGAATAGTCATAGTATAACATATATCTGCTCTCGAGGGTATCAAGTACATCAGCGAACCAATAAGTTTTCTATACAAAGTGGGGTCCACTGGATCTGATCCAGAATTTGACTCATGTAATTTCCTCAAATTGGAAACCACCGGAGTACACATGGATTTTCAATCCATCATGCCAAACCTGCACAATATATCATAAGTGTACTTCCCTTGAGAAATAAATATCTCATCTTTTCTTTTCCAAATCTCAAGGCCAAGAAAGTAATGCATAATACCTAAGTCTTTCATCTCAAAGTCATAAGTGAGCTCCCTCTTGCACCAATCAATTATTTGTTCCTCTCCAGTAAGGAACAGATCATCAAAATATAGAACCAATATCAACGGTTGGTTCTTTACTACTTTGAAGTATAAATTTGGATTGATCAGCTTCGCTCTTAGATAATACCAGTCTCTAAAGATAGCTTTCAATTCTCGAATACCAAGATTTGGGAGTTTTCTTAATCCCATACAAGGCTTTCTTCCATTTTCACACATGGAACTCCTTCCCATGAACCACAAACCCCTCGGGTTGTTGAAGATAAATATCTTCCTCAACCTCACCATTGAGGAAGGTTGTATTCACATCCATCTGGGGAAACTTCCATCCTAGAATAGTTGCAAGTGAGATCATAGCTCGAATAGTGGTGTACTTGGCCACATGAGTGAATTTCTCCTCATAGTCTATGCATTCGTTCTGAGAGAAACCTTGGGAAACAAATACGGCTTCATACTTTTCAATACTTCCATCAACATCATGCTTGATCTTGTAAATTAATCTAGAAGTAAATATGGACTTCTCTTCAAGTTTAGGAACAACTTCCCAAACATCATTCTTCATAATGGACATGTATTCCTCTACCATTGCATCTTTCCATACTTGTTTCTTTGCATCTTCTTCATAGGTGTAAGTCTCTAAATCACTTATGTGACTCATCTATGCATCATACCTTGGATATCTTTTAGGTTTCTTTCGCTCTCTGGAAGAGCCTAATTGTGCTCCATGCCTCTCTGCATCTTATAGTATATCTCGACACCATGTAGACCTCCTCTTGGAAGGAGGTTCATCAACCAGTTATGTTGGTTCATAAGGAGATAGAGAATCTAATAACTCTGTTGGATTGTCCCTCTAAACATCTGAATGGGGATAATCAATATCTAGGTCCCCCATTGTAGGAGTCTCATGGTCATTTGTGTCTATATCATGTTGAAGCTCTTTTGATCACTTGAATTATGCATCTTCATTTAAGGTCACATATAAACTGACCTCAATGTGTCTTTCACGTGGAACATGTATTCCAGATAGGATTTGGATGATTCATAATAACTAACAAAGGCTCCCTTATTTCCTGATGGATACCTCTTTGTCCTCTTTTCTTTTAGCACATGAATGTATACAAGACTCCCAAAGGTCCGCAGGTGTGAAATATCTGGTTTTTCACTAGTGAACACTTCTTCAGGTGTCTTCTAATCCAGAATGGAATGATGACTTCTATTATGGATATATAATGTTGTATTGGTGGCATATGCTAATAATGAGGTAGACAGGTCTTGATCATGCATCATGGATTTTGAAGCCTCACATATGGTTCTATTATTCCTTTTGGAAACCCCATTTTGTTGAGGGTTGTAGGGTACAATTATCTGTCTACAAATTTTTGCATCAATATAGAACTCATTAAACACATGCAAATCAAATTTACCTCCATTTTCAGATCTCAAAGCACGGATGTGTTTTCCTGTCTGATTCTCAACTAGGGCTTTGAATTCCTTAAACTTGATAAAGGTTTTTCTCTTTTCCTTTAGGAAATAAATCCTTGACTTTCTAGAGAAGTCATCTATAAATAGTACATAATATAAATATCCAATTAGGAAAGGGGATGACATGGGACCACATACATCAGAATATATTCAATCTAAAATCCCTTTAGATCTAGTAGTACTTCTAGAGAAACTCTTTTTAACATTCTTCCCAAGTGTAAAACCCCTACATACACTATCATGCTCAAAATCTAATATAGTCATACCTTTCACCATTCTCTATAATCCTGGTAGCGCTTTCTATTGGAGGTGACCAAACCTCCTATACCATAGCTCGCATGAACTGATAGTGTTGTGAACCATATCTTGAATGTACTTCATGGGTACCTTATAGAGAACTCCCTCTCTAACTCCAATAACTGCTGCATATTTCAAGTCTTTGTACTTCGACCATAATAGTGCTTGATTATCCATGAAGATCACTCAGGAGGAATTATATTCAAGAACTGAAACTGATAGGAGTTTCTTCTTCAATACTGGAACATAAATAATGTCCTCAACATGTAAAATATCTCCTGAACTCCACTGGAAGGAGGTGGATCCAACTCCTTGGATCAAATAGGTTGTGTTGTTTCCCAACTCTACCTTGCATGCAAAATTTTTCTCCTTGAGATTGGTGATGGGGCTCATATAACCAGTCATATGTTTGGATGCACCATTTTCAACCAACCATGTGTCCTCACTTGTGACTATGGATCTGGAAAGTGCTGAGACTAGCTAATACTCCCTCCTTGACTCCTTTTCTTAGGGTGCATTCTTCTGAGTAGTTTCATCTTCTATAGCAGTAGAAGCATGAAACCTTCCTTTTCCATTTTTCTTTGTTTTGAAATCCCTTTCATAATTTTCCTTCTTATCACAATTGTAGCATCTAACATTTGACTTGTTAAATTCCTTGTTGTATACCTTCTTCTTCGAATGGGAAAACTTCCTTTGAGAGAAGTTCTTCTTTCCTTTATTCATCCTTGCCTTGAGGGAAAGGTTTTCTTCTTTGATGCACAATGACTTGCTCTAGATTTGCTCCTCCTCTTAGAGGAAGTCATGTCACAAACTTTCAAATTTAGTTTGTACCTATCTGCCATTTTGTTGTTGCAGCAACACCCCTCCCCAAAAATTTTTAAATGTTGGGGCCCCTCCTGTATTTTTGTAGAAAATTTACCTGACAAGCCATCCCAGCCGTCAGCTCGGTTTTCAACATAAAACCTTATTTCCCTGCTGAGCATCTTGCCATCAATCCTTCCATTCTTTTTCCAAAGAGCCAGAAGATAACTTAGTTTTTTTCCCTACGTTTTGGAATGATTCGGACTATCTCCCGACTTCAAAGACAAACGTCCAACCTTTCCAAAAGAAGGACTGAGTTTCTCTTTGTCAAAATCTGCGGAAGCCATTGAAAATTAGTTCCCGAAACGCCGGAAGCTTTCACTCAAGCATTCAGCAACCGCGGAAAGGTTCCGGTTTTGCTCCCGAAATTGCGGGATGCATTCACCTTAAGTCTCCCAAAAAGGACTTAGATTTTATTCCGATTAGAAAACTGTGGGAACATTGGGACAATACTTCCCGAAACGGCGAGAGCCTTCGTGATATTCTCCCGAAAAGAAACTCAAATTTTGGCCATAAGCTGCGGAAACCATTGGTGAAACCTCGCCGAAACGGCGAAGCGATTCAAGTCTGTCTCCCGAAACGGCCGAAGCCATTCACATTTGCTTGCCGAAGTAACACGAAGAAATTCATGAACTTCTTCCGGAATTGTAAAAGAACTTACAAGAACTTTTCAGAATAAGCCGAGGAAACTTCGCGGAAGCTTTTAAAGATCCTGTTCCAAAAACGGCGGGAGTCGTTGAGGAATCGCTTCCGAAACGGCGGAAGCCATCCGGATAAGTCCCGCAGAGGAATTCACGATTTCCTTCCGAAACTATGAAAAGGACTTAGTTTTTTTTCAAGAAACTGTCGCGGAGGCCTTCAGCCTTTGCTCCCGAAACGCGGAAGCCTTCGAGCTACCCTCCCGAAACGGCGGAAGCCAATCGCTTAAACCGCTTGGCAAAGGACTCCGAAACGACCCCGAGTAAATGTGCGGAAGAGTATAAGTTTTGCTCCCGAAACGGCGGGAGCTATTTGTCTAAAGCGCCCGAAGAGACTTAGAAAAGAAAATTTCGAAAAACATGCAGGAGCCTTCAAGTCTTCCTTCCGAAACGGCGGAAGCCATTCGCAAAAGCCTTCCCAAAAAAAAAAAAAACATCGGGAGCATTCGCTACATCGTTCCGAAAGGGCGGAAGCCTTGGCGTGACTCGTCCGCTACACGGCGGTCTTTCGCGGAAGGCTTCGAGTTTCCTTTCCGCAATGAGCCCCGAAACGGCGGGAGCTTTCATTGAACCCTTCCGCAACAGCGGATACGATTCGCAAACTGGCCCCGCGAATGGCGGTCGCACGGAAACCGAGGTACTTCGACATGACCGCGGCGGGCGGCGTATTTAAGCCACGGTCTAATTGCGCCAACTACCAACCTTAATGCTCGCACGTGCCCATTTTTTATAAAATGCGGTTGGGGCTCGAACCAATGCACCACTGTTTTCGAATTGGCCAACGACGTGCAACGCCGTGCAAATCGCTCCAGCTCACCTCGCTCATCCGTGCTCGCGGCCACCTCGCTCAAGCGATCCCCACGGTGCCAGGTAGGATTCTAACTTGGAATTTCGCCATTGGGTTATCTTTTGTGGGAAAACAATGGGTTTTAGTGAGATTTTGACGGGCAAAACACCCGTAAAGGGCTATGTTTTACCCATCAGATACAGGTGAATGTAGTTTTTCGTCATACAAAATCGTCATAGGCATTGGTTAAAACAGTAATATTTTATTATTGAGTAATGATGGTAAGTGCGGGCGGTTAATCGTGTCCCATTTTTAAAACCCGGGCCGCGCCCCTCATTTTGGGAGAATCTGTCGAAGCCCTATAGGCATTTTATGTCCCCGGCGAAAAAAAAAAAACTCAGACGTAAAACCCCGGGCCCTTCCATAAGCCTCAGTCCCAACGCGCCCTCTACCCGGGGCAAAACCTTGTCTCCGGTACCATGGCCCCTGTTCAAAACCCGTGAATCCTTAAGCTACGCCAGCCAGGACCCGAAACCATGGCCGCTCGAACCTTTTGCATCAGTATTCCCTGGCACCCGCGCCCTCGCTCGAACGAATCCCCATGGAACACCTCGGCAAGTGCCGCAAATGACATTAGCATTCGAATGCCCTCGCCTAATCGTAAGTACGAAAGGGGTTCCCCTTCCGGCAAAAGGTCTGCCCACCCGAGCTCACCCGCCACGGGCCTTCCAAACCACAGCGAGAACAAAATGTATCCGCAACTCCCCGAGGCTAACCCGAAAGCCCATTGCTTCCGCAAATCGCCTCTCGGTCCGAGAACAAAATGTATCCACAACATGGCCTATCCCCTCAAGAGCATCCCAAGCCCATCCTTTTGAGAGATTCAAGTGCTTCAATTTATGTTTCGTATTAAAATATTAACAGCTTCATTGTGCTTATCATATTTGATATATTATCAAAACAATGATGCTTTCTGTTAAAACCTCACAGCATGTTGCTCAAAATCATGATGAATTGTATATGGATGTTATCAGGGATAAGTCAAGATGCCGAAAACCGGCAAGAAGAAGGCGAAGATGACAGAAAAGAAACCTACCCCCCCCAAGGTTGAAACCTCGCTCCAGGACACTAGGTGCACCACTGGCGTCCCTCCAGAAATCAGATGGGATGACATCTATAGAATGATCAGGGACCAAGAAATCCCAGATATGTTGCTGGAGGAAGCACCAATCTATCAAAATATCAGAGCCTCAGGCATAACTAGGGCCGCTACCCGCCCTGAGCTGTTCCCTTGTGCTGAAGTGATCGGGTGGATACTCCAACATGCAGATGCTGAAGGGAGAGTGATAAATGATAGCGGGAAAGTGGCTATTGCCTCCTTTCAACCCGCATATCTTGCGGCAGCCTACAGATTTCCCCGTGTCCAGCAAGCTCTGACTGATGAATGGTTAAGCCAGATGAACAATATCGAGATGGCCAATAAGCTACTGGTGGCAGGGAAACATTTGAGGAAGAAAGGGAGTGAGGAGTATGATGTACAGAATCTAAGAGCTCCTTATAGATTGATTGCCCTGATGCTGTGCAGAATATTCGGCATGCCCGATGGCACAGTATACAAGATTCAGTGGGTCCCTATCATTCACTATGTGGCATTTCAGGGGACAGTGTTTGACTGGGCCACTATCCTGTCAGATAGTCTGGCCTCGATGATAAGTGCTGCTAAGTCAGGGCTAGCCTTGAAGAAGGCTGAATTCTTCATGTCTTCATATCTGATAGATTGTATTTTGGCCAAGATAGAGTTCCCCAAATTGGGTTGTACATGGGATAGGGCCACCGCCCCGGTCTACATCGCATTCAAGATGATGTGGGCTCAGAATTACAAGCCCAGCTACAAACTCATCTGGGAGGGGTTCATCATGCCCCTATACGAGAAAATGTTCAAGGAAGAACCAAATTGTCTGTCAGAAAATGCGTTGGAAGTCCTTGAGGAGTACGGGGACTTTTACTTTTCAGAACAAGGTACCTACCTGAGAATGTTTAGAGGGACTAAGCCCCCATACATATTGCCGCAGTATGCCACAGACTATGTGGTGCTCAAGGAAGCAATAAGACAACTCTTCTTCGATGGGGTTGGAGCATTCCTCCACAAGCAACACAAGGCTTCCTTTCCCCCTCTACCTTTCTACATCGGCGCTTACAAGTTTTCAGGGGTTTCCTCGGCCAATGAGTTTATTCAAGAGTTGAAGGCCTTCCACTTCGGTGAGGTCATCTTCCATAGGAACGACAGAAAGGGTAAAGTGGTCGAGCATTGCAAGGGGAACTATGCTTACTTCGAATACTCCCACTAACCTGATGCCGAGGAGGAAGCATTCAGAGGTATCTGCAACATGGCTGAGCTGCGGATCTGTCGCCAAGGTGCTGGAGCAAGCTCTAGCTCAACCAAGGCCCAGAAAACCATCCAGCAAAAGGAGAAAGAAGCTGAGGATGCCCGAGCTCAGGAAGAGCTCAGATTAAGAGAAGAGGCGAAGTTACAGTAGGAAGCCGAGGAAGCAAGAAAGCAGCAAGAAGCTGAAAATGAAAGACTGCGGAAAGAGGCTGAAGAAGCCCAAAAGTAGAAAGAAGCAGAGACTGAGCAAGCTGAAGCAAGGAAGAAGGCGGAGGAAGAATTGAAGACAAGGGAAGATACCGAGGCAGGTGGGTCCGGTGTCCAAGACATGGAGATAGACACCTCTCAAGCAGGTGTCTCTAGTACCCAAAAGGAAAGAGTAGACCCTGCTCAGGAAGTCCGGACCCCACCTATGGAAGAAGACATAGACATCATAAACCGACCAATTGTCCCGTACACTCCATCTGGGAAGCGTACGGTGTCCAAATGGAATGAGTTTGTCTATGATAAGAAAAGTAAAGCAATGGTCCTCCAATCAGAAGAAAGGATTAAAAGCCCCTTCCATGATGACATCGTTACTCACCGAGAGGTCGCTGTCATGCAGAACACAGATGCAGATCCCATCGCCATGGCATCCGCAGTTATAGCAACAGCACAGGCATCATTTGCCAATGTAGGGGTTATAGTTAAAGAAAATATATTGACAAAGAAAAGAGCGCGCACGCTGCAACAAAATGTGGCTAATGAGCAAGCCCAAAGAGATCTGGTAGTAAACAAGTATAATTGCTTGTACGCTGAGCATAAGGAGCTGTGAAACAAGTACAGCCAGCTGGAGTACGAAAAGGACCAGCTAACACTTCAAATGATGATTGTGGAAGCAGAGAAGAATGGTGCAGAAGAAAAGGCATCTCTGCTAAAAGCAGACAAGCAATTGTTAGCTGAGCGTTTAGAGCAAGCGGAGAGCAGAACCATAGACCTATCTCCCTTCCACGAGCTGTCATGCAATATCCTGCAGCAAGTGTATGGCTCCCAAGAGCTAATCACTGATGACGTATGCAAACTCAAGGCCATGGTGGTTAGGCTAAAAGAGGTTAATACGGAAGCCCACAGGCTCAAAGCTAAGAATACCCGTGTCAAGGAAAATGTCATAAGTCAGAAGGCATGGAGAGAAGGGAAAGGAGGTTTCCCCCCGCACCTTCCTTTTAAGGCCGTGGAAGATTTTAATGAAGATATAGCCTTGTTGGAGTTTGGCAGGAACTGTGCCAATAAGCTGATGGCCAGTGTGCAGAGGACAACAGATAGAATCAACAACCTATACCAAAAGCTAAAAGGAGTCCATGACAGCTGCACATTGAGTTTCCCTCAGACCCTAGAAGACTTCCCGGAAAAGGAACAGCGGTTGTCTCAACTGAAAGAAGAGCTAGGCGTCCAGATGGAATATGTGAAAAGGATTGATGTCCTGGCCATGGATGATCTCCAACATTACATCGGTTCATCAACACTTCACAACCATCTGCTGAAGGAAGCGCATCAAGTTGCTAAAGCAGAAGTACAAAGCATTAAAACAGAGCTCGGGAAGAATGTGACTTCTCAGAAAATCCTGTTTCCTGCTGCAGCAAACATAATCATAAGGGACACAAGTGTGTGGCACAGCTACATAACAGAGGAGGACAGGAAAGTTGCAGCAGCAGCAGGAGCATCAGTAGATCCAGCAGCCCCTCTCCCAGCAGCCTCTCCCCCAGCAAGGGCAGAAAATTCAGCCAGTTCAATTCCCCCTTCCCAATTAGGAGCAGTATCAGCAGGGGATTCGAGGGCCCCTTCCCAGGAAGCATCAGTGACAATTAACTTGGGCGACCCTTTGCCAGGAGAAGCTCACGCACAGGAATGAAGAGGCCGAATTCAGTGAGCTACTCTCTTCAGCCAAACACGTGCCCAACAGGGAAAGCTTTGATGTCGGCCAATTTTCTGTTATGTATATTTTAAATATGTAAGGCATAAGCCATGGGACAGCTGTCCCTAATTTTTTGTCAAAATATTTTTGTAAAGGAAGTGGCCATTTTTGGTGATCGATTATAGTAGAAATCCCTGTAAATGACAGGTGGAATGTGCTAGGTGTCAGCCCAAAGGGCAAAGTTGTAGCTATAAATAGCATCTAGGAAAGATTAGACGGGACTTTTTGCAGGGAATGAAAATTTTGGAAAACGATATGAGCTATCTTGTATCGGGTCTGTAAATTGAATTTTCTAATAGAAGCCACGGGAGATGGACGTTTTACCTGGGATGTTGGATTGCTCTATCTTGGACTATTCTAATGACTGCAGTTCTGCAATGTGAGATCATTCTTGACATCTGAATTATTTCTTTGCATTAATGATTCTGCTCCCCTCCGTGCATGCGTTCTCTCTACCTTGTGAACAATGAAATGTATTGCTGTAGATCGGATGGCTAACTGTTCTTCCTTCAGAATAATTCATGTGGCTCATTGTTCATGACTTTAAATTGCTCCTTGCAGGGATCTTTGAGTTTATTTTTCAGTTTTTGTTACATCTAGATCTGTTTCTTTATTCTTGTTACGTAGATTAAATAATTTTTGCTTTCTTCTGTTATGAACAATAGATGCGTTCTTTAAATTTCATTTCAGATCTGTTTCTTTATTCTTCCGCTTTCTTCTGTTTTATGAGCAACGAATACATTCCATGATAAACTAGAAGCTACCTTTTAGAAATCTGTATCTTGCTGTAGCTTTGCTTCTGAAATTAACAGCTATCTGTTCTTTTCTTACGCTTCTTGTTACAGCTGATTGCTCCTCCCTTTAGCGTGTTCCCTGCAGGGATAGATAGATTTATTCCAGTTTTAGGCTTAGATCTGTTTTAATTGCATTTAGATTAAGTATAATTTAGGCACTTGCATCTCATATAAAAGTCATAAAAAACCAAAAAGAAAGGTGGATCGGGCCATAACCGGTAGCATCGGATTTAAAGTCCAAAAAAACACGGTTGCCGGAACCGCTAACCGGACGGATTCCCTACACCAAACGGGAGATAGTCTAATTGGGACCATCTCTCGGGGAGAATCCCTTTCTGCTTGATGCTACGATATCCGAGGCATCAACAGTTTTTGGCGCTAGAAGGAGGGCCTAAAGTGCATGGCTGATAGAGGAAAATCTTCCGCGGTCATAGATAACACTGAAAACCCGCTTATCAAAAGTATTTCAAACAGCCCAGATCTTGGATTAACAGACCAAGAACGCCTCATTTCTGACCCTGAGCCTCACGAAGCTTTATACGCTGCCCCATTTACAGAAATCGAGGATTTGAGAAGACATACTAGGTCCTACGTTAGGCAGTTAGGTGGTTTAAACGCTGTCAAATTCCTCCCTAAGAAAATTACACCTAGAAAGGAGCCACAGTACACCCGGGACTCAATTCTCGTTCAAAGTTTTGAAGAACTGGTAAATCTGACTTTGGAAGAAATTTCCGACACTCTTAACAAGACAGACCAAGAAAATTTTGAAGAAATTACCACTCCCAAAAGTACCCCACAAGTTTCACCCTACAATTCTCCTCCGGGGTCTCCGCATCCAAACCCAAACATGGCTGTACCTGCTTGGAGAGCAAGGGGAGCGCTGAACTTAGCTGGACCATTCCATAATCTCCCTAAAAACCCAGAAAAGGTCTTGCCCAAATACGATCCAGGGAAAGCCATTTCGGCAGAAGATCACCTCAAGAGTTTTTACTTGGCTCTGAACCTTCTGAACATACAACATGAAGACGTGGTCTGCAGGTTGTTTCCATACACATTCGAGCCAAAAGTATCATCATGGTACTTTAGCTTACAACCCAGCTCAATCTCTAGTTGGGATGAATTCGAAAAATGTTTTCTAAAGAAATACGGAAACCAAAAGACTGTGGTCACACTCATGAAAGAACTCTTATCCATGAGGATGGAAAAGAAAGAAAAGGTTCAAGATTTCAATCAAAGATTCACTACGCTATTGAATAACTTCAGTCAAGCGAATAAACCAGCCGAGGAATCTCTAATTGAATACTATACAACCGCTCTTGATGGACCCATAGCAATGTTTGTGAACAGGTCCAAGAAAGCTACCCTGATAGAGAACTTTGAGGAAGCTAGAAAGGTAGAAGAAGAGGCTGATAGCATTGCTAAACATGCCTTAGATGTAGAACCAAAACCAGCAGCTAGCAAGAAACCTTTGCTGCTCACTAGAAGTAAAGACGAGCCATCTACGGACATGGAAAACGTAGTCAAAATGATGCAGAAATTATCTAACAAAATCGTAGATCTCGAGAAAGACAAGGCTGCTAGTACATCTAGGAAACCTTTCAAGCCATTCTACAAAAGAAGGGAGACGGGGAACAGACTCATCCACCAATGAACGCTGCCCCTGTTTTAAACTTAAATGAGATAGGGATGGAGAATTTCTGCACTTTTCACCAAGAACCACATTCGGAAAAGAGCTGCCCGCAATGGATCAATTCCATGAGCTTAGTCATGAACCAAATGTTAGACTCTCAGATCCCAGATCAGGATGATCCTCCAGAAGAGTCAAGCCCTGAGTTAGAAGAAACAACCCCGGACACTACTATGGTGTTGTGGGATTGGGTACCTATGACTGAATTAGTAGAAGAAGATCATGTAGATAGCTCGCCCTCTACCATAAATGTGGCCACTCGCAGCAAGGGCCCAATTGCGGATCCTGTAACAGTCACCATTCCCCATAAGCCTAAAATTTCGAAAGATCCGCCTAGGAGGCATATACCAATCATCCCACCACAGCCCAAAGTAAACCAAATAGCTGCCAAACAGCCAAGCGCTGACAACACAGTTCAGCCGCCAAAGGTCACCATGAACAAAACAGATCAGTCGATTCGAACTGGGAATGAATCCGATATAGGGTATGATATTATCGAAGATATCAAGAAAGTCAAAGCGAACGTATCAATATTTGACATGTGTAGCTTGCCCCATCAACGAGACAAACTGCTGCATGTTTTACAACCAAAACCCAGCACTACATTAACAGATTCTCAAGACAATCCTGAAATTAACGAGGCTAGCATCGGTGGGAAATCCAAATCCCAAACATTGCCATTTTTGTTGACATTTGAAATTTTTAATCACAATGTTCATAACTGTTTGGTAGACTCTGGAGCTTCTTCAAACGTTATGCCACTGTCAATTTGTAGGAAAATTAATGGGCAGCCCGTACCATCTCCATCTCAAATCATCCAATTAGACAGGACTGCTGTCAAGGTTATAGGGGAAATGAAAGATGTTCTAATTAGACTGTCAGCCGACCCTAGAGTTTGTCAATTCATTGACATAATGGTGGTCGATATTCCTGAAGCTTACGGGCTGATTTTGAG
The DNA here is from genome assembly GCA_027924585.1 of Larix kaempferi. Lineage (NCBI taxonomy): Eukaryota > Viridiplantae > Streptophyta > Pinopsida > Pinales > Pinaceae > Larix > Larix kaempferi. Next base: position 1,499,507 of record BSBM01000916.1, on the reverse strand, counting down.
TAGGGATTGGTCTACCAAGTTGAGTGGTTACTTTGCTACCGATTGGTCTCATCTATGGCTGCCTTATCAGAACAGGCAGAATCAGATTAAAGTTCTTAGGGAACCTCATATGAAACAAAACGTAACCCAGCTAGAAGAAAAGAATGAGGCTGTAACTTTCTCTTCCTCGGTTCTGGGAAATTACTTCTTAGAAATGGATCCGGGTAACTATCAATCTGAAATCGTTAGCCATGAATCAGATAAACAGTCGGATCTCCTTCATTTCTCTCGGACTGATGATGTTGATTGTAACATAGTCAATTTAGTTGCTAACATAGACCATAAAGAAACTAACTTAGTTGAATCTGAAGATGTTTTTTGGACATTATACTTTGATGGCTCTAAAACTCTGGAAGGATCCGGAGCCGGTTGTGTTCTAATGGATCCGAAAAGAAACAAGTATTTTTTGTCTTGTAGGCTGGAATTCGATTGTACTAATAATACCGCTGAATATGAAGCTTTGGTACATGGTTTAAAAAAGGCCATTGGCTTAAATGTTAAGTACCTGAAGGTTTTTGGTGACTCCGAGATAGTTGTCAGACAGGTAAGGGACACCATTCATTGTCTCTCACCGCACTTGAAAGGTTACTAGGCTGAGGTATGGGATTTAATCATGTATTTTGACGCTTTCAATATAAAATCAATCCCTAGATTGCAAAATTCTGCTGCTGATTTATTAGCAACATCTGCTTCTAGATTGGTGCCGTCAAATAATAAATGCTCGATTGAATTGATTTTCAGGCCTTCCATTCCCGATAACATCACGAACTTCAGAGTCTTCGATGATGATGAGCAAATTATCAGCTTCCTGACAAACGAAGACAGTTTTCAAGGAGCTGCAATAGATGAGGAAGAACATGATGCTGATTTGATGAAGAAGGAAGAGGAGAAAGGAAATTTCATGCCAAAGGGGGTAAGGTCCCTCGAAATGCTTTTCGATCTTCAAAATAAGTTCAAAAGACCAGCTAATACCAAAACTAACAGCTCATCAATGCAACATGAGTTGGTTAATTTGGGCACCGAGGCAGAACCGAAATTTGTCAACCTTGGCAAATGTTGTTCACCAGGAGAAAGAGACAGGTTCATTAAATTGTTTAAACAGTACAAGGATGTTTTTGCATGGACCTATGAAGATCTGAAAACATATGACGTCCGCATCATTCAGCATGTTATACCCATGAAAGCGGGTGTCAAACCATTTCAGCAGCAGTTAAGAAGGATGCATCCCACTCTTGAACCGCTAATCCAAAAGGAATTAAAGAAGCTCCTGGACGCTAAGATAATCTTCAAAGTTCGGCATTCTGAATGGGTTGCAAACTTGGTCCCCGTAAGGAAGAAGTCGGGAGAGATTAGACTATGTGTAGATTTCAGAAACCTAAACAAAGCCTCAGATAAAGACAACTACCCCGTACCTTCAATGGAGCAAATCCTCCAAATGGTGTCAGGATCCGAATTGTTTTCTCTCCTCGATGGTTTCTCAGGCTATAACCAAGTGCTAGTAGCTGAAGAAGATCGTCTCAAGACCACTTTCAGGACAAAGTGGGGAACTTTCGCCTACAGAAGGATGCCATTTGGTTTGATAAACACAGGAGCCACATTCCAAAGGGCGATGGATATTGCCTTCCGAGGATTGGGTGGGCAATGTGTTGTTGTTTACTTAGATGATGTGACGGTCTTTTCGAAGAAAAGGGAAGATCATGTTGTTCATCTGAGGCACATCTTTGATCGTTGCCGGAAGTATGGTATTTCTTTGAATCCCAAGAAGAGCGTGTTCGCTGTACCCGAAGGTAAGCTCTTGGGTCATATCATCTCCAAAGGGGGAGTGTCAATCGACCAGGAAAGGGTCCAAGCTATTAATAAGATTCCAATGCCTCACAACAAAAAATCTATGCAGTCTTTCATGGGCACCATCAATTTTGTACGCAGATTTGTTCCGGATTTTGCACAAATCGTTAAGCCATTGCAACAGATGGTTAAACAAAGCATACAATTCAAGTGGACAGATTTGGAGAAGGACGCATTTATAGATATCAAGGTAGCGGTAGCTAAAGCTCCTTCCTTAAGAAGCCCAGATTTCGATAAAGATTTCATCTTGTATACCTTCGCTTCGGATGACTCTCTCGCGGCCCTACTCACACAAAAGGTGGAGTTGGGGGATGAATACCCAATCTCGTTTATGAGCACTGGTCTGCAAGGGGCTGAGCTGAATTACCCCGTAGTTGACAAGCATGCCTACGCAGTCTTCAAAGCAGTCAAGCAGTTTAGGCCATACATTTTGAAGAATAGAACTAAAGTCATAGTTCCCCATCCAGCTGTTAGATCCCTTTTCGTTCAAAAGGAATTGGGAGAGAGGAGAGGGAACTGGGTCACAGCTCTACAGGAGTATGATTTGGAATTTAAACCGGCTACAACCATCAAAGGACAAGGTCTATGCAAGTTACTGGCGGGAAACTCGACTGATGAAGAGCACCATTGGAGAAATGAGGCTGAGCTAAATTCGGTTGAGGTATGCCATATCTTTACAGCTCCCCAGTCATGGTATAGGGATCTAGTGCACTATTTACAGCAGGGATATCTACCCGAGCACTGGAATTCTAAACAAAGAAGGGCACTCCGCTTGAAATCATCACCCTATCAAATCATTGATGGGATTCTTTTCAGAAAGAATTATGATGGAGTCCTTCTTAGGTGTTTGGAAAAGGAAGATGCAAACAAAGTTGTCAAAGAGTTGCATGATGGCCCCGCGGGTGGTCATTATTTAGGAGAGACGACAGCACACAAGATACTGAGAGCTGGGTATTACTGGCCCACTCTGTTTCGAGATGCCCACACATACGCACGAAACTGTGATGTATGTCAAAGAAGTGTAGGGAAGTTACCTAAGGCAGCAACCCCATTGCAGCCGATCATCATCTCTGAGCCTTTTGAGCAATGGGGTATAGATGTTATCAGAGAAATAAATCCAAATTCTTCATTGCAACATCGATACATCCTGACGGCTACCGATTACTTCACCAGGTGGACGGAGGCCATCCCATTGCGCAAGATCAATGAAGACGCAGTCATCGGCTTCTTGAAAGAAAACATCATAACCAGGTTTGGGGTTCCAATTTCCCTTGTTTTTGATAATGCTACTTATTTTTCATCTTGCAAGATAAATGAATTTGTTTATGAATGGGGAATTAAGTTGCATTATTCAGCCAATTACTACCCTCAGGGAAACAGATTAGCTGAATCCTCAAACAAGAATCTGATTCGAATCCTTAAGAAAACTGTGATAGAAAACCAGAGAAGTTGGCATGTGGCTCTCCCAAACGCCTTGTGGGCAGATAGGGTAACCCCGAAGAATGCTTTAGGTGTCTCCCCTTTCACTCTTGTCTATGGCAAGGAAGCCATCCTTCCCCCAAACATCTTACTACCTTCCTTGCAATTATCCCAGGCCTCTCGGGGTTCTGGTAGCCAAGCCTTACAATCCAGGATCAACACCCTGCTTCAACTGGAAGAAGCCCGACACAAAGCTAAAGATCGATTCCATCATCACCAGGACATAGTTAAGAGATGGTTCGATAAGAGGAAATCCGGCAAGAGGGATTTTGAAGTCGGGGATTTAGTCCTGAAATGGGACCATAATCATGAAGGCAAAGGAATGCATACGAAATTTCAACATCTATGGGTAGGCCCGTACCAAATTTCTGCAAAATTAGGCCCATCCACTTATAAATTGACAAATCTCGAGGGAGAGGAAGTAACCCTTCCGCTCAATGGCCTCGCTCTGAAACAATATTTCGCATAGTCTCCTCGAGACTTCCTGTACATAAATAAAGTTGTCTTTTCGCTTTCGCTTTTAGCTGTTTTATTTTTCGGCCATGTTGTTTCTTTCTTTGTTATTTGAACTTTTCAATAAGTTTTGTTTTCTGAAGGCCCCTTTTTTTTGTTGAGTTTCCCGTTGAAGATAGCTCTCTCAAAGAAAAACTCGCAACCCATGAGTCTGGAACCTTGCTCGGTAAACCCGGTCTGCTGTGCTCTCGCTGAAATGTTCAAAAGGGGGGGAAGCCTACCCTGCTAGTCACACTAATCCTGTTCAATAGCAGAGACCCATGGCCATCTTCACTACTATCGTTGGGCTCCATCCACTCTCACACTTTAAAGGCATCTCAAGAAGGTTACCTAAGTTGGACCCATGGAAAGTGGCACCTCTCGAGGACATAGGGTATTGAGATGACTCCATGCTGCAGATTTAAAAGCCAAAATGGCCTACATCCAAGAGTCTGTTTTCCAGGGATTCTCGCCTCAATTAAAGCATGGCTGAGACAAAAGCAAAAAAGACATGTAAAATCAAGAAGGCTGTCCAAAAGGCCCAGCTCAAAATGGGCTCCTCTCCGTCCGTGAAGTTTGATCAAATCAAATCAATAAAATCTCTCACTCACACAAAAGGACATTATGGATTGAGGAGCCCAAATCAAAGATCATGTCCAAAAGAAAATATCCCTGGAAGGCTCAAACAGCTAAGCTGTCCAAAGTACAAGCATCCCAAAGGGTGCCAGCAGCATGGGAATGAGGAACAAGAGCAATAATGTCCATGAGAAAGTGTTGCAAATCCTGTGGAGTCCGGAAGTAGTGGCCATTCGAGAGATGACCCTCCTAAAATGAATCTCATATGCTAGCCTTCTGAGAGTGGTGAAGATGCCTCGGTCAAAGCTCCCCTTTCCCCAATGGCTAGCAGGAAAAGTGCCTCTTTCCCCCCGCATGAGTATAAAAGGCTCAGTTGAGTAGTGCACCCGAGGTGGATGTTTTAATGAGGTTCTGGACCGTGAAGAGGAATTTTGCAGAGATCTGTGTTCGCCAGCGACTCGCCATCGTTGTTGCAGCAACACCCCTCCCCAAAAATTTTTAAATGTTGGGGCCCCTCCTGTATTTTTGTAGAAAATTTACCTGACAAGCCATCCCAGCCGTCAGCTCGGTTTTCAACATAAAACCTTATTTCCCTGCTGAGCATCTTGCCATCAATCCTTCCATTCTTTTTCCAAAGAGCCAGAAGATAACTTAGTTTTTTTCCCTACGTTTTGGAATGATTCGGACTATCTCCCGACTTCAAAGACAAACGTCCAACCTTTCCGAAAGAAGGACTGAGTTTCTCTTTGTCAAAATCTGCGGAATCCATTGAAAATTAGTTCCCGAAACGCCGGAAGCTTTCGCTCAAGCCTTCCACAACCGTGGAAAGGTTCCAGTTTTTCTCCCGAAATTGCAGGACTCATTCACCTTAAGTCTCCCAAAAAGGACTTAGATTTTCTTCCGATTAGAAAACTGCGGGAACATTGGGACAATACTTCCCGAAACGGCGGGGGAATTCAGCAAAACCGCCCGAAACGGCGGGAGCCTTCGTGATATTCTCCCGAAAAGAAACTCAAATTTTGGCCATAAGCTGCGGAAACCATTGGTGAAACCTCGCCGAAACGGCGAAGCGATTCAAGTCTGTCTCCCGAAACGGTGGAAGCCATTCACATTTGCTTGATGAAGTAGCACGAAGAAATTCATGAACTTCTTCCGGAATTGTAAAAGAACTTACAAGAACTTTTCAGAATAAGCCGAGGAAACTTCGCGGAAGCTTTTAAAGATCCTGTTCCGAAAACGGCGGGAGTCGTTGAGGAATCGCTTCCGAAATGGCGGAAGCCATCCGGATAAGTCCCGCGGAGGAATTCACGATTTCCTTCCGAAACTATGAAAAGGACTTAGTTTTTTTTCAAGAAACTGTCGCGGAGGCCTTCAGCCTTTGCTCCCGAAACGCGGAAGCCTTCGGGCTACCCTCCCGAAATGGCGGAAGCCAATCGCTTAAACCGCTCGGCAAAGGACTCCGAAACGACCCCGGGTAAATGTGCGGAAGAGTATAAGTTTTGCTCCCGAAACGGCGGGAGCTATTTGTCTAAAGCGCCCGAAGAGACTTAGAAAAGAAAATTTTGAAAAACATGCGGGAGCCTTCAAGTCTTCCTTCCGAAACGGCGGAAGCCATTCGCAAAAGCCTTCCCCCAAAAAAAAAAACATCGGGAGCATTCGCTACATCGTTCCGAAAGGGCGGAAGCCTTGGCGTGACCCGTCCGCTATGCGGCGGTCTTTCGTGGAAGGCTTCGAGTTTCCTTTCCGCAATGAGCCCCGAAACAGCGGGAGCTTTCATTGAACCCTTCCGCAATAGCGGATACGATTCGCAAACTGGCCCCGCGAATGGCGATCGCACGGAAACTGAGGTACTTCGACATGACCGCGGCAGGCGGCGTATTTAAGCCACGGTCTAATTGCACCAACTACCAACCTTAATGCTCGCACGTGCCCGTTTTTTATAAAATGCGGTTGGGGCTCGAACCAATGCACCACTGTTTTCGAATTGGCCAACGACATGCGACGCCGTGCAAATTGCTCCAGCTCACCTCGCTCATCCGTGCTCGCGGCCACCTCGCTCAAGCGATCCCCACGGTGCCAGGTAGGATTCTAACTTGGAATTTCGCCATTGGGTTATCTTTTGTGGGAAAACAATGGGTTTTAGTGAGATTTTGACGGGCAAAACACCCGTAAAGGGCTATGTTTTACCCATCAGATACAGGTGAATGTAGTTTTTCGTCATACAAAATCGTCATAGGCATTGGTTAAAACAGTAATATTTTATTATTGAGTAATGATGGTAAGTGCGGGCGGTTAATCGTGTCCCATTTTTAAAACCCGGGCCGCGCCCCTCGTTTTGGGAGAATCTGTCGAAGCCCTATAGGCATTTTATGTCCCCGGCCAAAAAAAAAAAACTCAGACGTAAAACCCCGGGCCCTTCTGTAAGCCTCAGTCCCAACGCGCCCTCTACCCGGGGCAAAACCTTGTCTCCGGTGCCATGGCCCCTGTTCAAAACCCGTGAATCCTTAAGCTATGCCAGCCAGGACCCGAAACCATGGCCGCTCGAACCTTTTGCGTCAGTATTCCCTGGCACCTGCGCCCTCGCTCAAACGAATCCCCATGGAACACGTTGGCAAGTGCCGCAAATGACATTAGCATTCGAATGCCCTCGCCTAATCGTAAGTACGAAAGGGGTTCCCCTTCCGGCAAAAGGTCTGCCCACCCGAGCTCACCCGCCACGGGCCTTCCAAACCACAGCGAGAACAAAATGTATCTGCAACTCCCCGAGGCTGACCCGAAAGCCCATTGCTTCCGCAAATCGCCTCTCGGTCCGAGAACAAAATGTATCCACAGCATGGCCTATCCCCTCAAGAGCATCCCAAGCCCATCCTTTTGAGAGATTCAAGTGCTTCAATTTATGTTTCGTATTAAAATAGTAACAGCTTCATTGTGCTTATCATATTTGATATATTATCAAAACAATGATGCTTTCTGTTAAAACCTCACAGCATGTTGCTCAAAATCATGATGAATTGTATATGGATGTTATCAGGGATAAGTCAAGATGCCGAAAACCGGCAAGAAGAAGGCGAAGATGACAGAAAAGAAACCTGCCCCCCCCAAGGTTGAAACCTCGCTCCAGGACACTAGGTGCACCACTGGCGTCCCTCCAGAAATCAGATGGGATGACATCTATAGAATGATCAGGGACCAAGAAATCCCAGATATGTTGCTAGAGGAAGCACCAATCTATCAAAATATCAGAGCCTCAGGCATAACTAGGGCCGCTACCCGCCCTGAGCTGTTCCCTTGTGCTGAAGTGATCGGGTGAATACTCCAACATGCAGATGCTGAAGGGAGAGTGATAAACGATAGCGGGAAAGTGGCTATTGCCTCCTTTCAACCCGCATATCTTGCGGCAGCCTACAGATTTCCCCGTGTCCAGCAAGCTCTGACTGATGAATGGTTAAGCCAGATGAACAATATCGAGATGGCCAAGAAGCTACTGGTGGCAGGGAAACATTTGAGGAAGAAAGGGAGTGAGGAGTATGATGTACAGAATCTAAGAGCTCCTTATAGATTGATTGCCCTGATGCTGTGCAAAATCTTCGGCATGCCCGATGGCACAGTATACAAGATTCAGTGGGTCCCTATCATTCACTATGTGGCATTTCAGGGGACAGTGTTTGACTGGGCCACTATCCTGTCAGATAGTCTGGCCTCGATGATAAGTGCTGCTAAGTCAGGGCTAGCCTTGAAGAAGGCTGAATTCTTCATGTCTTCATATCTGATAGATTGTATTTTGGCCAAGATAGAGTTCCCCAAATTGGGTTGTACATGGGATAGGGCCACCGCCCCGGTCTACATCGCATTCAAGATGTTGTGGGCTCAGAATTACAAGCCCAGCTACAAACTCATCTGTGAGGGGTTCATCATGCCCCTATACGAGAAAATGTTCAAGGAAGAACCAAATTGTCTGTCAGAAAATACGTTGGAAGTCCTTGAGGAGTACGGGGACTTTTACTTTTCAGAACAAGGTACCTACCTGAGAATGTTTGGAGGGACTAAGCCCCCATACATATTGCCGCAGTATGCCACAGACTATGTGGTGCTCAAGGAAGCAGTAAGGCAACTCTTCTTCGATGGGGTTGGATCATTCCTCCACAAGCAACACAAGGCTTCCTTTCCCCCTCTACCTTTCTACATCGGCGCTTACAAGTTTTCAGGGGTTGCCTCGGCCAATGAGTTTATTCAAGAGTTGAAGGCCTTCCACTTCGGTGAGGTCATCTTCCACAGGAACGACAGAAAGGGTAAAGTGGCCGAGCATTGCAAGGGGAACTATGCTTACTTCGAATACTCCCACTACCCTGATGCCGAGGAGGAAGCATTCAGAGGTATCTGCAACATGGCTGAGCTGCGGATCTGTCGCCAACGTGCTGGAGCAAGCTCTAGCTCAACCAAGGCCCAGAAAACCATCCAGCAAAAGGAGAAAGAAGCTGAGGATGCCCGAGCTCAGGAAGAGCTCATATTAAGAGAAGAGGTGAAGTTACAGCAGGAAGCCGAGGAAGCAAGAAAGCAGCAAGAAGCTGAAAATGAAAGACTGCGGAAAGAGGCTGAAGAAGCCCAAAAGCAGAAAGAAGCAGAGACTGAGCAAGCTGAAGCAAGGAAGAAGGCGGAGGAAGAATTGAAGACAAGGGAAGATACCGAGGCAGGTGGGTCCGGTGTCCAAGACATGGAGATAGACACCTCTCAAGCAGGTGTCTCTGGTACCCAAAAGGAAGGAGTAGACCCTACTCAGGAAGTCCGGACCCCACCTATGGAAGAAGACATAGACATCATAAACCGACCAATTGTCCCGTACACTCCATCTGGGAAGCGTACAGTGTCCAAATGGAATGAGTTTGTCTATGATAAGAAAAGAAAAGCAATGGTCCTCCAATCAGAAGAAAGGATTAAAAGCCCCTTCCATGATGACATCATTACTCACCGAGAGGTCGCTGTCATGCAGAACACAGATGCAGATCCCATCGCCATGGCATCCGCAGTTATAGCAACAGCACAGGCATCATTTTCCAATGTAGGGGTTATAGTTAAAGAAAATATATTGACAAAGAAAAGAGCGCGCACACTGCAACAAAATGTGGCTAATGAGCAAGCCCAAAGAGATCTGGTAGTAAACAAGTATAATTGCTTGTACGCTGAGCATAAGGAGCTGTCAAACAAGTACAGCCAGCTGGAGTAGGAAAAGGACCAGCTAACACTTCAAATGATGATTGTGGAAGCAGAGAAGAATGGTGCAGAAGAAAAGGCATCTCTGCTAAAAGCAGACAAGCAATTGTTAGCTGAGCGTTTAGAGCAAGCGGAGAGCAGAACCATAGACCTATCTCCCTTCCACGAGCTGTCATGCAATATCCTGCAGCAAGTGTATGGCTCCCAAGAGCTAATCACTGATGAGGTATGCAAACTCAAGGCCATGGTGGTTAGGCTAAAAGAGGTTAATAGGGAAGCCCACAGGCTCAAAGCTAAGAATACCCGTGTCAAGGCAAATGTCATAAGTCAGATGGCATGGAGAGAAGGGAAAGGAGGTTTCCCCCCGCATCTTCCTTTTAAGGCCGTGGAAGATTTTAATGAAGATATAGCCTTGTTGGAGTTTGGCAGGAACTGTGCCAATAAGCTGATGGCCAGTGTACAGAGGACAACAGATAGAATCAACAACCTATACCAAAATCTAAAAGGAGTCCATGACAACTGCACATTGAGTTTCCCTCAGACCCTAGAAGACTTCCCGGAAAAGGAACAGCGGTTGTCTCAACTGAAAGAAGAGCTAGGCGTCCAGATGGAATATGTGAAAAGGATTGATGTCCTGGCCATGGATGATCTCCAACGTTACATCGGTTCATCAACACTTCACAACCATCTGCTGAAGGAAGCGCATCAAGTTGCTGAAGCAGAAGTACAAAGCATTAAAACAGAGCTCGGGAAGAATGTGACTTCTCAGAAAATCCTGTTTCCTGCTGCAGCAAACATAATCATAAGGGACACAGGTGTGTGGCACAGCTACATAACAGAGGAGGACAGGAAAGTTGCAGCAGCAGCAGGAGCATCAGTAGATCCAGCAGCCCCTCTCCCAGCAGCCTCTCCCCCAGCAAGGGCAGAAAATCCAGCCAGTTCAATTCCCCCTTCCCAATTAGGAGCAGTATCAGCAGGGGATTCGAGGGCCCCTTCCCAGGCAGCATCAGTGACAATTAACTTGGGAAACCCTTTGCCAGGAGAAGCTCACGCATAGGAATGAAGAGGCCGAATTCAGTGAGCTACTCTCTTCATCCAAACACGTGCCCAACAGGGAAAGCTTTGATGTCAGCCAATTTTCTGTTATGTATATTTTAAATATGTAAGGCATAAGCCATGGGACAGCTGTCCCTAATTTTTTGTCAAAATATTTTTGTAAAGGAAGTGGCCATTTTTGGTGATCGATTATAGTAGAAATCCCTGTAAATGACAGATGGAATGTGCTAGGTGTCAGCCCAAAGGGCAAAGTTGTAGCTATAAATAGCATCTAGGAAAGATTAGACGGGACTTTTTGCAGGGAATGAAAATTTTGGAAAACGATATGAGCTATCTTGTATCGGGTCTGTAAATTGAATTTTCTAATAGAAGCCACGGGAGATGGACGTTTTACCTGGGATGTTGGATTGCTCTATCTTGGACTATTCTAATGACCGCAGTTCTGCAATGTGAGATCATTCTTGACATCTGAATTATTTCTTTGCATTAATGATTCTGCTCCCCTCCGTGCATGCGTTCTCTCTACCTTGTGAACAATGAAATGTATTGCTGTAGATCGGATGGCTAACTATTCTTCCTTCAGAATAATTCATGTGGCTCATTGTTCATGACTTTAAATTGCTCCTTGCAGGGATCTTTGAGTTTATTTTTCAGTTTTTGTTACATCTAGATCTGTTTCTTTATTCTTGTTACGTAGATTAAATAATTTTTGCTTTCTTCTGTTATGAACAATAGATGCGTTCTTTAAATTTCATTTCAGATCTGTTTCTTTATTCTTCCGCTTTCTTCTGTTTTATGAGCAACGAATACATTCCATGATAAACTAGAAGCTACCTTTTAGAAATCTGTATCTTGCTGTAGCTTTGCTTCTGAAATTAACAGCTATCTGTTCTTTTCTTACGCTTCTTGTTACAGCTGATTGCTCCTCCCTTTAGCGTGTTCCCTGCAGGGATAGATAGATTTATTCCAGTTTTAGGCTTAGATCTGTTTTAATTGCATTTAGATTAAGTATAATTTAGGCACTTGCATCTCATATAAAAGTCATAAAAAAACCTAAAAGAAAGGTGGATCGGGCCATAACCGGTAGCATCGGATTTAAAGTCCAAAAAAACACGGTTGCCGGAACCGCTAACCGGACGGATTCCCTACACCAAACGGGAGATAGTCTAATTGGGACCATCTCTCGGGGAGAATCCCTTTCTGATTGATGCTACGATATCCGAGGCATCAACACATTTACCATAGCCAAGAATGTCTACCATGAGGATGGGAGACCATCAATAGAGATTTGGAGAAGATCATCTTCATCCACCACTACTCCAATACTAGCAAGCTAATCTCTTACGTAAGAGATATTAGTGAAGAAGGAGGCCATTGTCTCATCCTTCTCCATCTTTAGGTTTTGAATATTATTATTCAATTCCCTCTTTTGACTCGGTGCCTTCTTCTCATATAGGTTTTTCAATGTATCAAAACGCTCCCTTGTGGTCTTCAACGAAGTGATCACGGACATCAAATTGTCCTTTACCGAATCATAAATGATCTGTTTGGATTTATATTGGTTCTTCTTGAAGTTGATGCACCCTACTTTAGATGTAGGCTCCTCCACCACATTGGATACGTATCCCACAAAGTCATGTTCCTCCAAGATGTTCAACACCCTTGCCTTCCAAGTGTTTAAATTCAAAGTTCCCTCAAGATGGTCTTACGGTCAAACAGATATTAATGCCACGGATCTCAAGTATTGTTCTCAACTCCTCAGGATCTATGTAGGCTCAAGTTTTCTTGTCAAATATTAGCTCCTTCATGCCCCAATCTTTGATACCATGTTAATTTTTTAGCAAATATGATGAGTTTTAAGATTTAAAACTTTAAGTGCAGAAATACTAAATACTTGAATTGATGAACCATTCAATCATATGAAACATTCAACCATAAAACAAGATGTACCCTGGGGAAAATAATCAAAGCAATGAGGATGAAAAAATCCAACAAATATTCAGAGTATAATTATGATAGATAGTAGAGAATATCTTTTACAAAATAACAGATTGCTTTCGGCACCGTAGGTGATAGATAAGAGATAATACTGAGAAATAGAGAATAGATATCAAATGTATCAACTTTCCATGTGCCCAACACATTAATAACAATCAATAATAATATCATGCACAAAGAGAAGCACCTTTCCTTCAAGGGAGAAGAGAATTTTCTTCACAATGAATTCATCAATAATGTATAACACATATATATATATTCTTCCCATGCATCAGCTTCTATTTTTAGCTTCTAACTTCAATATGAACTCACCCTCCATCTGGATGCATCAATATTACATGAAGAAGTACACCCCACTTCTCATGCAGTGCATTAACTCACTGAACTGACTATTAGGATGAACTCTCCCCTTAAATGAAAGCGTGTACACTTAGTTAGGTGGATAACTTAAGTGTTGCCATGCAAGTGATGTAACTCAAGTTTCATCTTTTAGTTTAACATAAGTGTTGTCATGCAATAACACTTAGTTAACTAGATCTTATTTGTTGTCACTTAGTTAAACTAAAAGACCAAATGATCAATTTGAGTTACAATTTCGTCATGGATGAAAATTTTGACCCTAAAATTTTCCTTTCTCTAAACTGATTATTTCTTGTTAACATCACTGTACTGATCAATTCGAGTCCTCCTTTGATTTACTAAAGTGTTGTCTTTTGGTTAACTTAAGTGTCATATTTTATTTTAACTAAAGTGTAACCAATAAACACTTTAGTTAACTAGTCCTTATTTATTAACACTTAGTTAACTATTATTAACTGAAATCATGTTGATTTATTTACTTGTAGTTACCACTGTGAGTTATTTAATTAACTAAGACATACATTGTGGCTTTAACTGAAGATTAACAATTCAAGTTCACTTAGTCATCTCATGAGCAATTTGAAATCTCTTTTTCTCTATGCATTTATATTTATCTCTTATATTTACTGCATGGTCAATATGTGTTAACTTTAATTATCTATCATATCAGATTATACTCAGAATATTTGTCAGATGTTGTGAAATCTCAAGCACAACAAATCTATGGAACAAACACTACAGTTACTAGAGATGCATGCAATAAAATGTATGGAAACACTATGCAGAAGGTTTTCAACAGTAAAATAATCTCATATACTCATAGGATAGTTTACAATCTGTAACAATGGCTACAATAAGCCAAGCAATTCGAATTCCAAAGGTGTTCATTCGAATTGAATTCATAAGAGTGGCTTACTTGGCAGTTAGCACCATTCGGCACATCAGTTAGCCAAATAACTAATCAATAATTGACTCTAACAGACTCTGAAACTGACTAACTGAGTCTAACTCAATGTAGAACTCAACTGAATGCCCAAAAATAGGGGAGTGCACCATATGTCTGCAGTTTAACTGAGTGTTAGGTGAGAATCACACCAAAAAGGTCAAATAGTGTAGTAAGGCACCCTAGGTTCACCAGTTGGCTGAATAATGCGCTTGAGGCATGCAAATCACCCCCTGAAAGGTGGAGGAGGCTCAGTAGGTGGCCCAGTTGGCTCCTGGAATGTAGGAGGAGGATCGGTTGATGCCCAGTTGGCTCGTAGAATGTAGGAGGAGGATTCGATGACTGAAACTGTGATATGATGATGATGTAGGCACATGATGGAGTCAATAATACTTAGGATAAGTGGATAATTAAGATGGAAGTCTCAATTAAATGATGTGTGGTTGGAAAATGATCCAACACCCCCTTTAAGCTAATCTCATGGAGGTATAAAAAATAATAAAAGGGCCCTAGCAACTATGGCCATAGGTTACCCAGTACAGAAATAATCCAAACAATGCTAGAAAAAACTCTAAGTGAGGAAAGAGGGAAAAACCTAGTGCAAAAGAAAACCCCCCATCAAACTGAACACTGAAGGATCTAATCTATCCTCACCGTAGTAGAACTCACCCCCAGCAATGAGTGAAGCTAAGAGAACTTCTTCTCAGTGAAGCTCTTGCTGAAGATGTCTGCAATTTTCTCTTCTGTAGGGAAATATTGCAGTACAATGGTTATGTCATGCACAAGCTCTCGGATAGTGCATGTGGATATCGATATGCTTGGTCCTCTGTCTATGAACCGGATCTGTTGATATATTTATAGCACTTTGATTATCACAAAATATTACAGTAGAAGTGGTGCTACCAATATCAAACTCTGCTAGAATACCCTGCAAAGAAACTTCCTAAATGCAAGCATTGACTGCTCCTCGATACTCTACCTCTGCTAAAGATAAGGAAATGACTGCCTGCTTTTTGCTTGACCATAAAATAGGTCCTATGCCAATAATGAAAACATATCTGGAAGTGGAATTCTGATAAATGCTATCACCCTCCCAATCTGAATCAATGAATCCAACCAAATCTAGATCGGAATCCGCAACATAGTGTATGCCAAAATGTTTAGTACCCTGCAGATAGTGCAAGATTATTTTTTCTTCCTTCCAATGAAGCTCATGGGGCTGCTACATACACCTTGAAAAAACACTCATGACATAAGAAATATCAGGCCTAGAGTGTGTCAAGTATAGAATACTACTAATCAATTGTCTGTATAGTGTAGAATCCACCAGCAGTGTAGAATCACCATCCTCAAGACTGATTTCTGAGAGGAATGGGAATGGTGCCGCTTTACAATCTGCCATATTTTTTTTTTACCAGTTCTAAAGCATATTTTGACTGATATATGGTGATCCCATCAAAATTTTGAGTGATTTCTAAGCCAAGAAATTGTTTTAACAAGCCTAAATCACTCATGTGGAATGCTAGATGTAGTGCGGTTTTTATAGTGCTGATCGAAGCAAGAGTGCTTCCTGTAATCAAAGGTCATAAAAATAAAGGACAATGATCAAAAAATTACCTTCATGCTTCTATAGGTACACATTTGTATCTGATTTGCATCTTGCAAAATATTGTGACAGAAGGAAGGAATCCATCTTTGCATACCAAGCTCTTGGGGCCTGTTTTAAACCATACAATGATTTCTTTAGTCTGCACACTAATGTCGGATATGATATGTACCATTTAGGATGCTTCATGTAAATATATTCCTTCAAATATCCATGAAGGAATGCACTCTTCACATCCATATGGTGCACCTCCCATTGCTTAGATGCGAAAATTACCAAAACTAGGCAGATATAATCCATTTTTGCAACCAGTGCAAAGGTTTCAATGTAGTCCACACCATGAACTTGTGAGAAGCATTTTTCAACGAACCTAGATTTGTATTTGCAGGTTGATCCATCTGCAGCAACATTGGTTCAATAGACCCATTTGCATTGAACCAATTTCCTCCCAAGTGGAAGAGAAACTAGCTCCCATGTAGCATTTTTCTGAAGAGAATTGTACTCTTCATCCATGGCAATTTTCCATCTCGGATCTTGGTGGGAATGATAGTATGATTTAGGATCTGAACCTATAATAAAAAGACATTTCTCATATAGTAAAGGATCAGAATATGAAAGAGCCATACCTGCTCTTTGAAAGTCTGCTCGAGTTCTCCTTGGATCGGCAAGATTTCCAATATGAGAACCAATAGAATTGAGAGTCTTTTCTGCCCATTTGGGTAACTGAGGAGGATCATTTGGATCTGATTCTGAACCTGATATTTCATGTTCATTAATGTCTGATAAAATATTATAAATATAAGAACACATACTTTCATCATCTTCTTCCGAATCTTCTTCTTGTAGAGGCGACAATTCGACAGTTTCTTCCTCGACTAGTTTTAGATCTTGAAGTGGTCCTTCAAATTTGACACTTCGCTCGATGAATATATTTTTGGATCTAATATCCATGAGTTTGTAGCCTTTTTATTCTTCAGCATATCCATTTAGGATGCACTCAGTACTCAATGGTTCTAAATATCTTCTCTTCTCAGTCGGAATTCTATCCCATGCAGTGGAGCCAAAAACCCTGAGATTGGACACATCAGGATTGTGACCAGTGTAGGCTAAAAAGGGAGTAGTACCTTTGAAGGATGAGTGTGGAACTCTGTTTTGAATGTATGCAGCGAAATTCACGGCCTTAGCCCAAATATTTAGAGCCAAACCTTTCGACTCAAGCATACAAGTAGCCATCTCTTTCAATGCTCGGTTTTTCCTCTCCACTACACCATTCTGCTAAGGTGTGTAGGGGACTGTGTGCTGGATTTGAATTCCATTTTCTGCAAAAAGTTACAGCAGATATGATTTGATATATTCTACACCATTATCATATCTAAGATCTTTGATCTTGCTCTCAGTAACAGTCTCAACATAAGCCTTGAAAAACTTGAATTTTTCTAGCACTTACGACTTGTTTTTGAGAAAGTAGACCCATGTGAATCTGCAGAAGTCATCAATAAATGTCAGAACATACCTTGAGCCATTCATGGAGGTATGTGGCAGCGGACCTCTGATATCACTGTGAATCATCCCCAAAATACAAGAAGATCTGCTAGCTTTTCCTCGATCAAACTTGTGCTCGGGGTGCTTCCCAATGATGCAACCCTTGCATATCCCTTTCGAGGATTTGATGCTCGGAAGGACTTCAACCATGGATTTATTTTGTAGCATCTACAAACATTTATAATTTAGGTGTCCAAACCTCTCATGCCATAGCCTACTAATCTCATTTCCATGAGTCAGAAGGGCACTTGGCTTGGAATGTGGTGAAAAGTGAGAAAAGTCATATGTTTTTGCAACATGATTTGCCTTTCCTACTGCAATGAGCTTTCCGGTGGAAATATCATAAATTTCAACATTATTGGGGCTGAATACAACCTTCTTTGGTAAACCAATGTGTGTCATTTGATACACAGAAAGTAGGTTCATAGCTAGAGAACGAACATAAAAAAACATTTTGAAAACTACCATGTTCTAAATGAATAGTACCTTTTCCTTTCGAAGAAATTTGTGAGTCATCTCCCATGTGTATGGAGATGGTTTTTTCGGAGTCCAATGATGAAAAAGAATCTTTGTTTGTAGCCATGTGATTCGAAGCTCCTAAATCTATGAGAAGAGTTTTGGAATTCGAAACACTAGCCATGAGTGCATGACCTCTTTCTTCCTTGCGCCATCTATAGTTTTCTTCATGCATGAGCTTTCGGGATAAAAGCCCCTACAAAAATAAGAACACTTTATCTTCTCTTTTCCCTTTTGTTTGTCTTTTCTTGAACCAAATGGCTCATATGACTGCTTGGTCTTCTCCTTTTGCCTCGGATGATCAATATTGGCCTTCTCTTTATTTTTCTTTCCTTTTCCATTCATAGCTTTGGATCCTCCAGCAAAAAGGGCTTTATCTTTGGAGTGAATGGACCCCATTTGAACAAGCTTATCATTCTCTTTTGTTAAGGACTCAATGAATGCATTCAAGGTAGGCATCTTGCAATTTGGAATGGTGAGTTTTCCCGAATTGAAAGTAGAGACAAACACAAAATAATCTCTTCCAAGCTTCATGAGAATAGATAGAATCAACTGTTCATCTTCCTTCTCAACGCCACATTGCTTCAATAGTAGTACCAAATGCTTAAACTTACTGAAAAACTCATTGATGGTTTCAAAATTTTCAGGATTTAGGGCAATCAACTCTTCTCTAGCTGAGAGGACCTCATCTCATCCTTCTTAACAAAGAGCTTGGAAAGTTGTTCCCACACTTCTTTCGGAGTAGTCAATCCACTGAGATGGAAAAGAAGATCCTTCAAAATATTGAGACAAAGAAAACCATAAGCTTCATCAAGTTTGTTGAAGTATTGGGACTTCTCTACTACAGAATTTGGCTATTGTTCTAGGCCCATGGTGACTCTGTAGAAGCCCTTTGAGCGCAAGACAATCTCAACATCACTCTTACACTGATGGTAGTTGAAAGGAGTGAGAATATTTTGAGAAGAGGAGTCAATTCTTACAATAGCGAATGCAAATGGAGGGAGTGTAAAACTTGCAATCACAAACAAACAAGAACCATTTAGGTCAACAACCTGCACTTTTCAAGTTGCATCACACCCAACATAGACTATGAAGCAATCTTGAAGAGTCAAGAATCAATATCCATGAATTATGTGGAAACTCTCGGCTTCTGGTGCAGAGTTGGAAATAGCTACAAGTGCAGAATATGCATGAAGTGCAGAATCACTAGTGCTAAATCACCAGTGCATAATCACCAATGCAAAATCACTAGTTTAGAATCACCAATGCAGAAAATGCATGCAGTGCAGAAAAGTTGGCTTGTCCCTGCCATGAGATTTGATACCATGTGAAATATCAAGCACAACAGATCTATGGAACAAACACTACAGTTACTAAAGATGCATGCAATAAAATGTATGGAAATACTGTGCAGAAGGTTTTCAACAGTAAAATAATCTCATATACTCATAAGATAGTTTACAATCTGTAACAACTACAATAATCCAAGCAATTCGAAATCCAAAGGTGGTCATTCGAATTGAATGCATGAGAGTGGCTTACTTGGCAGTTAATACCACTCGGCACATCAGTTAGCCACTTAACTAATCAATAATTGACTCAACTAAATGCCCAAAATAGGGGAGGGCACCATATGTCTGCAATTTAACTTAGTCTTAGGTGAGAATCACACCAAACAAGGTCAAACAGTGTAGTAAGGCACCCTAGGTTCACCAGTTGGTTGAATAATGCACTTGAGGCATGCAAATCACCCCCTGAAAGGTGGAGGAGGTTCAGTAGGTGGCCCAATTGGCCCCTGGAATGTAGGAGGAGGCTCAGTTGATGCCCAGTTGGGTCCTAGAATGTAGGAGGAGGCTCTAATGACTGAAACTGTGATCTGTTGATGATGTAGGCACATGATGGAGTCAATAATACTTAGGATAAGTGGATAATTAAGATGGAAGGCTCAATTAAATGATGTGTGTTTGGAAAATGCTCCAACATTGTGATCATATTATATTACTCTTGGACCAAATGATCATATGCTAAAGTAATTCACTCAGGAGGTGGCCATTCTCTAAAGGACTTTATAGAAATCGATGACCATAGTTAGTAATACATCACACAACATTAATTCTTCAACATGCAAAGAATCTATCTCTATAACTAGAGGTCAACCCCATGGCTACCTACTATAACTGGAGGTCCACATGAGAATCTAACTTGACACACAAGTCCTAAGCCTTGTCCAATAAGACTTTACAACATCATCATTTTGATACATCAAGGCATTCACCTCAACAGATGAGGAATAACCTTTTTTACAACTTAAGGCTGATTCATTCTTGAGTCCAACTCAAGAATATACTCCAAGTTCCTAAGTCCAAATCAGGCTCCCTACCTCAACACACGAGGCCCAATCTTGGATGCACAAGATTGGCGTGGAGAATGACTCGTGATGCTGTACATTTAATAGATTTTGGGTTTAAACGCTTAGAAAATGGAAAATCTAAGGAAATTGAAGGATATCAAGTAGAAATATTAAACATTGGAGGTCTCGTACTCATCC
This sequence comes from Larix kaempferi, assembly GCA_027924585.1. Lineage (NCBI taxonomy): Eukaryota > Viridiplantae > Streptophyta > Pinopsida > Pinales > Pinaceae > Larix > Larix kaempferi. The sequence continues at coordinate 1,479,299 of BSBM01000916.1, read as the reverse complement.
TAAATGTCCATAAGCTCTTCAATCTAGCATTCAAGTAGGGGTTCCCTAAACTGTGGAATCACAACCTCATTGTTCCTATTTTAAAAGTAGTGATATGAATAATCCCTATAATTATTGGATGATTATGATTAGTCCTCTGTTTCCCAAGTTATATGGTATTATTTTGGAAAAGAAAATCAACATATAGATTGAAAGTGAAGGTAAGTAGGCTAAAGCCCAAGTAGGTTTTAGAAGGCATCTCTCAACCACATATGACCTCATCATGCGTAGGGTCATTGCGAAAGAATTTCATAATAATAAATCCAATCTCTTTTTTTCCTTTGTGGAATTTAGGAAATCTTTCGATATAGTTCCTATAAATAACTTGTGGAATCAATTAGAAGAGATAAAGGTTCCTTTCATGTTGAGGGTTTTCACAATAAGGCTGTATAAGAATTTCATTTCCAAGTTTAAGAGTATTGAGGGGTGTTTGAAAATATAAATTGTAATATTGGAGTTAAGAAAGGTTTCCCCCTCTCCCCTACCCTTTTCGGCATATATCGATAAGCTAGAAGGTTATTTTGAAGAAGTAGGTTGCACTGGTATGATCTTAGTTGAGATAGTCATCATCTTTCTTCTCTATGCTGATGATATTGTTCTTATGGCAAGGGGTCCATTTGATTTGGATAAACAATTAAGAATTCTTAAGGACTTCTTCTCTAACATGGGTATGACTATTAACACTGATAAAAAAAGGTTATGATTATCAAGTACAAGAAGGTCACTTACACTAATTTTGTGTATTACAATATCAATCTGGAAGAAGTGTCATCTTATAAATATCTAGGGATTGATATTAATCACAAGCTCAATTGTAACCATAGAATTGACAAAAGGATTAATAGAGGGTGGAAATCTTATTTTGGTCTTGAAAAGAATTGTAAATAAACAAACCTTGTGGTGCTCTTCAATTGGAGATGGTATATGGTCCTCTTCTATTGGATATTCTTCAACATTACCCAATGAATTCAAGGTGCTCCTCAAGTGAATGATGGAGATGGCCTATTGGAGTCTTCAATTGGATATGGTGCCCTTCAATTGGTATATGGTATATGGTCCTCTTCAATTGGAAATGGTCTATGGTCCTATTCTATTGGATATTCTTCAACATTTATCTATGAATTCAAGGTGCTCCTCAAGTGAATGATGGGCATGGCCTATTGGATTCTTCAATTGTATATGGTTCTCTTCAATTTATTTACGGTGCTCTTGAATTGGACATGGTCTATGGTCCTCTTCTATTGAATGTTATTTAACATTGCTCGATGACTTCAAGGTGCTCCTCAAGTGAATGATGGATATGGCCCATTGGAGTCTTCAATTGGATATGGTTATCTTCAATTGATATCATCATCATCATCGCTGTCATCATCACCATCATCATCATCATCACTGTCATCATCATCATCATCATCGTCATCATCATCTTCATCATCATCATCCTCATCATCATCATCATCATCATCGTCATCATCATCTTCATCATCATCTTCATCATCACCATCATCATCATCATCATCATCATCATCATCATCACCATCTTCATCATCATCATCATCATCGTTGTCGTTGTCATCACCACCACCATCATCATCATCATAATCTTCATCATCATCATCATCAACAGCAGCAGCAGCAGCATCATCACCCTCTTCCTCATCAACATCTTCATCATCATCATCATCATCATCATCGTCGTCATCATCATCATCGTCATCACCCTCTTCCTCATCAACATCTCCATCATCATCACCTTCTTCATCATCATCATCGTCGTCTTCTTCTTCATCATCATCATCATCATCATCATCATCATCATCATCATCATCGTCATTGTCATCACCCTCTTCCTCCTCCTCCTCCTCCTCCTCATCATCAACATATTCATTGTGATCTTCATCATCATCATCATCATCATCATCATCATCATCATCATCGTCATCACCAACATCATCATCATCATTATCATCATCATCATCGTCATCATCATCCTCATCATCCTCATCCTCAACGGCATCCTCATCACCGAGATACCTAGAAAGACCGACAGTGTTTGGCGTCGGTGGTTTGGCAAGCTCGTCAGATTCTTTTGAAGGGGGCGTCGGATATCGTCGTCTTCATCATCATCATCGTCATCGCCGCCGCCACTGCCGCCGCCGCCGCCACCACCACCACCACCACCACCACCTAATGTACATGAGTAGAATAATTAACATAGTAAATAAGAAGATTCTTAGATTTGCTTCTAATTGTAATTAAAAAACATAATATTAAAATAAGTTGGCATATAAATGTTTCTTTTTCTATCAATCATATTTTTAAAACATGAATAATATTAAAAGCACTACAAAACTTAATTTAAATAAAAATTATAATGAACACTTAAATCTTACTTAAAAAAACTAGTGTACTATAAAAATATTATTAATCACAAGTTAAATTAGAAATGAAGTCACAATAGTTTCATTAGACCTAAGACTTCAAACATTATATAATAAATGAATAAGTAATATTTGTATTACTAATAAAGTAGAAAGCTAAAAGAAATTAAGAAAATTAAGTTTTAATTTCACAATATTTGTAATCTCACTGTACATTTATAATAGCTCTATCACATGTTGTTTGCCATAGCATGTAATATTTTGTATTTTTCCTTTATAAATAACTCTCAATCACATATTTGTTACCATGGCATGTAATATTTTGTATTTTTCTTTCAAATGACATAGCATAGTGCTTCTTCTTTTTTTATATTAAAAATGAATTTTCCTAAAGCTATATATTATTACATGGATCTAGTCTTGAGTTTGCGTTTAGGAATTAAGATTTAAAGGATTAAACTTAGATATAGGATTACGATTAAGGATTAATAAGCTTAAGCATAGAAATTTGGAAATAAGATTGAGGGTTAGGGATATGGGCCTAAGATTGAGTTAGTATAATGTAGGTTAAGTTAAATGAGTCTATGTAGGATAGGGTATAATAGATTGCCTTAGGATCTAAGATATGGTATGGTATTGTAGACTAGGGTAGATTAGGTTAGCTACAATGTTTTTTAGATTAGGGTAGGGTAATGTGTGGTAAGTGAGCATATGTTAGCATAGAGTAAGGTGGGATAACTTAAAATAGGATAGTTTGGCCTAGGTTAAGGTATCCTAAGTTAATCTAGAGTAGGTTAGAGCCTTTCTATTCTAGGGTAGGGTAGATGAGAGTCGGTTAGGCTAGGTTAAGTAAAGCTAGTCTAGGGCTAGGTTATTATACGCTAAGGTAGGACAAGATAGGGAAGGTTGTTATGATAGGGTAGGGTAAGTTAGTATATGATGATAGTGGTTGGGTGGACTAAGTTAAGGTAGGATATGGTAGGCTATGGGTGGACTTAGAATAATCCCTAGGCCATATTATAACAATCAAATGTTAACTCTTGTTAACATATGGCCTGTATTTAGAGCCTAGGCACTAGATTTTTTATAGTGTCAACTGAATTTATTAACCCTCTACCACATGTTTGAGCCCATGCAAATGTGGAAATAGAGCAATAGAGCAGTGGAGTAGTGGTCATGGTCGTGGTTTTAGTGGTCGTGGTCGTGGTTAGCACACAATTTCACCGGCGGAGCAGAGGATGAGAGAAGCATTGGACGTGAGCAGAGGACACGAGGAGCAGAGGATGTGAGGGGAAAAGGAGCAGTAGAGAAGACACAAGGTGCCACGAGGAACAAAGGAGATTGACAGGGAATAAAAAGGAAAAAAATGTCTTCGATAAGTCTCAGTGGCAACATTGTTTCCCAAAAAAACCAATTTTTTCGTTTAGGATTGTAGTTGCAGACGCACGCCCAACTAGGGTTCTTCCAAGCTTTGCGCGAAACGAAAAATGGTAAATCTCCAGGATTGGTTGGACTATCTAAGGAATTTAATGTGCCTTTGCTCAGTGACTAGTCACAACTTTTTATGGACATCTACATAGGTGAAAGTCAATGTGCATCTCATTAAGTTGATTCCCAACGAAACATGTAAGGACACCATAAGTGGATGGCAACCTGTTAATATCCTTAATGTGTCTTACAAGGTATTACCCTAAGCTCTTGCTTTCCAAACTTAGAAATAAGGTCATTAAAGTCTTTCGCCCTAAACTGGGGAGAATCAATGATAAGACCAAGGAATATGTCCATGGGACTATATAGTAAATCAGTGGCCAATATACTAAACCCTAAAAAGCTCGAAGCCATATCTCAACATCAACCGTCACAAAAATGGAAATAAAAGTAGAGACAAAAGAGTGAGAAGTGGCATCCCCGTCTCCCTCTATCACTATGTAAAACCTGAGAATGTCATCTAGAGAGTGCCTAGGGGTCCTAGCTATGTAATCCAGGGGGGATCTAGAGCAACTGACTTATGTCTCTAACATATGGGGCTGAGGGGAATAAACTCGTGATGGTAATTTTTACATACCCTTTGGTATCCATGTTTGGCTTGGATGGGGCAGGTGCTTTGAGTCTCCCTTATATTACATCCCCACATATGGATAATTCTCAATCTATACAGAGAGCTTTTCCTAGTAGGTAAAAAAACTCGATTGAAATATGTTTCTCATAGCAAAACCCCCATCTCTCATCATATGCTTATCCCACTACCACAAGTTGGGATCCTTTCGCCCTACATCCCAAAATTCATGGTGTGAATAGAGAGTAGGGATCCTCTCAAAGAAAATAATGTAAGTGAAGGCCCCAAAAGAAAATTCACCACTACATGTTGGTTTGCATGTGGTTAGTTGTCATTGCACAATAGAAAGAAACATCTAGGCCCACCCAATATAAGATGAAAATATCACTTGAGGAATCTAAACAAAGTTGTGTTAACAAATTTAAGGACAAGCTAAATGAAAATGGGCTACAACTCTAAATTGACTACTTGGATAGGAAGACAAAATTATACTAAAAAGCTTTATTATGAGTCCAAAAAGGCCCTATTTGCCTAGTCTCTCATATTGTAAGTCTTGGCCATATGAGTTCAACTAAAATGGAAATTGCTTGTCCTACCTATACTTTTTTCAATAAAGAGGAAATACTCCTCCATTTCTTCCACTTATGTCTGAAATCCCATGCACATTTGCACTTGAGGGAGGACCTCTAATCCTCTAAGAGAATCATCACTTTCAATTTATGTTAGCTTTTCCTAGGAGATGATTATGGTTTTCTTGTTTATTTTAGCAATGCATGGAAATTGTTGACAATTGACATTTAATATTTAGAATATAATAATACTATTCATAGATATCATCATGGCCAACTATATTTGTATTTCATTAACTATTTCACCATTTTTTCAAATTAGACCTTGCAAATCCAAAAATCGGCAAAGAAGGTAGACATGGCATTAGAGCACCTATGCAGTATTATCAACCACTAGGGAAATTCTATGAATTTTAAGTAGGGTTATACTTAGAGAAGGATTGACATATAGATGGTAAATGAATCACAATAGATCATGCCACGGACCCCATAGCATGTTGCAAGATGAAACCCACTCACAACAGTCCTTGCTTACCATTAAAGTCTAGGAGAAGCAATGTATGTATAGTGGGAATATTACATCCAATGTATGTACAAGAGAGTGGAAGTGCAAAAGCATCTCCTATTGCTACTTTGGTAGAGTCTAAAGAGTAGTGTGTGTCAAATATCCATGATTTGAACAAGCTGGAAATGTCTCTATCAAATATCCATGATTTGAAAAAGCTGGAAGTGTCTCTAGTCATCCCTACATGTTAGTCATCCCTACTTCAATTTAGTCTCATATGTTAAAATAGTACCACATAATTTTTGTAGATCCAGTATGTTGAAGATTTTATTAGGTTATTTTTTCATGTATTTTGGTGTCACTTTGTTACCAATGAACATCTATAGCTCCTACAAAATCACCCCAATAGCATAGGAATTACTTTTCTACCAATGAGCGTCCATATCCCTAGGGGAGATAACTACATATCCCAAATGATCCAAAACTTCATTCCCAAGCCTTTATCTTTTAATTTTACTTTAAGCTAGAGGTGAATCGGGCAGACCAGTAACCCTTTAAATACATGATGTAATGCCCCATATCTTGATAGTTGTTAATTAAAAAAAAAAAACTCTAACGTAAATTAGCTTAGCATTGTATTTTCTTATTATATGTTGACGGAGATAGATTGATTAAGATGATTGTTATGTGCACATGTGGACTCCCTTGATGTTGTATGGTAAATAGAATTTACTGTTTAATTTATTAATGGCAATGGATATGTACTTCATATTGAACACGCCAATTGAATATAGAATTTATCCATATGTGGAATGCTAATTTAGTTGTTTGCAAAAGTACTTACATGATTATTTGTAAATGTTGTATTAGTGATATGGATTAACAATTGAAAGAGTTGGGTATGGCTATATATATGTTTCATGTTAATGATGAAGTACTACACATGTTGATTGGCTATGAGATATGCAGATTCCTATATTGCCAAGGGGCACGAGAAGTATTGAACATCATGAGTATAATGATGTTATATAAAATTTCATGCTATTTCGTTCTGAATTCAAATATTTCTATGACTTGTGGGTGAGTGTGATTTTTGACAGGAATTGTAACTTTCCCAAAGTGGTTTTTCAATGACAGGACCCCTTAGAACAGCGATGGCACAGTATGGTTGATGTAGGGTGTCGACCCTAGTACTATTAGGGGGGTGGAGGAATTTCCCACCGTTTATCCCCCGAAACCTGGAGTCGTGGGAGGTTTGTGTAGCGCACTCCCCTAGACGTGTGATGACGACTAGAGGATGCCTGCTGGGGAAGCTTGGTCGATATGGTCGATCGACACTTCCGCTTACGGGTTCTATATGTGGTTAGGTCGTGCAATCGATGCCATAATATATTGCAGCAGAGGACGGGATGGTGAGGTCAGGAGATGGAAGTAGTGGTAATTTAGGGGTTGGATTACTGATGTGATGCATGGTACCAATGATGGATTGGATGGTGTTCTTGATTGTTATTAACCATCATGATTATATGTTTGGTTTCACCATTATGTCTATCTAATTTTGTCTTATTGTTTCTGTATGAATGATTATGAATGATGAATGATGCAGTGTTTAATAGTTCTTCTATATGTTGTTTGAGAGGATGTAATAATGATTTATTAGGAGCATTAAATGTGATTATTAGTACGCACGCTTAAGACATGTGCACTGGACATGCATACGTCAATTCGTGATTACATTACTATGATTGGTCGATCGATGAATAAATTAATATGATTATATTATCTATTAGTAACTTGGTTGACGAATTGATGAAAGCATTACTTGTGTGTTGAAAGTATGAGTTTGTTGACTTGTTTAAAATGATTTAGATTTATATAAATTGATTGGATTATTAAATAACATATATAATTATATACATATAATATAAAATATGTCATAATATAATATAGTATATGAAAATATCTTATTTGACTTATGAATGAAAGGATAATATAAATAAATGGATAGATAGGATTTGCACAAATTTTTAGAAATTGGTTGTCATAGCTGCATTAATATGGAAGCATGACAAGTGAGACTTTGCATCCATGTTTATTAATATTTTAATTATTTAAATCAAATTTCTATTTATTTGGAGAAAATGAATTTATTGATTGATGACTATTATTTATGGGAATTTATTGACGGATGAGGATTTTCGGATATAAATATGAGACTTGAGTGTGGAAGGAGGGAGGTTCTTTTTCTCTGGAACATTATTTTGGTGAGAGTATTCTTGGATGGAGAATTTTGGGTATTTTGGGGTATGAGAAGTTTTGAAGAGTTGGAAGAGTTTGAGAACTCTTGGAAGATTTGATACCTAGCCTACTGGTGCATCACTGTTCTGTTCTCTGGGGGTCTCGGGCACAGAGGGCCAGGAGGCCATTTGGATGGGACCGTTCAATGGTTTCCTGGGGCTAGGGAACCGGCTAGGCCCCTAGTTGGCTGGGAGGTAAAACCGTGGTCCCGCTTTGGGCGATGCAGATGGAAGCAACTCGAGTGGAAGAGGGAAGCTTGCTCAGTTTGGACTCCGTCACCATTCTTATAATGAGGTATTTTTCTTGTGATTTTAAATTGTTTATATGTTGTTGTTGTAAAATTATCATATGATGCTATTGCTACATAATTTATGATGTTAATTTATGTTGTGTGAATCATCAATGAAGTTTTAAAAAATTCTAAGTTATTTGACGCTATTGCAAAATGCTTATATTTTGCTTATATGTTGTTATGGTTACACTTTGATTATTTGTTGTTTAGTCACAAAATCTATGTTTATTTACATTAAAATTTATAATGCCAATGAAGGCATTACACATGGTATCAGAGCGAAGTTCGAATACTAGAGCCTTATGGGTCTACTGGAAATTAGTGAAGAAAAAAAAATGTATAAGATATAAAACATAACTTAAATAGAAAACATAGGTTAGTTTGAACAAAATTGAGCAGAAAACAGAATTGAAATTTATTTGAATTTAGCAGAAAACAAAACTGGAATTTATTTGAAAAAAAAAAAATAATATACATTCACAGCCAGGGCTGCGCCCCTTTGGCCTGTCAGCAAGAAACTACATCACAAAAATATCTGGAGACTCAATTATCAGCTCTGGTCGGTCCTATTAGTTCATCTTTTACTTGACGAGTGAATCCGTGACTTCATGCTTTTGATCGAGCGCAGTCAAAAGGTAAAAATTTTAAAAAAATTAATAAATAGATTATTAAGGGCCTCATTCACGGGATTAATTCCTGCATACCCATTTCTATATGCTTAGACGGCATTCCTTCCTGGCATAGTTTCCCTAATACCAACACACAATCGAGATCTTCATTTAGTAACCACTAGACTATCTATTCCTCCAGCTTCTGCAATCCTTGCAACGGTCTCTTTCATTAATGCTTCAAGAGCTTCTATATTACTCCTCCTACTTGACCTTATAGTTGCTAAAGAAGGGCTTGCTCTATCCAAAACTAACAAAAACTTACGTTCAAGGCAATAACCCAGTTGATTTTCTAAATCAGTGCAGAAATCTGCACCTTCAAAGATTTTCAACAGTAGTTCAAGTGCACCCTTCTTCTGTGCATCAAAATCAAGAAATTTTCCATCTAAAGTTCTTTTAGATACAAGATTGCATAAGTGGTATAAAATGCTTCTTCCAGAATGCAATGTATTCTTTACAGAACAAAGCTCACGAATTCTACACATGTTCCCTGAAATAGCAGAATCTATGATATTCCTAACATCTTGAATAGCAGAAAAATCAAGAGCACCGGGAAGCAAGAGTGCAGCAGCCGTTTGGTCCAACAACTCCTTACTCTTATGCAGATCAATACCAACTGGAAGACTTCCTTCCTTGGCTAACATATAACCCATGCTGGTAGAAGCAAATTCTGAAACTTGGTTGCAGACTGATTTCCATTCCAAGGAATTCAGGGCATCTTTTTCCAAATTGACTGATTTAACAATTTTTCCATCTTCTTGACTTGAAGGATCCCCCATAATTTCATTGAATTCAGAATCCATTTCAGTGTCATTTTCAATTTCTACTGGAAGTTTATGAAAATAACACTTTTCCCGAAGAGAATGATTCGAAAATAATTGTTTCTTTTGGAACCATTTTTTTATTATGACTATGCAATATTGACTTCCACTGAAAGTGGTTTTGGAAACTCATCCCTTTCCTGTTTTTATGGATTGATATGCCTCGGTATGAAGTACATAAAGGTGTATCCAAATCCATATTATGTTTCTCTTTCATAATATGCTTCAAATAGTAAGAGCAACTGATGCTCCAAGCCATTTCACTGCCTTGGAAGCACATGTCAGTAAGTTGAAGAAAGTACTCAGACTTCCAGATTTGCTAATTGCAGCAATAAAACCCTTTTGAATTCCAAACATGTTCCATCTCAGTAAGAAACCCTGTATTAGGTCCCAAAGGATTTTAGAACTTGCAAACACCAATGTCCATGCATTGAACCGAGTAATTCATTTGAATATGCTCTGGCTCTCGATTTTTTTTGAAGAGGCAGAACTCTTTTGTCTCGGGTGTTCCTCCCTTAAACTAGAGAGTTCATTTCAAAAAAAGTCTTCTTCGTTAATGTTTTGCAAATTAAAGCCAAATAATAAACTTAAATACATCCTCTTTGCGAAATCTTTTCATGTCGAAACCAGAGAATTCATCTATGGCCATTACTGCTGACAAAACCGCTTCCCTGCTAAAGACGAGCGGTATTTCTGAAAACCCCCACAAACCAACACAGGAGAAACACAAACCAGCTACAAAGATAAGGCGGCGTATTGATTCTTGCACACAAGGTAAATCCAAGCTACTTATCTTCCAATTCAAACTTAACTGCTGCTACCCAAGCCTATGATGTTGGTCTTGGTTATAATCATCATGACTATTAATATTTCCCATCTCAAACAAATTAATGAAAGTTGACATCACTTGTCTTCGCCACGTGCACTTCTGCCACACTGCTCCCTTTTTCCATCTCTGTCTCTACCATGTCATTGTGGCAATTACAGCCAGTCCTTGTTGCTTGCAGTGTACCGTTGAAACAACATTCACTAAGCCCAATAACATGTGAAATGAAGTAAAATATTTATGGGCCGGGGTTATTAAATAGTATCTCATGGATTTCCAAATGAATGTGGATTATACCGCCAACCCTCAGGAGTCAGCACCTTAACGTCTGCAGCTTTCTTGATAAGCATACCATCAATTCCACACAGCACATTGACGGTCTAATCGGTTGCAGACAGTAAATGCAAATGTAATGCTCGATTGCAACTTGAATGCTTCTCGAATCTTGATGGCTTCGAGCTGCCTTAGTTGACTAAATGACACATTTGAATGATTTGTACATTTACAATCACAAATTGATGGATGTCGATTCTCCATGACTACACGTAACATATTTTGCATGCGTATGACATGAAGTGGAACAACTTGGAAGGGTGGGTAACATTAATGAATTTAAAAGCCAACAATATTTTGATGTCTTGCTAGTTGCTATGACTACGCTCCGAAAGGATCCTATCACACGTTTCTTAAGTACGATACCTTTTTGAATAAATAATCTTGGATGGAGTGAAATGAATTATAATGACTTGACTGAATCAAAACTTTAAAAATCCTAGATTGGCTTGAAATAAATTGTTTCGTTCTGATAGTATATCCAAGCAGTGGTGGATAGTACAGTCAATATTTGAACTAGGCATCATTTCAAGTTTCCTAAGCCATACTTCATTAAATGATGCAGATTCATTTCTGTCTTCTTTAGACTATGAGCTACCCACTTTATAATTTAAAAATTCCTAAAGTTTCCTATACTAATATGCGCCTCGTGGTGGGATATGACTCCTAGTCATAGGAATCACCTCAATCCTTAGGTCACATTTCATATATTGTGATTTCAAGACAATTCATATTACTAAACTATATTACAATTCATATCACTAAACTTTTTTTTCACATGAAAAAAAAATTATACTTTATTGAAAGTAAAATTCATATTACTAAACTATATTAGCGTGGTGGCATTATAGTATTATTAATAATACAAAGTATTAAAAAAAAAAAAAGAGTTTAAATAAGGTTTTGGGTTAGATACACAATTCTTGTCCTTAAGCCAATTCGAATCCTCACTTAGAGTTACTACGGAGTCCAAGTGCCAAGATAAGCATCGAGCAATAAGGTGAATACCTACAGAGAAACCAACGGGTCCATGTTTAAATGAGGTAATGTTTCTTTTTGGTGTATATATGAGTAATTATGGTTTTGCTTTTGTAATGAAGTGTTGGTTTTTTTTTTTATATCAATTGGTATTGCTTATTAATATATGCACCTGAGTTACACTTCATTTGCCTCTAATATTAAGTGGACAAGAGATCTAGTGATACTTAACCGGTTTCATTTTATTTTTGTATTTGTTAGTATTATGGTATCCTTCACTCTTCCAGAGTGTTCTTGAAATTTCTAAGAAATCGTATGATATCTTCAGTTCACATGATTTTGACTGATATTAAGATATTTAGATAATAAATCATCACAAACCTACAATTTACTACATCACACCAAACTATATCCATGTAATCATGACTATTTTATGATATCATTTTGTATGTTCAATTGGGAATATCTAATATGGTGCAAGTTGCTTTACTAGGAGCGTAGACGATGGTACCTCGATATAAAAATAAAAATAAAAAAATTCATAGATAAAATTTGACAACACTTTCAATCTATAGTAAAATAAACTGATGGGAATCACCTATAATTAGTTTCAGTTCCCAACGTTATTATTAATCAACAATGGATAAAATTATAAGCTACAAGGGATAATAGTTTGCACCACATTGACTATGGGAGGAGGGGGCACAATTGATGTAAATCCTTCCCATTCATCTTAATTGAACAAGAGGTCAATGTCAATTTTAGGAAGATGTAAAAAAAAACAAAAAAAGAGATAATATAAGTTAAAAGTAGTGATACATAAATGAGATAATATAGTAGATACATTAAGAAGAAATAAATTGAGGGAGTAAAATGAATAAGTATATAGTAAATAAATAAATATAAGAGCATAGATATATGAAAAATAAAAAATAAAAAAAAATGATGACAAGTTTAAACAAACTCTCTTTCAATAATTTTAACAAGTGAATGTAATTGGTAGTAGCTACACATAAGTGATATTAATCATAATAAATGTTTGGTTTGCCCCAATAAATGAAAGGACTTAGGAATCAAATAATTATAACATGTAAAGGTTTAAATATTTGAACGTTCCTTGTAATTAAGGGTTTTGGTCTTCTATGTGAGAAGGTATCGGTGTAAGCTTAGACCCTTGATGGATGCCTCTAGGCTTGATAGATCCACGTTTAGGATGGATCTATGCTGGTGTAATTAAATTACAACTCGTAATTAGATAACAAACTCATAATCAAATAACAAGGTTGTAAAGAGGTAGGTGTGATTATAGGTAGTAATGTAGTAAATGAATTACAAATAGATGATAAAGATGAAAACAAGGTAACAACCACATCTTTATTATTATTTGAATATTTATCTTCACTAATATATAATATATAAGTCGATATGTGAAGCTTGAATAAAAAGTAAATGTATCTTAAATTTAAGGTTCAACTTCTCATACTGCACAATGTGGAAGGGTTGTATGAAAATGTTAACAACTCTAGTGATTCCAAATATAAAATAAATACTGATTTACTTATTAATTATGTACCACAAATAATATAAAGGTTAGATGTATATCCTTACATAATTAATAACATGTAAATGTCAATATGAAGCATGTGGCATTAAATAATATTTACGTGGGACAAAATTCATGGAAATTTTAGTCAATTAAGCAGAGGCATGTGAGTAATAGCACAACCACAAGAGTAACAATAATTTGTGTAAATAGAATTATAGTGAGAACTACGTAACAATATGAGTATAAGTAATGAATGTCCTCATAAAAATTGTAAGGAATGATAATGGTCTATGTGACTAAGGAAATTTCCTTTACAAAATTGTGTATGAATGACCGAGTGGTTCAAATAAAGATTGATACAAAGACATGCATAATGAGTGCAAAATCTATATTATTCACCTAGAAGACATGTATATAAATATCCTAACTTGAAAATGAAATGTTAAGGGAAAGCAAATAAGGGTGTAATAATTACCAAGTACGAATTATGGATCGTAGTAACGAACCCCTATAAGAAATTGATTCTCGAACAATTATTCATTATTACAATTATGCATCATGTAATAGTTGCATTGGCAAGGGGAATGCTCTTCATTAGCTACGACAAAGAAGACCCTAGATCTCACATTGACCATGTTTGGATCTAATCATATCAGGTAATAAGTAAACGAGATCAATAGTAATGACCGTGAAACCAATAAGCATATGTATATTCTTAGACAATAATTAATAAATTTTAGTAAATATTCCTAATTGAAGGAAATTGTGGCATGCCAATCCCTTGATCGGTGGTGAAAATATAACACCAATCAAGATGTAGTGATAATTAAAATTAAAGTATAAATTGACTATAATTAATAAGACTTGAAATAATGGGATAAGGTCATGGATAGTTGACTCACGAATGAAATCAGAATTAGGAGAGGGGATCATAAAAGGAAACATGTCTTGCATTAAGCAAGTTATGAGTAGACGAAGATTAACTTCCTATGGGGATCATATTCGAGCAATGACTTGGGCTTGATAGAAAATTTATTTACCCATGTTAAGGTATGAGGAGGTTAGTTATGTGGGAGCATGTGTATTTTATCCAAACCATTGAATAAGTAAGTAGGACGAGTATGTGTATAGCATTTATAAGTCATATGCATCATGGTGGGTATACATATCCAATCAATTGCATTAAGTAAAGAAGCTCCCTTCACATTGTGAAAATATACTAAGGTATTATTGATAATGTGGAAGCCTTGTCATATAAACTTATAGCTATATGATGTACCTATGTATTTATGTAGGTCGAGATTCATGATGTCCATGATTTGATCACACTATTAGATAAATTAGTAAAAACTATAAGGTTGGAAACGATCTATGTGTTAAAATTGAAATTGTAAGTATTTTGTGGATAACGTGAGACTTGCATGTAAGATATATCCTTTCGCAATGTTAATTGATAAAGTGTACTTGGTAGATAGACATAGCACTACTAAGTTATTATGTAGTAATTCATTTAAAATAATGTCGAAATTTGGTTATAATTAAAATAACTAATGAGGAAGTAAATGGTGTTTGTTAGAAAATATTCAATGAAGCTAAGAATCAATAAAGGAGTCATAATGATACACCTTGAACATAAGGAAATTCTATATGGGAGTCAAGGTCTTCTATGAACTATGATATCGAAAACAATAACAGATTATGAGTATATGTTAACTAAATAGGACTAAATGAATTGATAAACCTTAATGAAGTTAGATCAATTGTGTGTATAACATCTAAAGCATAACTTGAGAACACATCCTATGTGATGGAAGAGGTAAAATTATATAGTATCGACATGTTGATCATGTGAAGGTATCATCGGACTGGCATGGCTAAGGTATTTTAGTCGCAAAGAATAGAGATATGGTGTTGATGTTTTTCATAAAATTCCGAATTACCATAACTTCGGGACGAAGTTTCTTGAAGGGTGGGTGTATGTAATGCCCCATATCTTGATAATTGTTAATTAAAAAAAAAAAAACTCTAACGTAAATTAGCTTAGCATTGTATTTTCTTATTATATGTTGACGGAGATAGATTGATTAAGATGATTGTTATGTGCACATGTGGACTCCCTTGAGGTTGTATGATAAATAGAATTTACTGTTTAATTTATTAATGGCAATGGATATGTACTTCATATTGAACACGCCAATTGAATATAGAATTTATCCATATCTGGAATGCTAATTTAGTTGTTTGCAAAAGCACTTACATGATTATTTGTAAATGTTGTATTAGTGATATGGATTAACAATTGAAAGAGTTGGGTATGGCTATATATATGTTTCATGTTAATGATGAACTACTACACATGTTGATTGGATATGAGATAGGCAGATTCCTATATTGCCAAGGGGCATGAGATGTATTGAACATCATGAGTATAATGATGTTATATAAAATTTCATGCTATTTCGTTCTGAATTAAAATATTTCTATGACTTGTGGGTGAGTGTGAGTTTTGACAGGAATTGTAACTTTCCCAAAGTGGTTTTTCAATGACGGGACCCCTTAGAACAGTGATGGCACAGTATGGTTGATGTAGGGTGTTGACCCTAGTACTATTAGGGGGGGTGGAGGAATTTCCCACCGTTTATCCCCTGAAACCTGGAGTTGTGAGAGGCTTGTGTAGTGCACTCCCCTAGACGTGTGATGACGACTAGCGGATGCCTGCTCGGGAAGTTTGGTCAATGTGGTCAATCGACACTTCCGCTTACGGGTTCTATATGTGGTTAGGTCGTGCAGTCGACGCCACAGTATATTGTAGCAGAGGACGGGATGGTGAGGTCAGGAGATGGAAGTAGTGGTGATTTAGGGGCTGGATTACTGATGTGATGGATGGTACCAATGATGGATTGTATGGTGTTCTTGATTGTTATTACCCATCATGATTATATGTTTGATTTCACCATTATGTTTATCTAATTTTGTCTTATTGTTTCTGTATGAATGATTATGAATGATGAATGATGAATGATGCAGTGTTTAATTGTTCTTCTATATGTTGTTTGAGAGGATGTAATAATGATTTATTAGGAGCATTAAATGTGATTATTAGTACGCGCGCTTAAGACGTGTGCACTGGTCATGCATACGTCAATTCGTGATTACATTACAATGATTGGTCGATCGATGAATAAATTAATATGATTATATTATCTATTAGTAACTTGGTTGACGAATTGATGAAAGCATTACTTGTGTGTTGAAAGTATGAGTTTGTTGACTTGTTTAAAATGATTTAGATTTATATAAATTGATTGGATTATTAAATAACATATATAATTATATACATATAATATAAAATATGTCATAATATATTATAGTATATGAAAATATCTTATTTGACTTATGAATGAAAGGATAATATAAATAAATGGATAGATAGGATTTGCACAAATTTTTAGAAATTGGTTGTCATAGTTGCATTAATATGGAAGCATGACAAGTGAGACTTTGCATCCATGTTTATTAATATTTTAATTATTTAAATCAAATTTATATTTATTTGGAGAAAATGAATTTATTGATTGATGATTATTATTTATGGGAATTTATTGATGGATGAGGATTTTCGGATATAAATATGAGACATGAGAGTGGAAGGAGCGAGGTTCTTTTTCTCTTGAAGATTATTTTGGTGAGAGTATTCTTGGATGGAGAATTTTGGGTATTTTGGGGTATGAGAAGTTTTGAAGAGTTGGAAGAGTTTGAGAACTCTTGGAAGATTTGATACATAGCCTACGGGTGCATCACTGTTCTGTTCTCTGGGGGTCTCGGGCACGGAGGGCCAGGAGGCCATTTGGATGGGACCGTTCAATGGTTTCCTGGGGCTAGGGAGCCGGCTAGGCCCCCAGTTGGCTGGGAGGTAAAACCGTGGTCCCGCTTTGGACGATGAAGATGGAAGCAACTCGAGTGGAAGAGGGAAGCTTGCTTAGTTTGGACTCCGTCACCATTCTTATAACGAGGTATTTTTCTTGTGATTTTAAATTGTTTATATGTTGTTGTTGTAAAATTATCATATGATGCTATTGCTACATAATTTATGATGTTAATTTATGTTGTGTGAATCATCAATGAAGTTTTAAAAAATTCTAAGTTATTTGATGCTATTGCAAAATGCTTATATTTTGCTTATATGTTGCTATGGTTACACTTTGATTATTTGTTGTTTAGTCACAAAATCTATGTTTATTTACATTAAAATTTATAATGCCAATGAAGGCATTACACATGGTATCAGAGCGAAGTTCGAATACTAGAGCCTTATGGGTCTACTGGAAATTAGTGAAGAAAAAAAATGTATAAGAGATAAAACATAACTTAAATAGAAAACATACGTTAGTTTGAACAAAATTGAGCAGAAAACAAAACTGAAATTTATTTGAATTTAGCAGAAAACAAAACTGGAATTTATTTGAAAAAAAAAATAATAATATACATTCACAGGCAGTGCTGTGCCCCTTTGGCCTATCAACAAGCAACTACACCACAAAAATATCTGGAGACTTAATTATCAGCTCTGGTCGGTCCTATTAGTTCATCTTTTACTTGACGAGTGAATCCGCGACTTCATGCTTTTGATCCAGCGCAGTCAAAAGGTAAAAAAAAATAATAATAATAATAAATAAATTATTAAGGGCCTCATTCACGGGATTAATTCCTGCATACCCATTTCTATATGCTTAGACGCCATTCCTTCCTAGCATAGTTGCCCTAATACCAACACACAATTGAGATCTTCGTTTAGTAACCACTGGACTATCTATTCCTCCAGCTTCTGCAATCCTTGCAGCGGTCTCTTTCATTAATGCTTCAAGAGCTTCTATATTACTCCTCCTACTTGACCTTATAGTTGCTAAAGCAGGGCTTGCTCTATCCAAAACTAACAAAAACTTACGTTCAAGGCAATAACCCAATTGATTTTCTAAATCAGTGCAGAAATCTGCACCTTCAAAGATTTTCAACAGTGGTTCAAGCGCACCTTTCTTCTGTGCATCAAAATCAAGAAATTTTCCATCTAAAGTTCTTTCAGATACAAGATTGCATAAGTGGTCAAAAATGCTTCTTCCAGAATGCAATGTATTCTTTACAGAACAAAGCTCACGAATTCTACACATGTTCCCTGAAATAGCAGAATCTATGATATTCCTAACATCTTGAATAGCAGAAAAATCAAGAGCATCGGGAAGCAAGAGTGCAGCAGCCGTTTGTTCCAACAACTCCTTACTCTTATGCAGATCAGTACCAACTGGAAGACTTCCTTCCTTGGCTAACATATAACCCATGCTGGTAGAAGCAAATTCTGAAACTTGGTTGCAGACTGATTTCCATTCCAAGGAATTCAAGGCATCTTTTTCCAAATTGACTGATTTAACAATTTTTCCATCTTCTTGACTTGAAGGATCCCCCATAATTTCATTGAATTCAGAATCCATTTCAGTGTCATTTTCAATTTCTACTGGAAGTTTATGAAAATAACACTTTTCCCGAAGAGAATGATTCGAAAATAATTGTTTCTTTTGGAACCATTTTTTTATTATGACTATGCAATATTGACTTCCACTAAAAGTGGTTTTGGAAACTCATCCCTTTCCTATTTTTATGGATTGATATTCCTCGGTATGAAGTACATAAAGGTGTAGCCAAATCCATATTATGTTTCTCTTTCATAATATGCTTCAAACAGTAAGAGCAACTGATGCTCCAAGCCATTTCACTGCCTTGGAAGCACATGTCAGTAAGCTGAAGAAAGTACTCAGACTTCCAGATTTGCTAATTGCAGCAATAAAACCCTTTTGAATTCCAAACATGTTCCATCTCAGTAAGAAATCCTGTATTAGGTCCCAGAGGATTTTAGAACTTGCAAACACCAATGTCCCTGCATTGAACCGGGTAATTCATTTGAATATGCTCTGGCTCTCGATTTTTTTTGAAGAGGCATAACTCTTTTGTCTCAGGTGTTCCTCCCTTAAACTAAAGAGTTCATTTCAAAAAAAGTCTTCTTCGTTAATGTTTTACAAATTAAAGCCAAATAAAAAACTTAAATACATCCTCTTTGCGAAATATTTTCATGTCGAAACCAAAGAATTCATCTATGGCCATTGCTGCCGACAAAACCGCTTCCCTGCTAAAGACGAGGGGTATTTCTGAAAACCCCCACAGACCAACACAGGATAAACACAAACCAGCTACAAAGATAAGGCGGCGTATTGATTCTTGCACACAAGGTAAATCCAAGCTACTTATCTGCCAATTCAAACGTAATTGCTGCTACCCAAGCCTGTGATGTTGGTCTTGGTTATAATCATCATGACTATTAATCTTTCCCATCTCAAACAAATTAATGAAAGATGACATCACTTGTCTTCGCCACCTGCACTTCTGCCACACTGCTCCCTTTTTCCATCTTTGTCTCTGCCATTTCATTATGGAAATTGCAGCCAGTCCTTGTCGCTTGCAGTGTACCGTTGAAACAACATTCACTAAGTCCAGTAACTCGTGAAATGAAGTAAAATATTTATGGGCCGGGGTTATTAAATAGTATCTCATGGATTTCCAAATGAATGTGAATTATATCGCCAACCCTCAGGAGTCAACACCTTAACGTCTGCAGCTTTCTTGATAAGCATACCATCAATTCCACACAACACATTGACGGTCTAATCGGTTGCAGACAGTAAATGCAAATGTAATGCTCGATTGCAACTTGAATGCTTCTCGAATCTCGATGGCTTCGAGCTGCCTTAGTTGACTAAATGACACATTTGAATGATTTGTACATTTACAATCACAAATTGATGGATGTCGAGTCTCCATGACTACACGTAACATATTTTGCGTGCGTATGACATGAAGTGGAACAACTTGGAAGGGTGGGTAATATTAATGAATTTAAAAGCCAACAATATTTTGATGTCTTGCTAGTTGCTATGACTACGCTCCGAAAGGCTCCTATCACACGTTTCTTAAGTACGGTACCTTTTTGAATAAATAATCTTGGATGGAGTGAAATGAATTATAATGACTTGATTGAATCAAAACTTTAAAAATCCTAGATTGGCTTGAAATAAATTGTTTCGTTCTAATAGTATATCCAAGCAGTGGTGGATAGTACAGTCTTTATTTGAACTAGGCATCATTTCAAGTTGCCTAAGCCATACTTCATTAAATGATGCAGATTCATTTATGTCTTCTTTAGACTATGAGCTACCCACTTTATAATTTAAAAATTCCTAAAGTTTCCTATACTAATACGCGCCTCGTGGTGGGATATGACTCCTAGTCATAGGAATCACCTCAATCCTTAGGTCACATTTCATATAATGTGATTTCAAGAAAATTCATATTACTAAACTATATTACAATTCATATCACTAAACTTTTTTTTCACATGAAAAAAAAATTATACTTTATTGAAAGTAAAATTCATATTACTAAACTATATTAGTGTGGTGGCATTATAGTATTATTAATAATACAAAGTATTTAAAAAAAAAAAAGAGTTTAAATAAGGTTTTGGGTTAGATACACAAGTCTTTTCCTTAAGCCAATTTGAATCCTCACTTAGAGTTACTACGGAGTCCAAGTGCCAAGATAAGCATCGAGCAATAAGGTGAATACCTACAGAGAAACCAACGGGTCCATGTTTAAATGAGGTAATGGTTCTTTTTGGTGTATATATGAGTAATTATGGTTTTGCTTTTATAATGAAGTGTTGGCTTTTTTTTATATCAGTTGGTATTGCTTATTAATATATGCACCTGAGTTACACTTCATTTGCCTCTGATATTATGTGGACCAGAGATCTAGTGATACTTAACCGGTTTCATTTTATTTTTGTATTTGTTAGTATTATGGTATCCTTCACTCTTCCAGAGTGTTCTTGAAATTTCTGAGAAATCGTATGATATCTTCAGTTCACATGATTTTGACTGATATTAAGATATTTAGATAATAAATCATCACAACCCTACAATTTACTACATCACACCAAACTATATCCATGTAATCATGACTATTTTATGCTATCATTTTGTATGTTCAATTGGGAATATCTAATATGGTGCAAGTTGCTTTAGTAGGAGCATAGACCATGGTACCTCGATATAAAAATAAAAATAAAAAAATTCATAGATAAAATTTGACAACACTTTTAATCTATAGTACAATAAACTGATGGGAATCACCTATAATTAGTTTCAGTTCCCAAGGTTATTATTAATCAGCAATGGATAAAATTATAAGCTACAAGGGATAATAGTTTGCACCACATTGATTATCGGAGGAGGGGGCAAAATTGATGTAAATCCTTCCCATTCATCTTAATTGAACAAGAGGTCAATGTCAATTTTAGGAAGATGTAAAAAAAAACAAAAAAAGAGATAATATAAGTTAAAAGTAGTGATACATAAATGAGATAATATAGTAGATACATTAAGAAGAAATAAATTTAGGAAGTAAAATGAATAAGTATATAGTAAATAAATAAATATAAGAGCATAGATATATGAAAAATAAAAAATAAAAAAAAATGATGACAAGTTTAAACAAACTCTCTTTCAATAATTTTAACAAGTGAATGTAATTGGTAGTAGCTACACATAAGTGATATTAATCATAATAAATGTTTGGTTTGCCCCAATAAATGAAAGGACTTAGGAATCAAATAATTATAACATGTAAAGGTTTAAATATTTGAACGTTCCTTGTAATTAAGGGTTTTGGTCTTCTATGTGAGAAGGTATCGGTGTAAGCTTAGACCCTTGATGGAGGCCTCTAGGCTTGATAGATCCACGTTTATGATGGATCTATGCTGGTGTAATTAAATTACAACTCGTAATTAGATAACAAACTCATAATCAAATAAGAAGGTTGTAAAGAGGTAGGTGTGATTATAGGTAGTAATGTAGTAAATGAATCACAAATAGATCATAAAGATGAAAACAAGGTAACAACCACATCTTTATTATTATTTGAATATTTATCTTCACTATTATATAATATATAAGTCGATATGTGAAGCTTGAATAATAAGTAAATGTATCTTAAATTTAAGGTTCAACTTCTCATACTGCACAATGTGGAAGGGTTGTATGAAAATGTTAACAAATCTAGTGATTCCAAATATAAAATAAATACTGATTTACTTATTAATTATGTACCACAAATAATATAAAGGTTAGATGTATATCCTTACATAATTAATAACATGTAAATGCCAATATGAAGCATGTGGCATTAAATAATATTTACGTGGGACAAAATTCATGGAAATTTTAGTCAATTAAGCAGAGGCATGTGAGTAATAGCACAACCACATGAGTAACAATAATTTGTGTAAATAGAATTATAGTGAGAACTATGTAACAATATGAGTATAAGTAATGAATGTCCTCATAAAAATTGTAAGGAATGATAACGGTCTATGTGACTAAGGAAATTTCCTTTACAAAATTGTGTATGAATGACCGAGTGGTTCAAATAAAGATTGATACAAAGACATGCATAATGAGTGCAAAAGCTATATTATTCACCTAGAAGACATGTATATAAATATCCTAACTTGAAAATGAAATGTTGAGGGAAAGCAAATAAGGGTGTAATAATTACCAACTACGAATTATGGATTGTAGTAACGAACCCCTATAAGAAATTGATTCTTGAACAATTATTCATTATTACAATTATGCATCATGTAATAGTTGTGTTGGCAAGGGGAATGCTCTTCATGAGCTACGACAAAGAAGACCCTAGAGCTCACATTTACCATGTTTGGATTTAATCATATCAGGTAATAAGTAAACGAGATCAATAGTAATGACCGTGAAACCAATAAGCATATGTATATTCTTAGACAATAATTAATAAAATTTTAGTAAATATTCCTAATTGAAGGAAATTGTGGCATGCCAATCCCTTGATGGGTGGTGAACATATAACACCAATCAAGATGTAGTGATAATTAAAATTAAAGTATAAATTGACTATAATTAATAAGACTTGAAATAATGGGATAAGGTCATGGATAGTTGACTCACGAATGAAATCAGAATTAGGAGAGGGGATCATAAAGGGAAACATGTCTTGCATTAACAAAGTTATGAGTAGACGAAGATTAACTTCCTATGGGGATCATATTCGAGCAATGCCTTGGGCTTGATAGAAAATTTATTTACCCACGTTAAGATATGAGGAGGTTAGTTATGTGGGAGCATTTGTATTTTACCCAAACCATTGAATAAGTACGTAGGACGAGTATGTGTCTAGCATTTATAAGTCATATGCATCATGGTGGGTATACATATCCAATCAATTGCATTAAGTAAAGAAGCTCCCTTCACATTGTGAAAATAGACTAAGGTATTGTTGATAATGTGGAAGCCTTGTCATATAAACTTATAGCTATATGATGTACCTATGTATTTATGTAGGTCGAGATTCATGATGTTCATGATTTGATCACACTATTAGATAAATTAGTAAAAACTATAAGGTTGGAAACGATCTATGTGTTAAAATTGAAATTGTAAGTATTTTGTGGATAACGTGAGACTTGCATGTAAGATATATCCTTTCGCAATGTTAATTGATAAAGTGTACTTGGTAGATAGACATAGCACTACTAAGTTATTATGTAGTAATTCATTTAAAATAATGTCGAAATTTGGTTATAATTAAAATAACTAATGAGGAAGTAAATGGTGTTTGTTAGAAAATATTCAATGAAGCTAAGAATCAATAAAGGAGTCATAATGATACACCTTGAACATAAGGATATGCTATATGGGAGTCAAGGTCTTCTATGAACTATGCTATCAAAAACAACAATAGATTATGAGTATATGTTAACTAACTAGGACTAAATGAATTGATAAACCTTAAAGAAGTTAGATCAATTGTGTGTATAACATGTAAAGCATAACTTGAGAACACATCCTATGTGATGGAAGAGGTAAAATTATATAGTATCGACATGTTGATCATGTGAAGGTATCATGGGAGTGGCATGGCTAAGGTATTTTAGTCGCAAAGAATAGAGATATGGTGTTGATGTTTTTCTTAAAATTCCGAATTACCATAACTTCAGGACGAAGTTTCTTGAAGGGTGGGTGTATGTAATGCCCCATATCTTGATAGTTGTTAATTAAAAAAAAAAAAACTCTAACGTAAATTAGCTTAGCATTGTATTTTCTTATTATATGTTGACGGAGATAGATTGATTAAGATGATTGTTATGTGCACATGTGGACTCCCTTGAGGTTGTATGGTAAATAGAATTTACTGTTTAATTTATTAATGGCAGTGGATATGTACTTCATATTGAACACGCCAATTGAATATAGAATTTATCCATATGTGGCATTCTAATTTAGTTGTTTGCAAAAGCACTTACATGATTATTTGTAAATGTTGTATTAGTGATATGGATTAACAATTGAAAGAGTTGGGTATGGCTATATATATGTTTCATGTTAATGATGAACTACTACACATGTTGATTGGCTATGAGATAGGCAGATTCCTATATTGCCAAGGGGCACGAGATGTATTTAACATCATGAGTATAATGATGTTATATAAAATTTCATGCTATTTCGTTCTGAATTAAAATATTTCTATGACTTGTGGGTGAGTGTGAGTTTTGACAGGAATTGTAACTTTCCCAAAGTGGTTTTTCAATGACGGGACCCCTTAGAACAGTGATGGCACAGTATGGTTGATGTAGGGTGTTGACCCCAGTACTATTAGGGGGGTGGAGGAATTTCCCACCATTTATCCCCCGAAACTTGGAGTCGTGGGAGGTTTGTGTAGCGCACTCCCCTAGACGTGTGATGATGACTAGCGGATGCCTGCTGGGGAAGCTTGGTCGATGTGGTCGATCGACACTTCCGCTTACAGGTTCTATATGTGGTTAGGTCGTGCAGTCGACGCCATAGTATATTGCATCAGAGGATGGGATGGTGAGGTCAGGAGATGGAAGTAGTGGTGATTTAGGGGCTGGATTACTGATGTGATGGATGGTACCAATGATGGATTGGATGGTGTTCTTGATTGTTATTAACCATCATGATTATATGTTTGATTTCACCATTATGTTTATCTAATTTTGTCTTATTGTTTCTGTATGAATGATTATGAATGATGAATGATGCAGTGTTTAATTGTTCTTCTATATGTTGTTTGAGATGATGTAATAATGATTTATTAGGAGCATTAAATGTGATTATTAGTACGCACGCTTAAGACGTGTGCACTGGCCATGCATACGTCAATTCGTGATTACATTACTATGATTGATCGATCGATGAATAAATTAATATGATTATATTATCTATTAGTAACTTGGTTGACGAATTGATGAAAGCATTGCTTGTGTATTGAAAGTATGAGTTTGTTGACTTGTTTAAAATGATTTAGATTTGTATAAATTGATTGGATTATTAAGTAACATATATAATTATATACATATATTATAAAATACGTCATAATATAATATAGTATATGAAAATATCGTATTTGACTTATGAATGAAAGGATAATATAAATAAATGGATAGATAGGATTTGCACAAATTTTTAGAAATTGGTTGTCATAGTTGCATTAATATGGAAGAATGACAAGTGAGACTTTGCATCTATGTTTATTAATATTTTAATTATTTAAATCAAATTTCTATTTATTTGGAGAAAATGAATTTATTGATTGATGACTATTATTTATGGGAATTTATTGATGGATGAGGATTTTCGGATATAAATATGAGACATGAGAGTGGAAGGAGGGAGGTTCTTTTTCTCTTGAAGATTATTTTGGTGAGAGTATTCTTGGATGGAGAATTTTGGGTATTTTGGGGTATGAGAAGTTTTGAAGAGTTGGAAGAGTTTGAGAACTATTCGAAGATTTGATACATAGCCTACGGGTGCATCACTGTTCTGTTCTATGGGGGTCTCGGGCATGGAGGGCCAGGAGGCCATTTGGATGGGACCGTTCAATGGTTTCCTGGGGCTAGGGAGCCGGCTAGGCCCCTAGTTGGCTGGGAGGTAAAACCGTGGTCCCGCTTTAGACGATGAAGATGGAAGCAACTCGAGTGGAAGAGGGAAGCTTGCTCAGTTTGGACTCCGTCACCATTCTTATAACGAGGTATTTTTCTTGTGATTTTAAATTGTTTATATGTTGTTGTTGTAAAATTATCATATGATGCTATTGCTACATAATTTATGATGTTAATTTATGTTGTGTGAATCATCAATGAAGTTTTAAAAAATTCTAAGTTATTTGATGCTATTGCAAAATGCTTATATTTTGCTTATATGTTGTGATGGTTACACTTTGATTATTTGTTGTTTAGTCACAAAATCTATGTTTATTTACATTAAAATTTATAATGCCAATGAAGGCATTACACATTATGGGTGATTCTATTATTTGATAATTGGTTAAGTTTACCTGAGTGATGTTTTATATATCTCTTATATTTACGTTGTGTACCATATTTTCATCTCAAGAATACATCAATCACTATTATATGAGTGGCTGGGATCTTATAAATAACCAATAAGCTATTCAAAACTTGAAATTTGAGCTACTCATGGGCTAGTCACCTAACCAAGTTTGTGTTTCACCATTATGTTGAAATATTAGATGCCCCACAAAATATTTTAATCAAATAGTTTTGTGAAGCAGTGCCTTAAATAGCTTACAAGATTATGTTGTATGTTTTCCTTTCTATTCAGGTAGTTTATCCCACTTCAGGAATAGGTCTACCACCTGAAAGTATTTGTCACCTTCATATGTTTTATCAAACCATATTTTAACAATTTTTTGGTGAACTGCAAACTTCTACTTGGTCATCTCCCTTTATTTTATAACTTTAATAAGGTATTGATTTGACTTTGAATGGTTGGGAAGGCTTATCCATGTAAATACTGAGACAAATGGAGATAGGGTAAGAAAATGTTAGGAGGAAGGATAACTTCTTTACTGTACACTAGAAAATACAGGGATGTTCATAAATCATCTTTAGGGGTCACTCTATCATCCCATTGGGTGTTTCATAAGGCATTGTGCCAATTTATTTGATGGTTAGCTATAGTCTTCTTGATGATGCAAATAATATTTGTGTTGGTAGACTCATCTACACTATTTCTTTGAGGTTAATAGTTGGATGAGTGTCATCAAATAATCTTTCTATCTAAAGAAAACTTTATTAACTTCAAAGAAGAAAAGTAAGTAGAATTATAAAAATGAGTGTTGATGGAACATAAAAATTTGTAATCAAATGTTGCTCTAGAAATGGATGATCCTCACTTCATTGATATTTATCAAAGGAAAAATATGAGTTTATCATGTGAATCAGTATGTAGCATTCAATGTGTACTTGTGTTGCTTGGCTGAGATAGGATTTATTCACGCTATAATGTTCAAACCACATTGCTTGAATGATTCTTCAATTGTAACAAGTTGTAGTGGGATGGTTGGTTTCTGTTTGCATCTAACACACTTATGACATATTTGTCGACATATCCAAACATATGTGTGTGTGTGTCTCTAAAAATGGTCAACCATTAGTATCCAACCTTCATGATCTTATGTGTTGTAATAATATCACCAGTGAAACCTTAGACAACTCTAGCATCCAATTATGTAAGGAATTTATCAACATTCTATTTTTCAAGACACACTAGGAGTACTCCATCATAGTTCCTACATAACAAGATTCCATTTGTTAATTGATTTTATGAGGAATTGAGCCTCAATGCTAAGTTTTTGTTTCAAATTTAGAAAATTGGGAGTGATGTTGTGTTGCAAATACTGCTCAAGCTAATTATACCAAGAGTCTATGTTTATAGGTACATATAAGACTCCCTAGAATAATAAAGGTCTATTTTATTCTCCCATACTTCTTTACTATTAATGATTAAGGAAAAACAAAGTTGCAAAAGCATGCTACAACCAGCTCTAATTTGTTGTTTTATAATGCAAAATATTCCTTGGAGGCTTGGGATTCCCAAGGTGCACCTCTTAAAACTTGCATTGAGGGTATGCCTTACAATGGAATATAAAAACTACAAGAACTCTAACTAAGATGAAGCCTGCAAAATTTAACACATTCAGAAATAAAACAACAAAGCAACATAAGAGGGGAAGACCCACACTTAGTCCCTTCTAATGGAGTAGAATTGGGTGTTACAAACTTACAATTATCCCTTCCAACAATTCTGAAAGCAATTAACAACATCAACATTCAATAATTTTATATGAAAACATAAGCCACACATTAGCAAGAAAGGACCCTTGAATTTCCAAGCCTTCAAAAAATATTCAACAGCTGCTCTAAAGTCTTTTTACTCAAATTTTCAACAATGATTACAATCTAAGGGAGCTTCTCTTATTTAGAATTTAAGCCAAATCCCTCAGACTTAAATAAGAATTTCCAAGTTCTAGAAACATGATCTCTTATAGGGAAACATAAAATATGATATCTCCTAACAACTTCCTAAAGACAAGTAAAAAATGGATAGTAAAATAAAGGGACAAATGAGTGGATGTGCCACTTGTCCTCTCCCAATCAACGTAGCTCCTTGAACTTGGATTGTTTGAACATACAAATTCTTCCATGATGCCTTGTGTAGCCTCTATTTATGGATTTCTCATGCAAAATACCTCAATAAAGTGCAAAGAATCCATGCTTATGGGATCACCCCCCCTATATTTGTGACTCAAAGCTTTTGGAAGACCAAAAACATGCCTAGAATAGTACAATGAGTTAGGATGTTTTCTTTAAGAAGCCAACAAGCTTGTCCACAACAAACATGACTAAAATAGTACAATGAGTTAGGGAATTTTCTCCAAGAAGCCAACAAATAAGGTACTCTTAGCTGTTATAACAACCTCCATGGATGAAGGAGACCTCAAACAATGTGCATAAATATTCCATGTGCATAAGCATAAAAACAACTCCTAAATTCACAAAATAAGGTAATCATTCTAGAGAAATGTGCATGCAAGTTAGTTATACATTAATAAATTTGCCAAAGAGTAATAATAAAGGGAGTTTTCCACGAAATGGAGGATTCAACTACCTCAACAAGCCAACCCCATGCTAAAAATATAAAAATCGACTAGGGCACTCATCCATCAAGGAAAAGATCACTTGGAAGGTCAATAAATGTAGCAATTGAAAGGATATACCATCTAGGAATGTGTGTAATGTATGTATTTTTCATGTGTATACTGGTTTCATTATGATAATGTTTTCTACTTCTTTTTTGCAGGGTGATGATCGGGGCAAGTCCCCAGCTGTGGATTAGACGACACCATCATCCAAACATCAGGTAAACCTAGTTGTAATTTTAGGAATCTATCATGATAGATATGTTCTCTTAATATCATTTTAGGAATCTATCATGATAGATATGCTTTGTTAATATAATTTTAGGAATCTATCATGATAGAACTCAGTAGTGTTTTATATATTTTTGTTGCAGACCAATGATTCGTTGTATGAAACAACATAATAACAATCGATATCTTTTGAAGTGGATGAGTTGTTGGGTGATGTTGACATTGACGGTTCTTCCCTAGAACCGGTTAAGATGATAAAGAAGACCTTGAAAAAAATTAGTTCGGATATCCTTTGTCTACTATTCACTATTCCACAGATAGACGAGATTAAAGCCGGGATGGAAGTGTCAACAAAGAGATCTCATGCCTTGCAAGTAAGTTGCGGAATCTTGAATCATAATATAAATTGATTTATAAATTTATAATTTTGACTTTTATATGATAGTGAACTTATAAAATGAGGTTTGTATTTACACAATTTTCTGGGACCACACACTAGTAGTCAAGGTAGTGTTGGCCCCAGTGATGCTCGTGGAGAGACATCGCGTCATGAGAAAATGACTCCACGTGCATCGACTCATTCACCATTGTTGTCGACTGAACAGTCGGAAACACGTTCTGCAACACCCCATATGCCAGCTGTGAGTGCATCAACCGCTAGTGACCGACGCACACCAGATCATGCAGAAGAAGGGGTCGACATTGAGCCTCCTAGTATTGATATTATTGAAGTAGCCTTTCTTGGATCTTCCTGTGTCACTAGCACGGGTACAATCAAGACAACATCTTTGGTCGACGAAGATCTCGTTCCAATAAAGATAGATAAGATACCAAGTAATTATACGTTGTTCAAGTTAGTGTTTATAATTTGATTGTAATATACCGATAAAACATTTTTTTCAACTAATTATGATCATGGCATGATCGTTTTGTAGGAAATGATGTTTTTTATAAACATCTGAATGATATGTCCTTGGATATCTTCGGTCCCACCATCCACATAAGGTGGTATAGACAAATGAAAAATTTAAAACATGAGCTCACTAATCCGTTGGTTGGCTTGTTCGGCAACAAGCCTTTGATCTAGCCGTGGTCCTGAAAAGGGATGGACACCATATGAAGATTATCCGAGACCAATATAGGGTTCACCTAGAAAGGAAACCTAGGTATGAGTGCCTTATGATGATTCCAACAAGAGAGTGGAAATCTCTAGTGGAAGATGGAAAGGAGAGGGCTCTGAGAAAAGAAGGAAAGCTAACACCAGGCACAGGGAGGTAAGCAATACTTTCGACAATGTAATTCTAAACCTTATTATTAATGATTTTTATATTGAATTTGGAACATCTAACGTATTTAAACACTTGCATAGGCTGTCAGACACATTGAAGGCCACAAAGGAAAGACTGGAAAAAATTGGTTAGCACAAGCTTGGGCCTGGTGCTTATTCGAATTTGGCGGCACGAATTGTAAGTTTCGCAAAACCAATAATGCATCGAAATAATAAATTGCAAATCATTTTTCATTTTATTGCACACTAAAATGTAAATTATTGAAGTTATGCAAATATGCAGGCCGACCGATTCAAAGAAGTTCCCACTAAGGAAGACTTGGAGCTTGGCTTCCAGCACGACTTTGGAGTTGTTATTGAACGATGAAAAAGCTTGTCTGGGCAGACAAAGTCTTTTGGTACTAATCCATCTGGTGCACAGGTATATAAATTCTATATAGTTTAAAGAAGATTTATTACTTGTGCAATCTATTTGTTATAAGTAATTGACATAAAATATTGACTCTGTTTTGAGCAGGAAAGTAATGATCCCCTTAATATCGAGGAGGGACAACAACAAATCAAAGATCATGCTTCCAATCCTGGTAATGAATTTATTCATATGCTACAATTTTATATAACATTGCAGATGGTGAACATTAATTGTACTTCTCCATATTTCAACTGCAGAGCATGTAGAGGGTCACAATGTATAGTTTGAGCCTGGACAGGAATATGAAGAACATGATATGGCCACAACAGGTAAAAAAACACCTTTGTAATGTTTTTTTTTAAATGAAATACTTGTCATTATAATAACAAAATATATCAATGTAACATTTTCACATTATTGCAGCAAATCCGAACCCCTTGCTGCAAAATCCATCTCGCAAGCACTCTATGAGGCAAACATCATGACAAGTTGATGAAGAACCAAGAAATGGAGGAAAAGTTCCAGAATATGAGCTTCTTGTTGATTATGTAAAGAGAAGAAAAATTAGAAAGAACTGACTGTAAAAATATTGTGTAATTATTTTTGATAATATTATGTCTCGCATGATTTTTGGCCTAGTGAATGAATGAATAGTTTAATGAATGTTAGCTTTTATTGAATGGATTTGATGACTGAATGAATGAATAGTTTAATGAATGTTATCTTTTATTGAATGAATGGTAAATGTTTGTTTATGATGAAATATGCATGAATTTGCACATAAATGTTTTTTTCAAGTATATGCATTGGGTATGGGGAATTGAGAGTGATGTGAGGGGGGGAGGGGACATAAGAGATTCCACCTTCATGTGGTTGGTCTTGTTCAGTAGAGAATATTAAATTATTCTCGAAACAGAGAGGAGCTCAATGAATGGCTAACATTGTAAGAAAAAAAACTCCATTCAATGGTAAAGGAGGTATTTTGGTTGTCCTATTTTTCCATCTTGACTTGATGGTATTCAAAGAATAAATATGTAAAAGAGCATGCTTCATTTAATAAGATGCATTCAATTTATGTTCATTAGGATCAAACTTTAATCAAAACTAAATACATATAAAATATGAAACCCCTATTAATTTGCAGATAACTAAAGATGGACATATTTGAAAGTGTCAATTCCATCGCCCATAATTGTAGCCCATAAATCCTAACAGTGGCATATTAAACACACACGTCACTTCTTAGATTGTGTAAAAAAATTGCATGGATGTAAATTTTTTAGTGTATGAATTTTGGTGAACGATTGGCTCCTAGCCATGTTGGCATGCTAGTGAATTAGTGTCTTCATGTCTAGAAGAAGCAACAAAGTAATGGAATTGTTTGGTTGAGTTTGTTACATCTTCTTGGCACTTGCTACTACCTTTTTTTGATCCAATTTGGACTGAATTGGTCCTTTTGTTTCAATTCTAGAATTTCCCCATCCAATTTTGCAGTTGTAGGTGAAGACGAGAATTTTGTCTCCACCCATGAAACAAAAAAACATTAATTTATTTTTTCCAAGGACTCAATTTTATTTTGTAGAGTAGAATGCTTGCTATGGATTGAATACAATTTTCCAAGTAAGAAATTTACCATAACTCATCTTTGCGAGAGATAGGGAAAGTAGTTTTGAAAATGGAATTGGCCTTAGATGTTATAGGGTTTCCTCTAATGATAACGATATATGTATCCAGGTTTTAAAAAAAAATTAGCTTTAATCTGCTTAAAAGTAATTTGGATTTAAAAAAAAAAGAGGTCTCCCATAGCTAAATTTGGTCAAAAATCATTTTAATTTATAACATTTTGTTTCAAAATATTTAAATATGATTTCTAGATCGTTCACCCAAATATGATTTAAATATGATTTCTAGATCATAGATAAGATCATCGGGATCTCTATATTTAAAAAAAAAATACACATCGTCGTTGGATATCTGACTCCCCATTCCAAGATATCCGACGAAGTTTCCATACCACTAACGGCTAACAACGTCGAATATCTGGCACTATATTATGCCCGTAGGGTCAGATATCTGACACTAGATTATGCCCGCAGGGTCGGATATCCGACACTATATTATGCCCGCAGGGTCGGATATCTGACACTATATTATGCCCGCATTGTGGGAGATCCAACCCCCCATTCCAAGATATCCAACGAAGTTGCCATACCACCGACGTCTAACAACATCGGATATATTGCTTCTTACAATGCAAATCCAAGACTATATTATGCCCGCTTTGTCGGATATCCGACGCTATATTATGCCCATAGGGTCAGATATCCCACACTATATTATGCCCGTAGGGATGGATATCCGACACTATATTATGCCCGCGTTGTCGGATATCCCACTCCCCATTCCAAAATATCTGACGAAGTTGCCATACCACTTACGACTAACAATGTCGGATATCTGGCTTCTTAGAATGCAAATCCAAAACTATATTATGCCCGAGTTGTCGGATATCCGACATTATATTATGCCTGTAGGGTCGGATATCTGACACTATATTATGCCCGCGTTGTCGGATATCTGACGGTACTATTAAAATAGGCATTGTCGGAGATGTGACAGGAAGATGTTGTATATCCGACACATTCATTTTACTGTCGGATATCCGCCAAAGGGCCACTAACATTTTAAAAAGAAGATGCTTGTCAGATGGTCGACAACATGATGTCGAAAATCGAACATCTATGCCGTCGGATTTTGGGTACTAAAAACCTAGTGAAAAGTGTACATTTAATTTCAAAAATTGTTATATTAAAGTTTGAAAATTGTACATCTTACTTGAAATTGTTTAATAACTTGAAAATTGGAATCAAGTGAACATTTAATTTGAAAATTGTTCCATTAACATTGAAAATTGTTAGTCACTTGAAAATTATCCATTTAACTTTAAAATTGTTACGAATTTTGAAATATAAATAACAAAGTTAAGAAATAAATAAGAATCTCATTACAAACAAAATAGTGAAGAAATTATATGAGGAAATAGTTAATTTCTTTTAAATTGTTACTAATTTTGTAAGCTAAATAAAAAATTGTTAAGAATATTATTACAAACAAAATAGTAAGGATTAGATGAAAAAAAAATAGTTAGTATATAATTAATTATTAGAGAAATTTATAAAATATGAAATTTAAATTAGGTATCATGTAATTCAAAAATTTACCTTGGTTTTCCTCCATTGGAATTTGTTGCACCAAAGGTGCATCTTCTTCTTCTCTAAATCTTGCTTTTTTTCATCTCATCCTTTCTCTATTCTTCTCACGCTCTTCATCATCGTTTTGTTCACGAGCATGCTTCCTTTGTCATTTTCTTTTACTCCCCATGAAGATTCAATGACAACAAACAAATATTTCTTCCAATTGTTATAACAAACAACAATATTTTAATATGGAATTTGAAGTAGGTCTACAAAGAACTTCCTACATGTGTAATGAACTCTAATTGAACAACATCAAATTCACATAGGTCTGATTGAAATTAAACTAACAATGATTTAAACAAGTGTTGTTGGGAAATTGTTTATTGGTTATATAGAGGTTGGTTGTTTTTTTTGCATGGGAATGGTAGTTGGACAACATTAATTTTCCAACTCGCTTCTTGTCTATTTTTTATTTTTTTGTTTACACAGACCAACCCTCGATTGAGCATTTTTTACCAAACCTCGATCAAGGTCTCTTCAAGCCCTCGATCAAGTTATTTTAAGAACTTCGATCGAGCAAATACCTTGATCGAGGGCCTTAAAAATAGGCCCATAGCCCTTTTCTCTATAGAAAGAAAATTTTGTGTGCCTTTCAGGGGCTTAAAATATGTCATTAAATGCACATTAATGGGCAGATTTGATGCCATTGGATTCGTTAATGAATCTTCTATCCATGTACATATAATTTACGAATGTTTATATTCGTATGTCATTCTTTTTTAAAATTATGCTAAAGCTTACCCTGAAAAACCCTGTCGACAACTTCAAATGAGCTCAAAGATAAATCAACAACATTCAAAATACACATCCAAAAAATTTGAAAAAATATGCAAGTGCTACATCAATGCGTTCTCTTCAAAAGGGTGTTTTTATTTTTGCAATTTACATAAACAATCAAAATATTTGGTGCACACACACACATGTGTGCAAAATGCGACTAAAATATTCATTGGTCAGTTTCAAAAAATAATAATAAATATAAATTTTCAAGAAAAATTATAAGAAAAATATGTACGCACTAGTGCATTTTGTCTAGATCATGTTCACATATTTCATTTTTTTAATTATTAATTTAACATTAAATTATTTTGCACACACACAAGGCACTTGTTAATTAATTGTTCTTCAAATTTATAAGGACACACGTTTCATTAAATGAAAAATTGACACAATAAATGACTTTGGTATATTTAAAAAAAAATCATTGGAAAGCCAACATAATTCTCTACATTTCATTTTTAATTGCATGTTGAAATTCATATGGAAAATATGAGTTTTCAGGGCTTCAATTTAATACATGGCTAAAATTTCCATTTTTCATCGCCATATTTGGGCAAAAAGAGTTATCCATTTTCATGGAATCACCCGTACCCCTTACCCATTCCAAAAATTTTACATAGTTCATCATCACCCGTTAAAACATGTCCAAAATCAACTGGAACATAATCATGAAAGAATTTTCTATGGGGTGTAGCATGACATGAATCCCCTGACTCTACTAACGAGTAATCACTAGTATTATCTAATGCAAGAATCAAAGCATCTTGTAACACATCACCTTCTACATTTGCTTCTTGAGTAGTCTCTTTCTGTCCATTTCCTTTTTTCTTTAGAGATATGCAATATTTCTTCAAATGTACTTTCTTTGTACAGTTCCAACACTTTATATTTCCCAGTCTGGACTTGGATCTGCCCTTCCTGGACTTGCTACAGTTACATGGGATCTTTCCTCTCTCCCTATGTCTTCCCCTACTTTCCATGGTCAACGCATTACCTGATGTCTCACCTGTGCTTTTCGTTTGCATTTCCTCGTTAAGAATAACACCAACAACATCATATAATTTCAAAGTGTTTGAACCAGAGATAGAGTTACTTACAACCATGACCAAGTCATTCCATCTTTCTGGCAATGAGCACTAGATTTGAATATCCCTAACCTCATCATCAAAGTTCACTTTTATAGAACTTAGTTGATTCATAATTGTATTAAATTCATTTAAATGATCAGCAACAGATCCACCTTCTGACATCTTCATATTAAATAAACACTTCATTAGAAATACCTTGTTGGAGGTCGAGGGGTTTTCATACAGCTTACCCAATGCGCTCATCAGACCCTCTCTTGTCTTCTCTTTTGAGATATTGAAATCCAACGAAAAAGCTAGACATAACCCTATTGTTCCCAGTTCCTTTCTGTCATGAACCTCCCATTCTTCATCCTTCATAATCATTGGTTTTTTTTCTTTTCCTCCCAACGATAGAGATAGATCCTTATGCTACATATAGTCCTCCATTTGCATCTTCCATAACTGGTAGTTTTGGCCATTAAATTTCTCGACCTTAAAATTTCCTTCTTCCGCCATTGCTCCCACTCTAACTAGGAACCCTTCTTTCCTACGCGTTAAATGCCAAATAGACCTTTGTCTCTGATACCAATTGTTAGAAAAACAGGACCGTAGAGCAATACCAATAAACAAGATGCAAATATAAATCACATAAATACATTAGAAGAGAGACATCTATATAACGTGGTTCACCTAGGATGGGATACATCCACACAGAAATTTCCAATCCTTATTATTATACCATCCAACAAATAAACGGATACAACCTATAGCACATCCACTACAACTTCCTCTTCACTCTCTCACAGTCTCTCTTACACAATCATAGATATCTTTACAATGCTACAATACATAGTTGTATTACAATGTCTTCCTTATAAAGGGGAATTACCATGGGAAAATTCTATGAGATACCCAAAACCATGGGCCTGTAAACTATTGGCCAATAAACAACTTAAAAAAATTATTTCAAGGGCTTCAGCCCCGAACCCCCACCGAGTGCCTACTGGCCCTTGGACCCCCCAGACGGGGGGGTGGTCCCCCCTGGACCCTCGTGGGGGGGCGATTGCCCCCGCCCACACCCCCCTGCTACGATGAGTGTACAGTCCACCTGCATAGCATATAAAGCTGGGGTACAAACATGGCTGAAACAACAACATCTCTGAATTAGGAAGATCATGCTCCACAACCAACATACAATCCTAGTCATTCATTGGTTTGGCCTTGACCTTGAGCTCCTCACTAAGAATCCATATTATCTTATTTACATCATTTACATAATCATATTTAATACATTCCAAGGGTTGGAACTATGGACATTACATAATATTAAGATATTTAGGTGTCTTGAAAAGTATATAGAAAGGATTGTTCCCTCTCAAGGAGACCCATAAGAATGTAGATGGTTCAAATGTGAAGTATGTTAATATAATTTATTTACTAGAAATCATAAATTCATACAAAATTATTGAAAAATTTAGTACACTATTCCCTCTTTAATGGATGAAATTTACAGACTTAGAGTCATTTCTAAAAAGATGCATGGCTTTGGGGGACTATACAATTTTCTTACCAATGGGATATCAAATATTAATTTAAAGGAATTTTTTAATGATAATAGTTGGCTTGAACCTATTTCTTTAAGAAAACCTCCACCAAATGTCGATAAATCCTCCTTATCACTTGGAAATCCTACATTATTACACCAAAATAAAAATTTTGAGTACCTGAAAAACTAAAAAAAGAGTAATCTCTCAGAAGATTATAAACTTAACCTACCGTTAGAAATGACCAGAAAAAAAAAACACTACTGAAAAAATGTTCAAAGAAACTTAGATAATGTTCTTGATGTTGAAACTATCGAGTTCACATCTGGTTACTAATCTTGAATAATTAATATATTAATTATTAACTAATAACACAT
Source organism: Larix kaempferi (assembly GCA_027924585.1). Taxonomy (NCBI): domain Eukaryota; kingdom Viridiplantae; phylum Streptophyta; class Pinopsida; order Pinales; family Pinaceae; genus Larix; species Larix kaempferi. The sequence continues at coordinate 1,440,870 of BSBM01000916.1, read as the reverse complement.
TGAATTCTTAACAATTAGGTAGTGGAAAAGATACATGAAGTCACCACATTTGACACATTGAGATTTACCCTGGAAATCCCAATCCATGGGGAAAACCAGCAAACAATTTGTCTTTATTGTAGATTTGTTAAACAACAATTACAACACCAGGCTTCCATACATGGCACACTGGATCTCAGAGTCCTGACTCTCGCTTGCTGCAACTGAGCTCAAATCCTCATCAATGTCAACAAACTCTAGCTTGAGTGAATCCCTCACTCCAAAGCCTCTAAGAGACTCCTTCTCTAAGATTTGATCACTCGTTTATCTATGACCAACACAAGAGATATGCCTCACTCCTGCAATTGTGGTGTCTATACAACTTTTCATATACTCTTTTATAGCATTCACTTTATGCAAATACCATGGGAAATACCATGGGACACCCAATACCATAGGCTACCACCCAATACAATTGACCTTTTTACATAAAGTATTACAAAAAACACTTTTACGAAGTCTGTTTAGAGAGTCACTTTTCCGAACAGCTTCTACATACTAAACACCCCATGTGGAAGTACCTGTCCACGCTACATAATCTGACACTTTGAACCATAAAAAACACCCTCATAAATCCTAAATTCTAAAGTAAGACATTTTTAAATCAAACATAAATCTCTCAATAGAAAAGGGAAGAAAGGTTAAAGATCAAGCAATCATTTTGATTAAACCAACATAGATCCATCTTAACTATGGCTCTATAAAGGGCCTATAGGGATCAAATCTATTGAGGAAGGTTATGATTCTAAAAATGATTTTGCACCTCAAGGGATTTGTTCCCTAGACTCAAGGGTTGATAGAGTGTTAAGATGGATCTATTCTAGTTTATTAATATGCAATTATTACAAAACTAATACTTAACTCATTGCTATATTATCAACTTAAAAATACATTTAATCTAATATATTTTAGGTTATGATCATTCAAGCACCAAGTATTCCAATTTGGATATCTTACAAATAGGTCAAAGTTGCATTAATTAATTAATTATGAAGTAAAATATATATTCACCGAAAACTAATATCTAACCACCAACTAATCCAATTTGGAATCATGTTGTAATGCTAATACATAAATACTACAAATAAGCAAAAATTTCATTAATTAATTAAATATGAAGTAAGTTATTTACCCAAATTCAATGGTCGAAGTGCCATGTTCTAAAGTATAACACATCAATCCTACAAATAGGGAAAATTTGCATTCATTCATTGGTGATGAAGTTAAATAGATATTTACCCAAATTCAATCGCCAAGTGCCAACTATTTCATGTTGTAAATTATAACATATAAATCCTACAAATACACAAAAGTTGCATTAATTAATTAATTGTGAAGTAAAATGCTTTCAATTTACCCAATTATTGGTTAATTTTTAATTATCACAAAACTAAGATCTTACTTATTGTTCTATTATTAACTTAACAAGATATAATCCAATGTATTCATCCATGTGCCAACTATTCCAATTTGGGATCCTAAACAATAACACATAAACCATACAAATATGCAAAAATTGTGTTTATTCATTGATTATGAAGTAAATTAGTTATTCTTGTAACTATTTATGAAAAAAATTATTGAAAATGTGAGGATGCATGAATGGAAATTGAAATTGAAATTCAATGTATATTTATATAAATGTATTTTACAATTTAGCCAATTTAAATTTGGAGCCCACATGTAACATCAGCCCCAAAACCACCAAACTATGTTTGTCCTAAGTATAGAAAGCCTAAAACATTTAATCAATTTAATGATGTGAAAGTGTGATTCATTAGATCGAGAAACGATATAGCTAAAAGAAGCTCGATAGCACAAGCTACATTTAATATTATTAACAATCCCAATTATAAAAATAATATTCAAATCAAGGTATCTTAGTGAAAGCCTTCTAAATGAGACATGGAATCTTTGTTAAATAAAATATGGATGCCAATAACAACCCAAATAAGATAGATTTATGTTTTTATATATAACTACTTTCCTACTATTATGGAGGAGAGAAATTTCATGAAATACATTTTTAATTGAAAAAAATAAAATAAAAATTTTGACACCAACATTAAATTTATCATAGAAGGTGTAATAATAAACCTCATAAATGCAATAACCATCTTACATTAGTTCAATATTTAGGATACCAAAACAAAGTCTTCATTGTAAGAATATTATATTGCTAATACTAAGGAGGTCTTTTTAATTAAAAAATCATGGTTCATTATTTTAATTTATGAGTAAATAAATTTTTATTTTTTAGTCGAGGAAAATAATGAGATTTAAATGTAACTCCAAAATTATGGTTTATTATTTTAATTTAATTTGACTCTGAACAGGTTTTGTATTTTTACTCAAAAAAATGCCATACAATTGTGAATAATTGTGAATTCTTCCTTTATTGTAGTGCATTTTTTTATTGTCATTATTATAGGACACTTTTCAAACTACCTCATGTCTGATTAGTTTTCCTTTGTATTTCATGAAGAAAAGGCATGCCCTACCTCTATAGGCATCTACACATTGGTGGTCATGGTCTAGCTAATGGCACATAGATGTAACCATTAACAAAGGTTTACAGCTCTGTTTTTTGATCTATTTATATTTTTATTTATACTTTTTTTCTTATTCTAAATTAATAATATAAAAAGAGAAGCATAAGAAGTTATTCCTACTACTCTAAAACTAATGGTTAACAAAATTATAATCTATTAAATTATTCAATCCTCCATTAACTAAGGAGCAAAAATTCTAACAAAGAGATAAGATAACTAATGAATAATTCAATCCTCCACTAACCTAGAAGCAAAAATTCAACAAAGGGATAAGATGTCACAAAGAATACAATGGTAAGAGGGAAATGGAAAAATAAGCAAAAATTCAACAAAGGGATAAGATGTCACAAATAATACAATGGTAAAAGGGAAATGGGGAAATAATGTAGAGAAAGGAATACCATCCTCTCATCAATATTAACCTTTGCATTGATTAGAGAGAATGCCAAATGCAACCATATCAATCTAACTAATGTGTCAAGGGGAAAGCATCACTGTAACAAATATATTAAAGATTTTTTTAATTAAGAAAAATATATTTTAATGAAGGGAATATATTTTAATGAAGGGAAAGAGGGAAAAAAATGGTTTGATATTAAGTAGAAATTTAGTCAACTGAAAAAATATGTTCAGATTTTGGATCTCTATTCTGGAGAATTAAGGTATGGCTAGATTACATAATCTACTCATAAGGGAGGGCTCGTATCACTTACACGAATTGAACATATATAGAAGATAACAATCATTCTTTGTAACTATCCCATCTACATTCAATATATATATATATATATAATTTCATTATTTACAATTGTAGGTTATAATAAAACTTCATATCATTGGAAATAACTATCCCATCTACATCCAATATATATATCTATATATATATAATTTCATTATTTACAATTGTTTAATTGTTTATAAGTAGCTTATAATCAAACTTCATATCATTGGAAGGAAAAAAAAGCAGTTTCTACATTTTCAACAGCGTTTTAAAGGCCCATGGGTTTGAACAACCTGGCTGAAAATGTTACAGTTCACTTGATGGATATGCTTGTTGCAGTGACAAACGATAATATTTATGATATCCTTGGAGTCCATGAAGATTTTTGCTGCATTGCAAATGCGATTAACTGCAATTACAAGCAGTATGTGTTGGCGATCTCCAATAACATCTCCGGTGCAGAGAAGAATGGACTATGGTCTGTGTCCATACTGTAGATCTTCTCTGGCGGCGAATTGGCTATCACCTCTTCTTGCTTGGCAGGAGAGAACGTTTTATCATTTTTAGTTTTGACGTAAACTCTTGGAACGACCCCGTATCGCTCTTTTGTGGTATCCAGACTCAGGTTCGTCAATGCCATTGTTGGACATGGTCGGAGTAACAGAGAACCCAAACTGGCATCCTGTCAACGTCGTATAGGAAATTAAAACTTAAACCTTGACAGAGAGGAATCAAATTTTTAAGTTTAAGATAAAAAATTGACACCCAAAGAAATTGGATTCCTCAAAATGCTTAGAATAGGGTTGAAGATGGATCTAGCTACTTACCCATGTCGAACTTGTACAGTATAAGAAATCCTTCTGGAACTTTTTGCGAAATTCACTCTTCTCTAAAATGTCTTCATCCAGCTCTATCTGTAAAGGCAACCAATAATCAATCATTACTGGCACGAGCTTATCTCAATTGCTAATTGCTGATTCCCTCCATCCAACCAGCATGAAGCAAAGCTTTGACATTGCTTCATGCCCGTTGGATGAAGAGAATCAGCAATCCAGATATCTATATTTATAATTTATTAATTAGATCTATGTAAGAGCTAAAATCCTTACAAGCTTCTTTTCCCACTGCATAAATGCGCCACCCCGAAACATAACAGCGCAGACATATACTGCAACCACAATGAGATGCGGAAAATCTTCAGATGCATGGGCTAAGCTGATGCCTCCCATGCTGTGTCCCACTAACACTATCTGAGTTTTCCATGACAATTACAAAGTTTTATCAGGCAAACTACATAAATAGTCATGAATCTTCACTAACTACATAAATAGATTCAAACATAAAGTGTGAATGTATAACAGAAAATGCAGGGACCTTTTCTGTCTGTGGGAGCTTGGCGAACAAGTGCATGAGAGGCTCGTTATATTCCTCAAATGAATTGATGGAATCAGCGGCAGAAGGATTTGTACCCGCACTCGTCAGATCGATGGTTGACACCTTGTGACCTTCTTTTTCTAGAAGGTCCACAATCTTATACCAAAACCAAGCTCCATGCATAGCTCCATTAACCAATACAAAATGTACGCCTCCAGAGGCTATGTTTTCACAAGCCATTTCTTCCTCTTTCCTCCTCTCTGTTTGCAGAGTCTGTGTCTTCCAGTTTCTGATAGCTTATCACCCGCTTCAGAAACTATACTATATTTAAAGCTCTACTAGTATGTCATGGTTTATGAATCTCTTGCAATCATTGTTTTTCGAAACGTTACTCTTCTCTTCTCAATTTGGACCCACCAAGAGTATTAAAATCTTAAATCTCAGCGTGATAATTCTCAATCCGAGAGTATAGATCAGTCTTAATCCGAAAGTTTCTATTAAATAGCTGTAAATTTAGTATTTTGATTATACAATTCCAACCATCTAAAATTATAATTTTAACAATTTTCATCACGTAAAAAAGTGGTTGAATAATGAATACAAATCATCAATGTTTACAACCTAACCATATCCTTTTAGTATGATTTACTTAACTCATAATTTATTTAACATTTTGGTTTTAAATATCACACTCAATTTATGTTAAGAGAATTTTTTTTTTACATCTGAAAAATCACGTTCATGTTATTCCGAAGGAATCAAGGAAAGCTAACATGTACAGCAAATCTCAACAAACTTGGTCACATATAATAGATCGTAGATAGAGTAAACAGTTCTCAAAAAATAAAAGAACATTAAATTATATATATAACGGATAAGTAGTTTTCTAATCATACTTAAAAATTAAATTTAAAACAAAGAAAATAATATTTTACTAAAAGAAAAAGAGAACATTGAATAAGGATGAGTTTATGATAGAAGAGAACTTCAATAGAGATGAGTTTATCTCTTTGTGTATTTATTTTGTGATCCGGATTTATGTGGGAACGAAACAAAAGATAGCATATACAGAATCATATACATAGATATATTGCAAATAACACAGTGATACAGTAAACACATATTCTATTAAATAGCGGAAATAGAACAGACTGTAAAATACAATAGCTGGAATGGTGGTAGCTATCTCTGAGAAGAGATGTGGCCGCTATGCTCATTCGTGCCAAGATGAATACAAAGAGAGGCCGAAAGTGCCTATTTATCATAAGCATGAGGGAAAGAATCCCAAACATCCAAAAACCTAACCCTAGAAGATGAACCGTCATAAAGTTTGCGGCCCCAAGGTGGTTAGTTGAACAGTCAACTTCCCGGGGTCATAACTTTTGCATACGATCTCCGTTTAGGGCGTTCGATAGCTCGTCGAAAAGGTCTAACCGAGATTTACAACTTTCGACTGGGCCCAAATGAATGCCATTGGCAACCATTTGGTCCCCCAAATCGCCAAAAAATGTCATTTAGGGCCTCAAAATGGCTCCGGAAGTTCAGGACCCGAAAAACTGCTAAAAATAGTAATTTACCAAAACTGCCAAAAGACTGTTTTGAGCCAGTTGGAAGAGGTGGGCCGCCACCGATATCCACCTGGATCAATCCTCCCTCCTTAGGAAGCAATGGTCTCCATTGCGTTAAATCCCTTATCATATGTCGAGCTGTGTGTCGAGTTGAGCTCTTGGTGCGACATTTGCTGAAGCAGAATTGTTGTTGCTGGCTGCGCTGGGGCTGTTCAACAGTTTTGGTTGTTGTGGTATTTTGCATTGGTGCTGATGGTTTCTTTTTGGAGGAGTACCTTGAATGCGTGGCCTTGCACTGTAGAGGTATCCGAATAGGCGATGCGGCACTGAATTTGTGTTCTTGTTTCTGCTGAGTAGAGGGATAATGGGCAGAGGTTGTGGATGTCTCTGCGATCTGATGTTCTCCTTTAGTGGCAATTGCGAATAGGGAAAATTTCCCAGTGTGGGAGATTATCTTCCTTCCTTGCTCGTTTGGGGTATGTGCAACTATCTCTGGTATCCGATAGAGTTGCCCTCCCAAAGTGACAATGACACTGCGAGGTCGGGATTCATATATAGCATGACGCTTCCACATATATGGCTGTCCTAAGAGAACATCACATACTTCAAGTGGGGCCACATCACACAATATCTCATCTTTGAAGGGCTTGATGCCATATGGTAGGCGACATTGGTGGCTGACACGGATCCTTCGTCCTTGGCTTAGCCATCCAATGGTGTATGGTTGTGGGTGCGGTGTTATTGGTAGCTCCAATCTCTTGATGACTTCTTCTGAGATCAGGTTCTTATGGCTGCCACTGTCCACAACAAAGTGTAGGGGAATTCCCTTCACCCACATCTGTGAGTGGAAAAGGCGCTCCTATGCCTCCGACTCTTCAGGTTCCTCTGGTTGAATATGTGTGGTGGCAACAACGGCACTGGGTTCTGCATCAATGATCTGCTTCCCTTTTTGCGCGGCTGTGAAATTAGGTTCCGAGTCAGAATCGAAACTGGGATCTGATTCTGAAGCTTTGATTTCAGCCACCAATGACTGTTTTGAGCGACAATCATCAGTGTTGTGCCAGGGGCTTTTGTGGAACTCGCACCACTTCCTAGTGTCCTTCTTTGTCTTTTCTTTGCCCTTCTTCGCTTGTGGTTGGGACTGGTTGTCCTTTCCTTGCCCCGTGTTCTGTGAGCCAGAGTTTCCCTTGCCCTGCTTCTGCGCAGGTCCGAAGTCACGCTTGTTCTTTTGCTGAAATTTCTGCTCAATTTTGACAGCATATCGATAGGCGGATCCGAGTGAAGAGATTTCCAGGAAATCCATCTCTGTTCGGATGTACCGGTGTAGGCCACTGCGATATTTCAGTACTAAGTGCCGCTCAGAGTCCCTGATACCTAGCTTTGTGCGCAAGGTATGAAATTTGTTGGTGTACTCCGACACCGTTTGGTCCCTCTCTTGATGCAGAATGGTCCATTTTGTGTACTGGTCATCATAGTTTCCAACAGGGTAATATTGTTCCTTGACGGCATCTATAAAAGAGGCCCAAGTGGGATTGGAATATTCAAACAATCCAGACTCGTCTGATGAGTTTTGCTCACAATAAGTTTCCCACCAATTTTTGACATGGGGGACGGCCTTAAGGAGCGCAAAGATGATCTTTTCCCTGTCGGAAAATTGGTGGACAGAGAAATACCCTTCTAGTAGATTCAACCATTTATCTAGGGCATCGGCATCGATTTGGCCTTCAAATAAAGGGATATCAAAATTAACTTGTACCTTGAAGGGAGTCGTATCTCCGAAATGGCTGCTCGTTGAGGGTGCATTTGTCGCTGTTGGCATGCGTTGAAGGATCTGGGCGAAATTATCCATCATCTCGTTCCTCTGTCGCGCGAGGGCTTCCTCGAGCAACAACTTGATAGGATCTACTGCTCTGTCGTCTCTCTTTTCTTCCGCCATGGGAGGCCGTTTGGGGCGGCGAGAGTAGTCTTCCCCAAGTGAAACTAGTTCGAGACCCAACTCTCTGTATCCTGACCTCGTCGGGGACATGCACCGAGAAACAATCAAAGAGCAGACCGCTCTGATACCACTGATCCGGATTTATGTGGGAACGAAACAAAAGATAGCATATACAGAATCATATACAGAGATATATTGCAAATAACATAGTGATACAGTAAACACATATTCTATTAAATAGCGGAAATAGAACAGACTGTAAAATACAATAGCTGGAATGGTGGTAGCTATCTCTGAGAAGAGATGTGGCCGCTATGCTCATTCGTGCCAAGATGAATACAAAGAGAGGCCGAAAGGGCCTATTTATCATAAGCATGAGGGAAAGAATCCCAAACATCCAAAAACCTAACCCTAGAAGATGAACCGTCATAAAGTTTGCGGCCCCAAGGTGGTTAGTTGAACAGTCAACTTCCCGGGGTCATAACTTTTGCATACGATCTCCGTTTAGGGCGTTCGATAGCTCGTCGGAAAGGTCTAACCGAGATTTACAACTTTCAACTGGGCCCAAATGAATGCCGTTGGCAACCATTTGGTCCCCCAAATCGCCAAAAAATGTCATTTAGGGCCTCAAAATGGCTCCGGAAGTTCAGGACCCCGAAAAACTGCTAAAAATAGTAATTTACCAAAACTGCCAAAAGACTATTTTGAGCCAGTTGGAAGAGGTGGGCCGCCACCGATATCCACCTGGATCATTTTGTAATTTTGATTTTCGGCTAAAAATAAAAGTTGCAGGTTTTTTTTCTTTTGAAAAAACAAAAACACTCTCTCTATATATAAAAATATAATACTAAATAAAAAATTACATGAATAAAATGAAATTATTTTATTTATAATCAAAATCAAAATCATATATATATATATATATATAAATTATCATATTTAAAAAATAAATTTAAAGCAAAGAAAGAATATTTTCATAAAAAAAATAAGAGAACACTAAATAAGGATGGGTTTATGATAGAAGAGAATTTGAATAAAGATGAGTTTATTTATTTGTGTATTTATTTTGTAATTTTGATTTTCTACTCAAAATAAAAGTTGCAAGTTTTTTTTTTCTTTTGAAAAAACAAAAACTCTCCTTGTGTAAAAATATAACACTAAATAAAAAATTATATGAATAATATGAAATTATTTTATTTATATAAAATATAATTAATATGAAATTTTTATTTATATAAAATATAATTAGTATTAAGTTATAATGATAAATCTTAATATGGAAACGTCCACTTCATAACATGGAAATTGTGGATTCTCCAAGACTACGTAGAACACCAGAGGAATCTATTCACAAAAGACAACATTCTGAATTGATTTAATTTTTAAAACACACATAACCATGAAACAAAGAAAAGAATGTTTTGATAAAAAATAAGAGAACATTAAATTATATATATATAATAGACAAGTAGTTTTCTAATCATACTTAAAAAATAAATTTAAAACAAAGAAAATAATCTTTTGATAAAAAAAGAGAACACTGAATAGGGATGAGTTTATGATATAAGAGAACTTAAATACGGATGAGTTTACTTTATTTATAATCAAAATCATATATATATATATATATATATATATATTTCTAATCATACTTAAAAAATAAATTTAAAACAAACAAAAGAATATTTTCATAAAAAAAAAAAGAAAACACTAAATAAGGATGGGTTTATGATAGAAGAGAATTTGAATAGAGATGAGTTTATTTGTTTGTGTATTTATTTTGTAATTTTGATTTTCTACTCAAAATAAAAGTTACAAGTTTTTTTTTCTTTTGGAAAAACAAAAACTCTCCTTATGTAAAAATATAACACTAAATAAAAAATTATATGAATAATATGAAATTACTTTATTTATATAAAATATAATTAATATGAAATTTTTATTTATATAAAATATAATTAGTATTAAGTTATAATGATAAATCTTAATATGGAAACGTCCACTTTGTAACATGGAAATTGTGGATTCTCCAAGACTACGTGGAACACCACAGGAATCTATTCAGAAAAGACAACATTCTGAATTGATTTAATTTTTAAAACACACATAACCATGAAACAAAGAAAAGAATGTTTTGATAAAAAATAAGAGAACATTGAATTATATATATATATATAATACACAAGTAGTTTTCTAATCATACTTAAAAAATAAATTTAAAACAAAGAAAATAATCTTTTGATAAAAAAAGAGAACACTGAATAAGGATGAGTTTATGATATAAGAGAACTTAAATAGGGATGAGTTTACTTTATTTATAATCAAAATCATATATATATATATATATATATATATATATATTTCTAATCATACTTAAAAAATAAATTTAGAATAAAGAAAAGAATCTTTTGATAAAAAAAATAAGAGAACACTGAATAGGGATGACTTTATGATAGAAGAGAAATTGAATAGGGATGAGTTTACTTATTTCGTAACTTTGATTTTCCCATGAAAAAACAAAAACTCTCTTTCTATATATAAAAGTATAATAATAAATAATAAATTATATGAATAAAATGAAATGAAATTTTTATTTATATAAAATATAATTAATTTCCAAATATATTTAAATAAATAAAAGAACAAATTCATATTATATAGGATTTTTTGAATTGATTTAATTTTTAAAACACACATAACCATAAAACAAAGAAGAGAATATTTTGATAAAAAAAAAAGAACATTGAATTATATATATAATGAATAAGTAGTTTTCTAATCATACTTAAAAAATAAATTTAAAACAAAGAAAATAATTTTTTGATAAAAAACAAAGAAAACACTTTATATGATAGAAGAGAACTTGAATAGGAATGAGTTTATTTCTTTTTGTACTTATTTTGTAACTTTGATTTTCAGACAAAAATAAAAATTACAAGTTTTTTTTGAAAAAACAAAAACTCTCTTTATATATAAAAATATAACACTAAATAAAAAAATCTAAATAAAAATTATATGAATAAAATGAAATTATTTTTTTTAATCAAAATTAAAATCTAAAAAAATCTAAATAAAAATTACATAAATAAAATGAAATCACTTTATTTTAATCAAAATCAAAATCTTATATATATATATAGATATATATATAATCATATTTTAAAAATAAATTTAAAACAAAGAAAAGAATCTTTTGATAATAAAAAAAATAAGAGAACTCTGAATAGGGATGAGTTTATGTATTTTGTAACTTCCATTTTCGGCTGTGAAAAAACAAAAACTCTCTCTTATATAAAAATATAATACTAAATAAAAAATTATATGAATAAAATGAAATTACTTTATTTATAATGAAATTCGTATTTATATAAAATATAATTAATTTCTAAATATATTTAAATAAATAAAAAATAAATTCATATTATATAGGATGTTTTGAGTTGATTTAATTTTTAAAACACACATAACTATAAAACAAAGAAGAGAATTTTTTGATATAAAATAAGAGAGCATTGAATTATATATATAATGGATAAGTAGTTTTCTAATTATATTTAAAACAAAGAAAATAATATTTTGATAAAAAAATAGAACACTGAATATGGATGAGTTTATGATAGAAGAGAATTTGAATAGGGATGAGTTTATTTCTTCGTGTACTTATTTTGTAACTTTAACTTTCAGCTGAAAATAAAAGTTACTAAGTTTTGCTTTGAAAAAACAAAAACTTTCTCTCTATATAAAAATATAATAATAAATAAAAAAATCTAAATAAAAATTCCAATGAATAAAATGAAATTACTTTATTTTAATCAAAATCAAAATTTTATATATATATATATATATATATTTATCATAGTTAAAAAATAAATTTAAAACAAAGAAAATAATCTTTTGATAAAAAAAATAAGAGAACATTGAATAGGGATGAGTTTATGATAAAAGACAACTTGAATAGGGATGAGTTTACTTATTTTGTAACTTTTAGTTTCCAGTATGAAAAAACAAAAACTCCCTCTCTATATATAAAAATATAATACTAAATAAAAAATTACATGAATAAAATGAAATTACTTTATTTATAATGAAATTTTTATTTATATAAAATATAATTAATTTCCAAATATATTTAAATAAATAAAAGAAAAAATTCATATTATATAGGATGTTTTGAGTTGATTTAATTTTTAAAACACACATAACCATAAAACAAAGAAGAAAATATTTCGATAAAAATAGAGAACATTGAATTATATATATAATGGACAAGTAGTTTTCTAATCATACTTAAAAAATAAATTTAAAACAAAGAAAAGAATCTTTTGATAAAAAATAAGAAAACAGTGAATAGGGATGAGTTTATTTTTTTGTATACTTATTTTGTAACTTTGATTTTTTGCTAAAAATAAGTTTTTTTTCTTTTGAAAAAAAAATCTCTCTCTTTCTATATAAAAATATAACACTAAATAAAAAATATAATTAAAAAATTACATCAATAAAATGAAATTACTTTATTTATAATCAAAATTATATATATATATATATATATATATATATATATATATATATATCATACTTAGAAAAATTAATTTAAAACAAAGAAAATAATCTTTTCATAAAAAAAAAAAGAACATTGAATAGGGATGAATTTATGATAGAAGAGAACTCAAATAGAGATGAGTTTATCTCTTTTTGTACTTATTTTGTAACTTTGATTTTCCACTGAAAATGAAATGAAAGGTGTAAGTTTTTTTTTTCTTTTGAAAAAATAAAAGGATTCTTATATATATATATATAATAAACTCATCCCTATTCAATGCTCTCTTGTTTTTTTCTTTTCAAAAGACTCTTTTCTTTGTTTTAAATTTATTTTTAAAGTATGATTATATATATATATATATATATATATATATATATAATATTTTGATTTTGATTATAAATAAAGTAATTTCATTTTATTCATTTAATTTTTTATTTAGTGCTATATTTTTATATAGAGAGAGAGAGTTTTTGTTTTTTCAAAAGAAAAAAAAACTTGTAACTTTTATTTTCAATGGAAAATCAAAGTTACAAAATAAGTACACAAAGAGATAAACTCATACCTATTCAAGTTCTCTTCTATCAAAAGACCATAAAAGTTTAGATACCAAAGACTACACCATTCTAATTGCAAAAAGGGCTAATCATCACTAGCACAAGACTCCCATATTATGCAATAATCACAAATCAAATCATAAAAAGAACACAGAATATTCCAATCAAAACAGGGAGATATCGTAGACTGCATTATCAACCAGGTCTTCATCCACATACTCCTCGAAGCAAAAATGGTTCTCCAGAGAATCCAAGACCTCCTTCGAAAGTTTATCTGCGTCCATGTTGATCTCTGAGTAAATATGTGAGAAACTGATCCTGTGAAAAAACTTGATAAGTTTCCTGGTTTTTTCAATCCAATGCTCTAGCTGAAGCATTTGTAGATTATAACACCTGCTTCCCATTCCAAGATAACTTTAGAATCACCAAAGACATTAAGCTGAGAAATACCCCTTTTGGAGGTGAACCATAAGATCCCCCAAAGACCTATAATTTCATCTTTGATGTTACTTCCAAGGCCTACGCCCAGCTTCATCAAAATTTTATGATCCTTTTTAACATAAAGTATCATACCAGCACCACATTTATGGTCTTTCATGTCTCCATCAAACTATCCAAATGAAACATGTCACGTCCCCATCTAGACCCTATCACTTTAACATTTTAAATGATGTAATATTGTTATGAAATCCTTGTGAGGAGCCCAAGGCCAAGGTATCGCCATCGATTTATTGATGCATATGGTTTGCGTGCTAGCCAGGCACATTGGAACTTCAACATCATGTAGAATGCATTTTAATAAAAATACCCACAACTAGCTATGCAATGCAACAAAGAGATGGGGGCATGATTTCACAAGGAATTGGGAGGGAAAACATTCAAACCCTTGAGCCACTCAAGTCAAGCCAAGTGTCAATGAGAGAACCCATCAAACCCTCAACTACCCATGTTGACTTTTGTACCCAATCAGTGATTTCTCCCAAGAGTTGGTTGAGGTAGTTAATGCCTTGGGGAATGGGAGGTATGGCTGTCCAAATTCAGGTATGGGCAAACCACCCTGCATGGGAATTCACGTTTTGCTTCTTGGGCAAGAAAAGAGCCATGAATTTCTCCCCCAAGCCATTATCCACGATCATTCCTTCTCCCTCACGAGTTTAGAGCTACCTGGGCATTTTCTAGGCATCTTTGTTGTGTTTTCCTTCATTCTCCCAGTAGAGAAGGGCGTTTTTGGTGTTGTATACCAGTGGGGAAGAAGGGGAATGGAATGGGGGTTCCATAGAGACCGTTTTTGTTATTAAATGCTGAGAGAGTTGGGGAGAAAACATTTTTCCTCCCTGTGGATGCATTTCCCTTCCCACAGCTCGTTTTGGGTGAGCCACGATTTGGGGAAAATCTATGGCCATCTTGTTTGTGAATTCCATTGCTGAAAATGTGTATCTATGCCCAATGTTTGTGCTTGCGGTGTGAGAAATGAGAATGTTGGCGTATGGGATTTGGGTATCCATTGCTTTGGCTTGAGCTTGAGAATAGGCATCCATGGTTCAAATGTAGCTTGATAAACCCAGCTATGGACTGGCTTGGCTGAGATGAAATGAGTAATTGGTTGTGAATGAGCTTTGTCCACTTTTTCCTGGTGAGAATCATGCCCAGCTCGGGGGTGGCCTTCGGACGGACTCAGTATAAGCTGTCGAAGAGCCTATGGTTGGGTGGAACGTTGCAGCGACATAGCTAGTTTCTTGGGGTAGTTGCAAAATGAAGATAAGTGTTTTTATGTCTATGTATTTACTTCTGCAATGCTTAAATTAATGACTGTTATTGATATAGTGAGTGCATATGAAAATATGTGTGTGGATGAATTTATTTCTGCTATGCATATTTGTTTGATTTACATCTGCACACTTTTGTTTTTAACTGTATGCATCTAATGAATGGGCTGAGTTTTATGAAAATCCCCACAGATTGGTAGCATGTTCCCTTCCTTGCATTGGGTCCAAGGGTGGGTACGTGATAGATGGTATCAGAGCTGCTGGTTGCAGCATTGGGCCTTTATGGGATACCTATCATAGTTGCAAGGGTAAGTATGCTTCCTGCTCAGCACTGATAGTTAAGAAAATTTTCAAATTTTTTTGAAGTGTCTATGAGTTTCTGCCCAAAACTGTGGAAGAATTCGGTGAGTTGGCCTGAAACTGCGGAAGAATTCGGCGAGTTGGCCCGAAACTACAGAAGAATTTGGCGAGTTGGCCCAAAACTGTGGAAGAATTCAGCGAGTTGGCCCGAAACTACGGAAGAATTCGGCGAGTTGGCCTGAAACTGCGGAAGAATTCGGCGAGTTGGCCTGAAACTGCAGAAGGAATTTTCGAATCTCTTTCAAAACTGTGGAAGGAATTTTCGAATCTCTTTCAAAATTGCGGAAGGAATTTCCAAATCTCTTCCGAAACTCCGGAAGGAATTTCTGAATCTCTTCCAAAACTGCGGAAGGAATTTCCGAATCTCTTCCGAAATTGCGGAAGGAATTCCCAAATCTCTTCCGAAACTGCGGAAGGAATTTTTGAATCTCTTCCGAAATTGCGGAAGAACTCCACAAGTTGCTCCGAAACAAGGAATTTCAGCCATTTTTTAGGGAGATTTTCAGGTGCCGAAAATGGAAAAATTGCCTTGGAACTTATGCGCCAGATTGCGCGAAATGGAAATATTTACAAAAAAAAAAAAAAAGGGCGTTGCCTTCGACCCGCCCTGCAGTGGTGCAGGGAAGCCACAAGGGGGCAAGCCCCCTTGACCCCCGTCATTCCCTGGAAGACAGTTGTTGAAAGTGTGAAATGCATTCTTGGGATGAAGAGAAAGAATTTCATAGAAGGTTGCGGAATCCTCGGTAAGAGTAATGGGTTATAATACCCCTTATGGAGGATGAAAGGGGAAATTCCTCACCTTAAACCATCTTTGTTTATTGCATAAGAATGGCATAATGAATTATATATATGTATGTATATACTGAATTGCTAATTCGTGAGAAGATCATAGCTAATGATTCCTTGCATACTTGGTAGGGAAACCAAGAAAAGGATCAGCTATGATGTGGAGAAGGGACCCCATGTCATTCTTTGAAAGGGATAATATCTTAACTCCGCTACTGCTATTGTTTTTTGTATTTTACAAGTTATGGCATAGGAATGCTGGAAATGCAAAAGGGATAGATAGATGGCATATTGCACAAGTGCATGAGAGAATTTTTTGCATGTATATGATATTGCATATTGGTAAAAAAGTGAGGATTTACATATGCAATGAGCCACTTAAGATCAAATGATGGTGGTTGCTAATAATTAAGTTGTGTTCGCATTGGTTGTAGGACCATAGCTAACCGAGGCATGGCTAAGGATGTGGATGATGATTGTTGCATACAACCTCATGAAGAGAGGATGGTGCAACAAATCCATGATCATGATGTTGGCAAAAGGACGGAGTAGCCTTGGTAAGAGGCCAATTGATCAGGTAACATCAAGCGATGTTAATGACAGCCATGCAGGTAAGGGTTAACTATGCTTAATTGCACGAATGTTGAAAGAGGATTTGGTGAGTCTCTTCAACTATGTTTAAACTATGGTGATTTGGTTTGCATTGAGTGCCTGAATGTGAATGCTAACCGACCAAGTATGGTGAGGTGCGGGTAGGTGAAGGCAGGGAGCCTTACACCCTATAGTTTCTTAGAAACCTCAATGCATTCATATGAATTCATAGCATGCCATTTGTGAATATTGGTTGTGATTTTAACAACCAAAGCAATTGAGGACTTATGGACCTGTCATGGTAGTGCATACTGTATGTAGTAATCATGGTTAGGCCATAGTATGTTTGAATGCATAGTATTCATGAAATCATGCAAGATGGCATTGAAGAGATGTGCATTGAAATATTCGGTAAATGTTGTAAATATGCATGCATGTGTAGGTGCACATGTTGAAATGCATTGTGTGAATGCATGGGTGTGACATATATATGTTTCAATGCAGTTAGATAATAGATGAAATGGTGGACTATTGCTAATCCTGAGACCATTTCATAAGCTGTTATGAATGTAGGAGAAGGACTGCATGAAGAAGGTAGACATGTGATGGGCTACCAGAGCACTCTATTGGAAGGATAGAGTTGCATGGAATATGAAGTAATGAGTATTGACAGTTATTTAAATTGCATGGATAGTGTGACTATGTCTTGCAATTTTATTGTGATAATGATGCATACATAGAAATGTATATATATTTCATTACATTTCAAATGTTAAACAGCTGAAGGTGTTTGAATTATTGGAGTAGCTTGCTTGCTAGCCCAACATTCATTGTTGTATCGATGGGAAATCCAATGCTTGGAAAGCGAAGAAGGATCCTGTGGAGTAAAGTGAATACATCCAATACAGATAAGTATTTGGTTATCTTGTAACTCTTGCTTATGAATATACATGTGTATATGATTTAATTATGATTTCTTAAACTCTTGTTTAGAGATAAACCTTATAAAAATACACTAAGCATGTGAATTGATTCAATGTTTGAGTGTAGGTACTGCTGGAAGCAAGGACTATGAAAGCATCTGGAGGATGCATGTGGACATATGACTGTCCTAAATAGCTCAGTAGGAGCGGTAATGAAAGATGGTGCTAGTGGAACTGTGTGGGTCCTAGCAGCCAAAGGTTCTGTAAGCAACAATGGGGAAGGGTTCCCTAGTTGAAAGGCATTAGACAGACCTTCGACACTAAAGTGTCATAGCCAAGAAATGGCAGGCCAAGCATTCACATTGAAGTGAAAGAGGGTAAGGAGCATAGAACCACAAGTGATGGTGTGCCTCTGAATTGGAACAAGACTAAGAGGGGGAAACTCTTACTCTTCTCTTTCCTTTTGACTGATGCATCTCAGAAACAAAAGACTGTTGAGTGCATGTCATAAATGAAAACCAATTGTGTTTAATTACTTGAAATGAATTGTGAATGCTGAAATAGTTATTTTCTTGTGAAAGGATGAACATGAATGAGTTCATGTGTATGTGGGAAAGCATGAAATGTGTGGAAGTCCCATGAATAAAGCATGGACGTTCCAAGTCAATTAGGAAAATAATTGACTAATTTTATTATTGTGTTATGCTTGTCTTAACAGGAATTGCCATGAGGAGTCTCATAGGAGAGAGAGTGAAAGCCATTGTTGCAGCTGTTACTAGCCAAGTGATTGCTAGTGAGAAAAGTGAGAGCCAATTGTACACTTTGATCATGGAAGCATACAAAAAGCTATTTGTTCGGGCTGGAAATATTCCTCAAATAGTTGCTGGGACAACAAGAAAGATGGCATCTATGAAATTCTAGACTTGTGGATCAGCTAGAAGGTGAATAAAGGAAAGGGATTGCTCTGGAGCAATGCCCACCTGTAGAGATGGAAGACCAAAGCTAGCAGGAGAAGCTTGTGGAAGCTAGAGGACTTGATCCTGAAAGTTCAAAGTAAAGAGATGAAAAGTAGGACAGACCTGCCCCCAGTTGTGAATTTTGAGGCATATGTAAAGTGGGTCTTTATTCCTAAGTGTTGGAACACCAAGGACGGTGCTATTCCAAGGGGAGGGGAATGTCACGTCCCCATCTAGACCCTATCACTTTAACATTTTAAATGATGTAATATTGTTATGAAATCGTGGTGAGGAGCCCAAGGCCAAGGGCCCGCCATTGATTTATTGATGCATATGGTTTGCGTGCTAGCCAGGCACATTGGAACTTCAACATCATGTAATATGCATTTTAATAAAAATACCCACAACTAGCTATGCAATGCAACAAAGAGATGGGGGCATGATTTCACAAGGAATTGGGAGGGAAAACATTCAAACCCTTCAGCCACTCAAGTCAAGCCAAGTGTTAATGAGAGAACCCATCAAACTCTCAGCTACCCATGTTGAGTTTTGTACCCAATCAGTGATTTCTCCCAAGAGTTGGTTGAGGTAGTTAATGCCTTGGGGAATGGGAGGTATGGCTGTCTAAATTCAGGTATGGGAAAACCACCCTGCATGGGAATTCGTGTTTTGCTTCTTGGGCAAGAAAAGAGCCATGAATTTCTCCCCCAAGCCATTATCCATGATCATTCCTTCTCCCTCACGAGTTTAGAGATACCTGGGCGTTTTCTAGGCATGTTTGTTGTGTTTTCCTTCATTCTCCAAGTAGAGAAGGGAATTTTTGGTGTTGTATACTAGTGGGGAAGAAGGGGAATGGAATGGGGGTTCCATAGAGACTGTTTTTGTTGTTAAATGCTGAGAGAGTTGGGGAGAAAACGTT
The DNA here is from genome assembly GCA_027924585.1 of Larix kaempferi. Lineage (NCBI taxonomy): Eukaryota > Viridiplantae > Streptophyta > Pinopsida > Pinales > Pinaceae > Larix > Larix kaempferi. Next base: position 1,421,285 of record BSBM01000916.1, on the reverse strand, counting down.
TTTCCTCCCTGTGGATGCATTTCCCTTCCCACAGCTCGTTTTGGGTGAGCCACGATTTGGGGAAAATCTATGGCCATCTTGTTTGTGAATTCCATTGCTGGAAATGTGTATCTATGCCCAATGTTTGTGCTTGCGGTGTGAGAAATGAGAATGTTGGGGTATGGGATTTGGGTATCCATTGCTTTGGCTTGAGCTTGAGAATAGGCATCCATGGTTCAAATGTAGCCTGATAAACCCAGCTATGGACTGGCTTGGCTGAGATGAAATGAGTAATTGGCTGTGAATGAGCTTTGTCCCCTTTTTCCTGGTGAGAATCATGCCCAGCTCGGGGGTGGCCTTCGGACAGACTCAGTATAAGCTGTCGAAGAGCCTAAGGTTGGGTGGAACGTTGCAGTGACATAACTAGTTGCTTGGGGCAGTTGCAAAATGAAGATAAGTGTTTTTTTGTCTATGTATTTACTTCTGCAAAGCTTAAATTAATGACTGTTATTGATCTAGTGAGTGCATATGAAAATATGTGTGTGGATGAATTTATTTTCGCTGTGCATATTTGTTTGATTTACATCTGCACACTTTTGTTTTTAACTGTATGCATCTAATGAATGGGCTGAGTTTTATGAAAATCCACACAGATTGGTAGCATGTTCCCTTCCTTGCATTGGGTCCAAGCGTGGGTACATGATAAAACATCGTAGTCAATACTGGGCCAACTAATATTTCTCCATTACATTTCATCTTTGGATTAGGATAATTCGTCATAAAATTTAGAACCCTTCTAAAAGTCTCAAAGACAGTCATACATCTATTCTCAAATAAAAATTTGTTTCTGCATATCCGAGTTGCCAAGATTAAGAATAAAGGAAGAGTTTTGTATTTTACTATGGAGTGAAACCATCTATATAGGAAATAATTAAGAGATTGACATGTCCAATCATCAAAGAAGTTAAATAAAGTTGTAGTTCAATCCACACTAATTTTAAAAAAGGACAATTTATAAAAAGATGAGATGTGTCCTCCACATCGCTTCTGCACAGTATACACATACTCGGACCTTGAAAACCCCTCTTCAATAAGTTGCTACAAGTAAGAATTTTATCCTCAATGCATAACCAGATAAAAAATTTTAGTTTCATAGGAATCCTCCACCTCCAGAGCTTTTTGTGCCACCACTTTACTTGTGGTTTTGGATGATTCAAGATGATAGATTCATATGCTCCTTTGACCGTCAAATCACCATTCACTCCCTGCCAATCCCAAACAAATTAATCATGTGTGTCATATAAAGAAATACCAACAGAAATAATACCAAAAACAAACTTGTTCCATTCCTCTACGACATCTTCAAGAAGATCGAGCTTTGATGTAGATAACCAATGAGGGTAATTAATCTCATTGCTCGTAGTAAAACTTTGAGCCAGACACCAACAATTCTTATCATGTAGAGGTTTTAAAATTCAGGAAGATAACTTAAATTTATAACCAACACCAAAGATTGGGTCGATTCCAATGTCAGTTGAAATACCCTTCCCAATTCGGGAACTAAGGAAGCTCCCTTTAAGAAAATGATTTCAGATTTTTTTTTCCCGAATATTTGTATTCCATAAACCTTCACCTATGATAGCACGCCATAAGCTTCTGCTACATAGATCTTGACTGAAATGATCCAGATTAAATAACCCCCAACCTCCCAATAACTTTGTCCAAGATAAAGCATTCCAACTAGCCCGATGGAATTTAGCGATGTTCTGCTTTCCAACCCAAATAAAGTGAAAAATATTACTTCTAATGCCATTAATGATAGACTTCGGAACCTTCATAAGGCTGAACTAGTAGATAGGAATACTCAAGAGTAATGATTGAGGTAGTACCAACCTACCTCCAAGAGATAACCATCGGAAGGTCCAGTTATTTATTCTTCTAAGGATCTTTTTAAGCATCCAATTCCAATCAGAAACCTTGTAATTTCTTGGTTTAATAAAGTATCCAAGATACTTGAACCCATCTTCAATAGGATGCATATCCAAAGGAAAAAAATGCTTAATTTGCTCGTGACGGTCTGCATCAACACATTTGAAAAGAAAGCTTGATTTTTGAAAGCTAATGGCCATACCATTTGCCTTGCAAAATTCATCAAAAATAAGTTTGTACTAATGCCATTCTGAAACAGATCCCATACCCAAAATAAGAACATCATCAACAAATAGCAAATGTGTTATAGCTAAAGATATGGTAATGTTAACACCTTTTATCTTATGGTTCCTCAAGGCTTCAATAAGCCTACTCAAGCCTTTAATGACCATAATTAATAACAAAGGAGATAATGGGCATCCCTGACATATACCCCTGCTACTAGAGAAAAAACTAGTTGGCGATCCATTGATCAAAATGGAAAAGTTTGAAGTGGAAATACAAGCCATAATCCAATTAGTTACTTCAACAAGTAGGCCAACCTCAATGAGAACAAGCCTAAAAAAATACCAGTCAACTCTATCATAAGCCTTTATAAGATCCATTTTTAAGATAAAGGCTTGGATATGCTTAGACTTGATTGAGAGTATGGATTCCTGGGCCACCCCCACCTCATCCAAGATTTGACGATTATGAAGGAACCCAAACTGCTCCTGAGAAATATACTTGGCCATCATTGGTTTAATTATATTAGAAATAATTTTGGTAAATATATTGTAGATCAAATTGCACAAAGATATAGGGAAATAATCATGTTATATATATATATATATCCGGGTTAGCTCAAGTGGTTGAGAGTTATAAGTTAAGGGCTATGCCTTGATATATAAGGGCCTCACTTGATGTCCCCGACATCCGTAATCAAATTCGATGGGGTGAGACCCCTTCGGGTCGGATATATATATATATAATCCCGATGGGTTAGCTCAAGTGGTTGAGAGCTGTAAGTTGTAAGCAGAAGGTCTTGGGGTCAAATCCCTACGTGGTTGTGCATTGATATATAAGGGCCTCACTTGATGTCCCCACTAAGTTAGGCTCTATAATCAGAGCCTATGTGGTGAGGCCCTTTGAATTCTTCCCTTAGAAGTAGAAACTCCTCTCAAGGGTTGTGAACCACATTGAATATATATAAATATAAATATATATATATATATATATATAACAAACATGAAACAATATATATATATATATATATAACAAACACTAAACAAACACAGATCCATCTTAATTGTGGCTCTATCCAGGGATGAGAGGGATCAAATCCCTTGAGGTGAAAACCCTTTTTACAATGCTAAACTTGATTAAAGGTTACACCTCAAGAGATTTGATCCATCTCTATACTTGGTAGAGCCAGAGTTATGGATATATATATATATATATATATAAGGAATTTCACAAAGGATAAAGAGGTGGCAGCGTGGAATGGAAAATTTGAACCATATTCTTTGTTCAAGGAATTATAAACTTGTACCAAGGCATTATACACCTCAAAGTATGGTTTCTTGTACAAATTATTTCAAGGAGTTTTGTTTTGGAAAAAAATAGATTTTGTATTTACTTATTAGTACACTTTCTAGCATACATTACAATCGAAAGAAAAAGTTAAGAGAAATCTCCATTGCAAATTCCACCAATCCATTGGGTTGCTGCAATCCATATAAGCATGACCACTTTTATTTTAAGATTGTATTTACTTTATTAGTATATAGATAAGTAAAGTGTTTTTTTGTGAATTGTATGTCCATTACCAACTAATAAAATGCATGTGCATGTATTCATTTATATGTACATATAAATTAAAATAAATAAATAAAAAATATCCCTTCATAAATTTAGTTGTTGTCAAATAAACTAATTGTTCTGAAGTGATAATTCATCTATTGGATTAGTGTTATGTATTTATTAAAGTTTATTAAAAACGAGGGAGAGAGATGGAGGTGGTAGGAACTATGGATAACTAGGGTTTTCAGGGAAATACAAGCTTGGGATGGTTCCAGGTGGAAGACGACTGTCGGAAGAGCACCCTTAGGATATGGACAGTGAATAGGTCATGAGCAAAGCCATGAGCAGCGAGGATGTGGCCCCTCCCCTGCCTAATGACAAGGGGAAAGGAGTAGACAAGGGGCTAGAGACAGACCTCCATTCTGGAACAAGAGGAGAAGGGACTAGTGGATTAAACAAATTGGTTCAGGCAGCGGGAGAAACCAGGAAACCAGGGTAGTGTGTGCAGAAAGAAAAAAAGGTACCAAAGCTTCAGATGAGCTTAGAAAGAGATAGGGTTGACATTCAGTACATGAAAGATCATGTGCTTATTGGAAAATTTGTTGGAATTTGGCCATCAAAGAAGGCTCTAGTCTAGTGGATTAATACAACTTGGAAACCTCAGGGTCATTATGACCTCCAACTTGGGGCCAAAGGGTTCTTCATGGTAATATTTTTCAACGAGTCAGACTGCACTTGTATCTTCGATAATGGGCCGCATTTATTTAACTCTATAGGGTTGTACTTACGCCCCTGGAAAGAACGCTTTAACCCTGATAAAGAAAATCTGACGATCGCCCCTATTTGGCTTCACCTGTATTCTTTACCTATAGAATACCAAAAGGAGGAAATTATTACCGACATAGGAAACACCCTGGGAGTGTTTGTTAAGGTTTCTGAGCAAACAAAGAAAATGAGGTAGACCTCGTATGCCTATATCTGTCTCTATATGGACATCTCTCAAGATCTTCAGAAAGGGATTGAACTAACCTGGAAGGATGAGGACTGGTTCCAGGCGATTCACTATGAACAAATCCCATTTCGATGTCGGCAATTTCATGAGCATGGACATATTTTCCGTGATTGTTCGCTAAACAAATAGCCTGGAGCTACCTCCAATGCTAACGAAAAATACTCGGAAGGTTTCACCAATGTGGCGAATAAGAAGCATCCAGCCAAGTGAGTAACTGGTCTAGAGATTCACAAGAAAACTCAGACGCATAATTGTTTTGAAGTTTTGCAGTCAGTAAATGAGAAAGCGGTCATGGAGGAGGGACAATTCAAAGAAATTTCAGACAAGGAGCCCAGCCCCATATTGGATACTCCCACCCAGGACACAGATAAAGCAGTAGTGGGGGATGATGTTTCCATGCATGGGGAGGAAGGAGAGGAGATGGAAGTGGGAGAACTCGACCTGGAAGTGTTGGAGGCAGCATATACAGACAATGTTCCAGCCTCCATACACCTGCAACAGGTATATCTATTAGAGAAAGCTATAATCAAGACTAAAGCACTAAGGAATCTGGGCATAACTTTGGAATCCCACAAATAAAATGAAGGGAAAAAGAAAGGTTAAGTGGAGAAACGAGGAAGACACATTGATATTCAAAGAATCCAAATGGTTGGGGCGAAGCTAGTAGCCTTAGGCCAATAACGCACCATTGATGCGGAACTAGCTTCTTCCTCCCTAAAATTGTTATAAGATGAGGATTATATCCTAGAATATTAGAGGTTGTAATAGTCCTTTGAAGACCCATCTTCTGAGACAGAATATAGAGATTGAAAGGCCATCCATAGTTTTCCTTGAAGAAACAAAATGCTTAGAAGCGTACCTCCAGTCCTTCGAGAAGCGAACCTAGAAACAATGTGACGTTATAGTAATTGACGCAATGGGAGCGATTGGGGGATCGAATTTTTGTGGAACCCCAGGGAGGTAAGTCTATCTGGATGGATGGCTTCCAAGTTTATGCTATCGACTTCTTTTCATGTGATAGGAATGAGATTCTGAGGCTTCCTATCCAATGTTTATGGACCCTCAATAGTTAACCAGAAGACCTCCTTCTTAGACTCGCTGCTTAACTTAAAGGAGGTGGCCAATACACACCCTTGGGTCATGGGAGGAGAATTCAATTTGATATGAAGCCTTGAGGAGAAGCCAGGAGGAATCCGTCGCTTACACCCCATTAATGGACAATTTAATGAAGTAATAGAGGCTCTAGACTTAATCGATGTCAGAACTTACAACAATATTTTTACTTGGAACAGCAAAAGAGCTGGGGATAGAAGCATAGCTTCTTGGTTAGACATGTTTTTATTTTCGGATTCAATCATGATGGGTGGGGGGGAGTTGGATACCGTGGTACTCCCCTCTGCTAGATCTGACCACTGGCCGATCAGTCTAGAATGGAAAAGGATAGAAGAGAACCTCCGAAGACCATTCCGGTTTGAGCAATTCTAGATCCTCCATCCGGAATTTCCAGAAAAACTTTGTCAGTGGTGGCAAGACTCGAATCCCATATTGGGAACACTGATGTACCGATTTCAACAAAAACTCAAGTACCTAAAACGAAAAATCAAGCATTGGATTTCAAAAACCTTCAGAAACATTTTCCAAGGGAAAAAACAATTAGACCAAAAAATAAAAGAGGTGCAGCACACCGCAATGTCCCAGGGTTACTCTACGGAGTTAATGGAGCAAGAACAAATTTTTTTAAAAGAACTCAACCTCAAGGAACAACAGGAAGAGATACTCTAGAAACAAAAATCCAAGAATCGGTGGTTGAAATAAGGAGAGCGTAACACCAAGTTCTTCCAAAAAGATGTTATTTAGCATCACCAGGAGAATAGGGTGATTCGTCTAAAGAAAATTGATGGTAGTTATGCAGAAATGAAAACAGAGATGGAGCAGACTCTAAACAATTTCTTTGCAAATATTTTGGAGGAACCCAACATCAATAGGTGCTCCGCAAGGGAGGAATTCGTCCATCACATCCCGACGGTGATCACAGCAGACCATAACACTATGCTAATGAAACCAATAAGCATGGAAGAATTGGATGAGGTCGTCAAATAGATGGCAGCAGATAAAGCCCCAGGACTAGATGGGTTCACCACTAACTTCTTCCACTCTTGCTGGGACTGGATGAAAGAGGATGTTTTGGCACTAGTAGAAGACTCAAGATGCAATGGAAGTATTCTAAAGGCCCTCAATGCCACTTTCCCAACGCTCATTCCGAAGGAAACGGGAACGGAAGACCTAGGAAAATTCATACCTATTTCCCTTTACAATGTCATCTACAAAATTATAACTAAAGTCATTCCAAACTGGCTACGTCCACTCCTCCCTATGCTAATTTCACCTGAGCAGGTTGGCTTTGTCGAAGGACGGAAAATTCTAGATGGGATAATTCTAGTTCATGAAACTATACACTCTTTGAAGAATGACAAGTATGCTACTTAAACTTGATTTATCCAAATCCTATGGCAAGCTTAATTGGACCTTCCTAGCAGCAATGCTAAGGAACTTTGGCTTTAACGAGCAATGGATAGAATGGGTAATGAGCCTAGTCTCCTCGGCCTTTTTCTTGATCCTGGTAAATGGAACACCCTCGCAACCTTTCTCGGCCTCATGTGGGATTCATCAGGGGGACCCTTTATCCCCATTCCTATTCATCATCATTGTTGAAGGGCTTGGTAGAATGCTCAAATCCTTGCAACGAAGCAACTGCATCTGTGGTCTTACCCTCAGTGAAAGAATGAACCCCCAAACCCATCAACAATTTGTCGACGACACTATGCTGATGGCCCCCCCTCTGTCGAGGAAGCCAAAGGTATCAAAAGAATCCTAGATACCTTTCTAAAATCTAGTGGTATGGAAATCAACAAGGATAAATCCCAAGTTTATTTTTTCAATACTCCAAAAATCACTCACAAGAATATCATTCCCATCCTGGAATTTACAGAAGGACAACTCCCTTCCAAATACTTGGGCACCCCTCTAGATGACTCCACAATCCTCCAAATTTATTGGAAGGAACTTATGCACAAGCTTAAGAGAAAGCTATAACTTTGGACTTATAAAGCCCTTAATTTCCCAAGTCGTCTTATTCTGGTCAAATCGGTGCTTCAAGCAATGCCCATTTACCTCTTCTCAGTGTTGGCCTCCCCAAAAGATGCTATGAAGCAAATCCTCACCATTCAGAGGAATTTTCTTTTGGGAGAAACCCGGGAGCATAGGAAATGGGCCCTGGTAAAATGGGCCACCCTGTGCACTGTTAGAAAACAGGATTGCTGAGCAATAACAATAAACAAGATGCAAATATAATCACACAAACAGATTTACAAAGAGACACCAATATAACGTGGTTCACCCAAGATGGGCTACGTCCACATAGAAATTTCCATTCCTTATTATTATACCATCCAGCAAATGAATGGATACAACCCGCAGCACATCTGCTACAACTTCCTCTTCACTCTCTCTCAGTCTATCTTACACGATATCAGAGATCTTTTACATTACACAATACCTAATCCATCAACCCTAACCATATTACAATGTCTTTCTTTTATAGGGGAAACACCATGGGAAAATAACATAGGTTACCCAAAACTAGGGGTCCGTAATCTATTGGCGAAAAACCAACTCCCTCGGACCCCCTGTTGTGCGTGTCGGGATCATGACCAAACCTAGGGTACAAAATGGCTAAACAACAACATCTCTGAATCAGGAAGATCAGTCTCCACAACCAACATGCACCCCAAAAGTGGAAGGAGGCTTGGGACTCCGAGACCCAATAAGTGTCAATAAGGTAATGGGAGCTAAAATCTGGTGTTGGTGGACCATGTACACTGAGGAACCATGGGCATTGTTATGGCACCACAAGTATGCACCTCACTAGACCAAGCAAAATTTGACCAAATTCGGGGAAGATAAACCAGGCTCGCATATATGGAAAGCTACACAATTGAATAGGGGATTAGTCCATAGACACAGTTTTTGGGAAATAAGAGTTGGATCCTCCACCTCCTTCCTTCGGTACACTTGGAAACAATCATCTAGACTGGAAGATAGACAGAACATACAGGACCTAGAGCTATATCTTTAGAGTAGTCCTTTGGAAAGGGTTCAATACTTTTGGGAGCCTACCACGGGGGAACAACATTTTAGAAAATGGAAGCTGAAACACTAGTGGAAATCCTGCATCCCGGAGGAGAACCTAGAAAAGTTCTATGATGAACTATGAACCCATTAGGTCCCAAAGTTGGATGGATCAGATAAATTCCATTGGGACTACACCAAAACTAGGAACTTAAATATTGCAGAGGCGGTGAGTTTGCTCGAAGAATTTGATAGGCTATCGCGGGAGGAGAAATGGACAAAGGTGTGGTGCGGGAACCTCTAGCCCAAAATTGCAACCTTCAACTGGCTTCTTATTCACCGACGCATCCTAACTTGGAAAAATCTCCTGAAATGAGGCATGATAATGTATTCCCGCTGCTTTCTGTCTTTGAAAGATATTAAAACAATCAATCATCTGTTGGACGAATGCCCTTTGGCTTCTTCAATGTGGGATAAGGGGGAGGCAAGGTTCAGAAAGAATGCAAGGGTTAGAGGTCGTCCAGAACTCACATTGGCTACTTGGCTAACCCAACCCTTCAAGAACAATCTCCTCAATAGAATACGGGAATTGTTCCCGGGGTTCGTGGTTTGGGAGTTGTGGAAAGAGAGGAATCAACGAACGTTTGGGGAAAGGATTGGAACGTAGAGGCAGTCTGGATGCTAATTGAAATACACTTGAAGGAAACACTCAAACTTAACCAGTGGACATTAGAAGCAAGGAAAGAAGACACTACAGAAAGACAAATTTTAAATGAATGGGGTATTTTCAACATACCTGCGAGTATTGATAGATTGCATGAGCGGAAGATTCAACGCAAAAGCCCTGAATTTTGGTAATACCCACCAACAGGTACCTTTAATCTCAACTTTGATGGAACAGCGAAGGGGAACCCTATACCGACAGGTTTTGGTGGAGTAGTAAGAAACAATGAAGGAAGTGTGCTCATCGTCTTCAGGGGATACATGGGTGAATCAACAAACAATGCAGTGGAATTAGAAGGCTTAGTTAGAGGACAAAGATGAGAATTCCAGCAAAACTGGCTACCTTTGAAAGTGGATGGGGATTCCATGATTATGATCGCAATTGCTGGTTTCATTCGGCGGGGTTCAGCCATTCCAAGATCTCCCAAAACTGGAAGTGGGAGTGCAGACTATCCCAGCCGCAACGTCTCTTGTTCACCAGCCCGATCGTCTAGTTCATGCATGTTCGTCGCAAAGGGAATAAGGTGGCAGGTGAAATGGTGAATAAAGAGGTAAGAGCATGTGTCTCATTCCAGGAAGGCCCTTTGGAGGACACTTGTGACCACGTTCTGAGGCGTCGGTGTTTGGAGCTCATTTCCATTGACAAATCCCACTTGGCAGGAATATCAAGTCGAAGTGGTGAAAGGTCACATGGGGTAGAGGACACATGGCCACACATGGGACAGAGTTCTCTTCCCATGAATGACCAACCGATTCATTTAACCATGAACCCAGATGGAATTATTATGTTAAGTGGAGGTGGGGATGAGAGGACAGCTGAAACCAATAGCACAAGGCTTACCACTTAATTGTTCATACGACAATCTAGGTCTGATCTGCCGCAAGCTGGATGTTTTAATGCTTGGAAAAGGATGGATGGATGGTTTCAGTACAGTAATTACGTCTGGATTGGCTTCAGCATTTGGGATCGCATTAACCTCTTCCAGGCTCGTGAGCTCATCAAAAATTACGCATGCGGAGCCCATAGTAGGGATGATATTGCAATGATTTTCGAGCATGGAAATCTAAGGAAATGTACCATGGCCAAATCCAGGAGCATGCCTAAGGATTTAAAGGCCGTAAATATTGAACACTCAAGGACAATTCAAACTGTTAAATCTGGTTGCCTTATCTGGCGGGGTGTTATGTTGTTTATGTTTCAATATGAGAATCATTGGTTACATTTTGTTGGTGGCATTTCTATCACGCTAGGAACTCTTTTCTTATGCATCATGGATCTCTGCATGATAATGCGTATCCATAGAGGCTCTCGAAAAAGCACTAGGGAGAGGAATCAACAAATGGGGGAAGAGACTTCTCATCAGGAGAGGAATGAGTCCGAGGACACTCACCCTATGGCATTTGATTGGGAAGCTCAGTACCTGGAGGATATGTTTGGTGCCACTGAGATGCAAATTGTGAACATGGAAATATCCCTCCAGCAGGAGTTTGAAGCTCGCCAGGAGACACCAATAGCGACAAATCCCTTCTGGGCTGGGTGCATTCGCCTTGCTCGTGAGATCTAGGCCTGGGACCAGCTAGTAAGAGAGATTCGAAGAGTTATAGTAGAAATAAAACACCACCAACAGAGAGGCCTGGTTGGCATGCTCATGATGGAGGAAGCTGTGGAGGTGTTAAGTGTTCCACTCCCACTGGACGCAAGGATCCAAACAAACAGGAACGCCAACGAAACCTTGGCATAGTGACTCATTTAGCTCTAGATTTCATGGGTTGTTTAAGTTTTGTCCCCTTCTCTGTTTTGTTTCGTGCTTTACCTTAAGCTCCTTAAGTTTTTGCAAATGGTCCTTTTTTAGTCGTAGGCACAGCAAGCCTGTTACCTGGCAGTTTGAAGGTATTCAGGACATTGTTGGGTCATTTTGGTATTCCCTGATGTGAAGAATTGTCTTTAGTGCTTTAGTGCGGCTTAATGCCTTTTTACTGTAACATTTTGTACCTTTTTGTACACTATTAATAGAAGGTTCCGATGATGCTTACTTACAAAAAAAACGTATTTATTAAAGTTTGATTTTTATTATATATATATATATATATATATATATATATATATATATATATATATATATATATATATATATATAGAGAGAGAGAGAGAGAGAGAGAGAGAGAGAGAGAGAGAGAGAGAGAGAGAGAATCCATGAAATTTCTTCGGTTTAAAATTTAAAATATAAATTTGATATACATTTATATAAATATGTTTTGCAATTGAGTTAATTTAAATTTGGATTCCACATGCTCTTGGTTTTATAATTTTTCTTTTTACTATTTTTTTGGAGCCGACATGTAACAGACATGACAAATATCACTCACTTGGGTTGTAGAAAGGGCCTCTAGGCCCAATAAGTTTTATTTTCTAAAACTAATTTTTCTCATTAAAAGACGTTGATTTTGTTAATTTTTTAGCAAATATGATGAGATTTGAACTTTAAAACTTTAAGTGTGGAAATAATGAATACTTGAATCAATAAACCATTCAATCACATGAAACATTCAACCATAAGACAAGATGTACCCTTGGGGAAATGCTCAAAACAATGAGGATGAAAAAACCCAGCAAATATTCAAAGTATAATTATGATAGATAGCATAGAATGTATTTTACAAAATAGTAGATTTCTTTCGGTACCCCAGGTGCTAGATAAGAGAGAATGCTAAGAAATAAAGAATAGAGATCAACTATATCAACTTGACATCTTCCCAACAAATTAATAACAAGCAAGAATAATATCCTGCACAAAGAGAAGTGCCTTTCCTTCAAGGGAGAAGAGAATTCGCTTCACATTGAATTCATCTGATGCAGGAGAATCGGGACCTAGGAAGATCAGTCAAGGTTAATCGACCGAAGGGAGCAGACCAGTGGGAGTGTCGATGACCACTGGTGCAGAGAGTAGGTTGACTTGTTGAAGTCAACAAATCGAGTAGAAATAGTCGGGGTGTGGCCGACTGAAGGAACCGCAGATGTCGCGAGAGGTCAAGGATCAACAGGAAATGGTCGACAGGCGACGTAAGATGTCGGGTAGTCAACAAGAGGTCGAACTACGACACGACAGGGTTTGGCGAACCCAAGTGTGAATGGGAAAAGAGTGAACCAACAAGAAGGTCGTGATGAGACTGACTGCTATAGTAGGGTCAGAAGGACAGAAAGTCAAGGGACTGTACCTAGTAGCCGTTGGGGGTTTCTAAGGAAGTTATTATAGTTATTGCAAGTTGGTGAAGGACATGTCAGGGGACATCATGGGCAGAGGCTGTGCAGCATGGCTAGAAGATGACAGTGCAGGTTCGCAGGATTTGGAAGGATCGACGACCAGAGGGGGAAGCATGTCTCGGGATTGCCATAGTCTTGGGAACAGCAACCGCGAAGTAGAAGAGGAAGAGAAGGAGAGAGTGTAGAGGGAAGAGCCGAGAGAGTTGTGAAGAGTCACACCAGCCGAAGTCCAGGAAGTTGAGATCAAACCATAGCTTAGAGTTACGTGGCGAACCAGGAGAGGGTGAGGTCAACACATAGGGAGAACACACCATAGTTACTTCTAAGTTGTAACGGCTGAAGCCGATTGTAGTTAGTTATTTGCTTACAGTTATTTTCATTGTAACCGATTTTTGAGAAGTAATATAAGCCACTTCTGGAATCTTGTTCTACACCTTGTTTGTGTAAGCATTGTGGTTTGTGTCGTGTGTATTGTTAAGCAAGAAAGTATCCCATTGGGTGACTTGCGTCAGTTGGTATCAGAGCCCGGAAGCGAGTCCAGTTGAAGAAGATGACTATACCAACCTGACTTGCGTCAGTTGGTATCAGAGCCTGGAAGTGTGAAATTTTTCAGTGAAGGTTGAAAATGGCTCATAGAGGTGTTAATGTCCGAGGACAAAGAGCGCATGGCGTAGAATCCATCACAGTGGATCGTGAGATGTTCGACGAATGCGCCAGAACGATGCGGTCTTTGACAAATGAAGTCACAGCGATCAAACAAAACCAGAGATGTGGTTGAATTCCTAAAGTAGTGGACCACATCAATGAGGAAGTTGAGGAAGTGGAAGCTCGGGAAGCTGCAGCAGAAGAACCAAAGGAAAAACTCATCAAGCTTCTGACAGAAATGAGAGGTCGGGTGAAGATAGATGTGCGTATGTACTTGGGAATCCTAGACCCAGAAGACTTGATTGACTGGTTCCGAGAGATGGAGAAATACTTCGATGTAGAGCAGATCGAGGATCCTAAGAGGGTTAAGACTACATGTCTAAGGTTGAAGGTTAATGCCTCATTGTGGTGGGACAATGTACAGGCTGACAGACTCAAGAAAGGCAAGGAGAAAATCAAGTCTTGGGACAGGATGGTTGCCAAGTTGAAGGGGAAGTTCTTTCCAAACGACTATGTGGTTTCCTTGTTCCGAAAGCTACAAAACTTTCGACAGAAGGAAATGACTATGAAAGAGTACACGGAGAAGTTCTACCGATTGTCAATTCGGTCAGGACAAACTGATGAAGGAGAAAAATCTGTCGCCAGGTATGTAAATGGATGGAAATACACTATTCAGGATGAACTCAGCATGTCGAGATTCAGAGCAGTTGGAGAAGTCTATCAGTTAGCTCTGAAGGCGGAGGAGAAACTGTCGAGGAAGTCCACAGTGACCATAGGTAGGATGACTGGTCGGGGTGGAAAGACTATCTCCGTGAAGGGTCAAGGTAGTGGCTACAGGAAAGAAGGTGTCGAAAATAGTCGACACACAGAAGGGACATGGACGAAAGAAAGAGCGCAAGAGAACCAACACGATGGTCGTGAGAACCACAGTCGAGGCGCGTATAGTCAAAGTGGTCCATATGATAAAAAGGGAGCTAACATACCAGCCATAATCTATTACAAATGTCGAGGAACAGGACACAAGGCATATGAGTGCCCAAAAAACCTACATATGCAGAAGAGTCGAAACCCAGACGTTGAAAGGATGAGCAAGTTGACGAGAGGGAAGAATTGGCATCAGATAACAGTGGAGGTGAGATAAGGAAGAACTAGAATCTGACAGTTCAGAGAGCCTTGACCCAGGAAGATCAACGTGATCCGATGGAACAAGCACAATGGAAGACGATCTTTCGAACAAAGGTGCAGATCATAGAATGGCGTTGCAAGACCATAGTGGATGGTGGAAGTACAAAGAATATTGTGTCGACAGAAGTCATTGACAAGATTGAGTTGAAATGTCGAGAACACCCACACCCTTACAAGATCTCATGGGTACAGAAAGGACACCGTGTTAAGGTGACCGAACATTGCCTAATCAACTTCAAGGTTGAAGGATTGGAGGATATCGTACTATGTGATGTAGTACCCATGGATGCATGCCATCTGTTGTTAGGGAGACCATGGAAATATGATCGTAAGATGATCTATGACGGTCGAGCTAACAAAGTCACAGTGTGGAAGAATGGCGTGAAAAGTACTCTTAAGCCAAGGAGAGAAGAGCTAGCCGACAGTAGGGACGGTGAGAGCAATCTTTGGGAAAAGAGAGTGTTGATGAGCAAGGCCAAAGAATTCCTCACATAGGAAGAAAAATAGTCGGGATGTTTTGCAATCATTCCAAAAGGACCATATGTTGAAGGAACAGTTGATAGGGAGAATATTTCGGTCAAAATCGAGGAGTTGCTCGATGAATTTTGGGACATAATGGATGATGAGAAATCGAAGGGATTACCATCGACGAGGAGTATATCCCATCGGATCGACTTGATTCCAGGGTCGAGTCTGCCAAACAAAGCACCATATAGGATGAGTCCAGCAAAGGGATAAGAGCTCAACCGACAGGTCCAAGAGTTGTTAGACAGGAGATTGATCCGAGAAAGTTTGAGCTCGTGTGCAGTTTTAGCAATATTGACACCAAAGAAGGGCGGGGAATGGAGAATGTGTACCGATTCTAGAGCCATCAACAAGATCATGATCAAGTATCAATTTCCATTGCCAAGGATGGATGACTTGATGGATTTCCTCAGTGGATCAACATACTTCATAAAATTAGACCTGAAGAGTGGGTATCACCAGATTAGGGTCAGAGAAGGAGATGAATGGAAGACAACATTCAAAACAAGAGAACGGTTATATGAGTGGTTAGTCATGCCGTTCAGATTGACTAATGCACCCAGTACATTCATGAGACTGATGAATGAAGTGTTGAAACCATTCTTAGGAAAGCTTGTCGTAGTCTATCTAGATGACATTCTGATTTTCAGTCGGATCAAGTCAGAACATTTGGAGCACATTCGACAAGTATTACAGAAATTGCAGGAAGAAAAAATGATGGTTAACCTGCAAAAGTGTTTCTTCAGGAAGAAGGAATTGGTGTACTTGAGATTTCTGATTTCAGGTAAAGGGTTGGAGATGGACCCCGAGAAGGTGAAGGTAATAGTAGATTGCCCGGAACCGACAAGTGCGACTGCAGTGAGAAGTTTCCATGGACTTGCTAGTTTCTACCGAAAGTTCATTCGGGGATTTAGTCAGATCTCTGCACCATTGACATAATGCATGAGGAAGGGCGAGTTCAAGTGGATAGATAAGGCCCAGGAAGCTTTGGACAAATTGAAGGAAAAGGTCACTGAGAGCCCAGTATTAGCGCTCCCAGACTTTGACAAAGTTTTCTAGGTCGATTGTGATGCAAGTGGAACAACAATTGGAGAAGTGTTGAGCCAGGAAGGCTGGCCAATTGCATTCTTCAATGAAAAACTGAATGGAGCGAAGTAGAAACATTCGGTCTATGACCAAGAATTTTATGCTATCATACAAGCATTGAAGAAACGGAGGAATTATTTGTTGCCTCAGGAATTTGTGTTATACATGGATCACCAAGCACTGAGGTATCTGAATACTTAGTCGAAGTTGGATCAGAGACACATGAAGTGGGTGGAGTTGCTCCAGAGATATACATTCATGTTGCGACATAGGTTGGGCAAGTCGAACAAAGTTGCCGACGCGTTGAGCAGGAGAGTTGTGATGTTGGGCATGATGACTATTCAGGCAACAGGGATAGAGTCGATAAAGATGGAGTATGAGATCGATGAATATTTTGCGAAAGCATGGAAGGCTTATCGTGAGCCTTGGAGCATCGAAAGAACTCCATATTTGAGTTATTTCATTCAAGGAGGCTATCTATTCAGAGGAAGTCAGCTGTGTGTTCCCAGAGGATCAGTGAGAGAGAACCTAATCCAAGAGTTTCATAATGGCGGGTTAGCGGGACACTTTGGGATCGACAAGACCAAAGCACTGGTTGAAGAAAAGTATTTCTAGCCAAGGATGTCGACAAATGTCTGAAGATGGGTTCGACAATGTCAAATTTTCCAGTTGGCAAAAGGAAGGAGTCAAAACACGGGGTTGTATACACCATTGCTAGTACCAGAGAACCAGTGGGAGCATCTTAGCATGGATTTTGTGTTAGGATTACCAAGGACTCAGCAGGGAAGCGACTCAATATTTGTTGTAGTTGACAGATTTTCAAAGATGGCACATTTCATACCATGTAAGAAAACAAGTGATGCCACAGGGATCACTGTGGTATTCTTTAAGGAAATAGTCAGAATGCATGGGTTTCCAAAGAGTATCACGTTAGATCGGGATACAAAATTCATGGGGCATTTATGGAGGACCCTATGGAAGAAACTCGACACGAAGTTAGATTTTAGCTTGGCACATCATCCGCAGATGGATGGACAAACCGAGGTTGTAAACAGAAGTTTGGGAAACCTTCTGAGATGTTTAGCGGCCGACAGACCCAAGCAGTGGGAAAATGTGTTGGCACAGGAAGAGTTTGCATACAACAATTCTGTGAATCGATCGACAGGATTGAGTCCATTCCATATTGTTCAAGGGAGGAGTCCACATGTAGTGGTAGATTTAGTCGAATTTCCAACAAAAACCAGGAAGAGCGCGGATGCAGAATCATTTGCAGATCATATGCATGAAGTTCATGAAAATGTGCGAAAGCGCATCGAGAAAAGTAATGTGGCCTACAAGTTGAGAACTGACCGGAGAAAGAGGCTACTGTCATTCCAAGAAGGGGACTTAGTCTATGCCTATTTGTGGAAGGAGCAATTTCCGACAGGAGCGTACAACAAGATGAAGTTGAAGAAGATAGGGCCATGCAGGATTCTGAAGAAGATTTCGAACAACGCATATGTGTTGGAATTGCCGGAAGACTTGAACATTTTAGCAATGTTCAACATATCAGACCTGTACAAATTTGAAGAAGGGTCAAGCAACAGAAGGGAGGAAGGAACAAGTATCGACTGGACAGAACAGATTCTAGACCGACATAAAGAAGGGATCAAAGAAGTAATCGACGAACGTGAAGTAGGGCATACTAGTAGATCACACATGAAGGAATACTTGGTGCGATGGATGAATGATGAGTTGCATGAAGCAACGTGGATTTTTGAAGTGGAGTTCAGAAGACTAACGGAGCAGTCGAATTATTTTTCACCTGGGAGTCTGATGTAGGAGCATCGGGACCTAGGAAGATCAGTCGAGGTTGATCAACCGAAGGGAGCTGACCAGCGGGAGTGCCGATGACCACTCGTGCGGAGAGTAGGTTGACTTGTTGAAGTCAACAAGTTGAGCAGAAACAGTTGGGGTGTGACCGACTGAAGGAACAACAGATGTCGCGAGAGGTCGAGGATCGACATGAAATGGTCGATAGGTGACATGCGACGTAAGATGTTGGGCAGTCGACAAGAGGTCGAACTACGACACAAGAGGGTTTGGTTAAGCCAAGTGTAATTGGGAAAAGAGTGAACCGATAGGAAGATCATGATGAGATTGACTGCTATAGTAGGGTCAAAAGGACAGAAAGTCAAGGGACTGTACCTAGTAGTCATTCGGGGTTGCTGAGGAAGTTATTACAGTTATTGCGAGTTGGTGAAGGACATGTCAGGGGACGTCATGGGAAGGGGCTATGCAGCATGGCTAGAAGTTGACAGTGCAGGTTCGCAGGATTTGGCAGGATTGGTGAACAGAGGGGGACGCATGTCTCGGGATTGCCATAGTATTGGGAACAACAACAGCGGAGTAGAAGAGGAAGAGAAGGAGAGAGTGCAGAGGGAAGAGCCAAGAGAGTTGTGAAGAGTCACACCGGTCGAAGTCCAGTAAGTTGAGATCGAACCATAGCTCATATTTCCATGGCGAACCAGGAGAGGGTGAGGTCGACACATAGGGAGAACACACCATAGTTACTTCTAAGTTGTAACGGCTGAAGCCGATTGTAGTTAGTTATTTTCTTACAGTTATTTTCATTGTAACCAATTTATGAGAAGTAATATAAGCCACTTCTAGCATCTTATTCTACACCTTGTTTGTGTAAGCATTGTGGTTTGTGTCATGTGTATTGTTAAGCAAGAAAGTATCCCGTTGGGTGACTTGCATCATGATCAATCTTGTATAACATATTTATATATTCTTCACATGCATCGGATTTTATTTTTAGCTTCTGATTTCAGGATGAACTCACACTCCATTTGGATGCATCAATTTTGCATGAATAAGTGCACCCCACTTCTCATGCAGTGCATTAACTGATTGAAATGAATCTTAGGATCAACTTTTCCCTTAATTAAAATCTTGTCCACTTAGTTAGGTGGCTGACTTAAGATTCTCCACGCAAGTGTTGTAACTCAAGTGTTGTATTTTAGTTTAACATAGGTGTCGTCATGCAATAACACGTATTTAACTAGATCTTCTTTGTTATCACTTAGTTATATCTCTTAACTGATTATTTCTTGTTAACATCACTACAGTGATCAATTCGATTTCTCCCTTGATTTACTGAAGTGTTGTCTTTTGGTTAAATTAAGTGTCATCTTTTAGTTTAACTAAAGTGTATCAATAAACACTTTAGTTAATTAGTCCTTCTTTATTAACACTTACTTAACTATTATTAACTGAAACCATGCTGATTGATTTACGTGTAGTGACCACTGTGAGTTCTTTAATTAACTAAGGCATACATTGTGGCTTTAACTGAAGCTTAACAATTTGAGTTCACTTAGTCATCTCATGAGCAATTCGAATATGTGTTAACTTTAATTACCTATCATATCAGATTATACTCAGAATATTTTTCAGAGGTAGTGATCATATTATATTAATCTCTGACCAAATCATCATACGCTAAAGTAATTCACTCTAGAGGTGGCCAGTCTCTAAAGGAGACTTAATAGCAATCGGTGACCATGGTTAGTAATACATCACACAACATTAATGCTTCAACATGCAAAGCATCTACCTCTATAACTGGAGTTCCTCTCCATGGGTACCTACTATAACTGGAGATCCACATGAGAATATGACTTGACACACAAGTCTTGAGCCTTTTCGAATAAGACTTTACAACATAATCAATTTGATACATCAAAACATTCACCTCAACACATGAGGAATAACCTTTCACAACTGAAGGATTAGTAATTCTTGAGTCCAACTCAAGAATCTACTCCAAGTTCCCAAGTCCAACTCAGGCTCCCTACCTCAACACATGAGGCCCAATCCTGGATGCAAAATATTGTCTTGGAGAATGATTCGTGATGTTGTACATTTAACACTCCCTCTAAACAAGGGAGGCATCCTTTTCCATACCAAGCTTGTCTCGGAAGTACCTGAAATTCATCACCAACAAAGGCTTTGATAACACATCTGCAATATTCTCATCAGTAGCAATGTATTGAAGTTTCATTGTACCCTTCTGGACCATGTCTCAGATGAAGTGATACTTCATTTGAATGTGCTTCGACTTATCATGAAACACAGGGTTTTCAAAAATCTTGATGCAACTTTGATTGTCACACCGAATGACAGTAGACTCAAGCTTCTCACTGAACAACCCAGCAAGTAGCTTCCTAATCCACACTGCTTCTCGACATGTAGTACTAGAACCGATACTCTGCTTCTTTAGTACTCTAGGATACATAGCCTTACTTCCTGTTGGATCAAGATATCATAGCAGAACCCAAGCTAAAACAATAGCCAGAAGTACTCTTTCGGTCCACAATGCTACCACCCCAATTAGAGTCAATTTAACCAAGTAGTAACACCACTCCACTGGAGGCATATCTGATTCCATAAGAAATCATACCTCTAAGGTATATAAGCACATTCTTAGCAGCAACCCAATGTCTGTGTCTTGGATCAGACATAAAATGACTCAGAATAGTCATAGTATAACATATATCTGGTCTCGAGGGTATCAAGTACATCAACCAACCAATAAGTTGTTTATACAAACTGGGGTCCACTAGATCTCATCCAAAATTTGACCCATGTAATTTCCTTAAATTTGAAACCATCGGAATACACATGGATTTTCAATCCATCATGCCAAACCTGTGCAATATATCAATAGTGTACTTCCCTTGAGAAAGAAATATCTCATCTTTTCTTTTCCAAATCTTAAGGCCAAGAAAGCAGTGCATAATACCTAAGTCTTTCATCTCGAAGTCAAAAGTGAGCTCCCTCTTACACCAATCAATTAGTTGTTCCTCTCCAATAAGGAACAAATCATCATCATATAGAACCAATATCAACGGTTGGTTCTTCACTACTTTGAAGTATAAATTTGGATCATCTTCGCTCTTAGAGAATCCTAGTCTCTAAATATAGCTTTAAATTCTCGAATACCAAGCTTTGGGAGGTTTCTTAATCCCATACAAGTATTTCATCAATTTTCACACATGGAACTCCTTCTCATGAACCAAAAACCCCTTAGGATGCTGATATTAAACCTCTTCTTGAACCTCACCATTGAGGAAGGTTTTCTTCACATCCATATGGTGAAAATTCCATCCTAGAACTGGTGCAAGTGATATCACAACTCGAATAGTGGTGTACTTGGACACATGAGTGAATGTCTCCTCATAGTCTATGTATTCTTTCTGAGAGAAACCTTGGGAAACGAGTATGGCTTTATACTTTTCAATACTTCCATCAGCATCATGCTTGATCTTGTAAATCCATCTGGAAGTAACTATGGACTTCCCTTCAGGTTTAGGAACAACTTCCCAAACATCATTCTTCATAATGGACTTGTATTCCTCTACCATTGAATCTTTCCATACTTGCTTCTTTGCAACTTCTTCATAGGTGTAAGGCTCTGAATCACTGAGGTGACTCATCTATGCAACATACCTTGGATATATGTCAGGTTTTTTCGCTCTCTGGAAGAGCCTAATTGTGCTCCATGCCTCTCTGCATCTTATAATATATATCAACACCATGTAGACCTCCTCTTGACAAGGGGTTCATCAACCCATTCTACTGGTTCATTAGGAGATAGAAAATCTAAGAACTCTATTGGATTGTCCCTCTAAACATTTGAATGGGGAGAATCAATATCTAGGTACCCCATCATAGGAGTCTCATGTTCATCTATGTATATATCATGTTGAAGCTCTTTTGATCGCTTGAATGATGCCTCTTCATGGAAGGTCACATCTCAACTAACCTCGATGTGTCTTTCACCTAGAACATATATTCTATAGGATTTGTATGATTCGTAATAGCCAACAAAGGCTCCCTTATTTCCTGACGGATCCATATTTCTCCTCTTTTCTTTCAACACATGAATGTATACAAGACTCCCAAAGATCCTTAGGTGTGAAATATCTAGTTTTTCACCAATGAACACTTCTTTAGGTGTCTTCTCATCTGGAATGGCATGAGGACTTCTATTATGGATATATAATGTTGTATTGGTGGCCTCTGCCAATAATGAGGTAGACAGGTCTTGATCATGCATCATGTCTTTTGAAGCCTCACATATGGTTCTATTCTTCATTTTGGCAACCCCATTTTGCTGAGGGTTGTAGGGTACAATTATATGTCTACAAATTCCTGCATCAATATATAACTTATTAAACACATGCGAATCAAATTTACCTCCATTTTCAAATATCAAAGCACGGATGTGCTTTCCTGTTTGATTCTCAACTAGGGCTTTGAATTCCTTAAACTTGATAAAGGTTTCACTCTTATCCTTTAGGGAATAAATCCATGACTTTCTAGAGAAGTCATCTATAAACAATACATAATATAAATATCCACTCAAGAAAGGGGATGACATGGGACCACATACATCAGAATATATTAAATCTAAAATCCCTTTAGATCTAGTAGTACTTCTAGAGAAACTCTTTTTAACATTCTTACCAAGTGCACAACCCCTACATACACTATCATGCTCAAAATATAATATAGGCATACCTTTCACCATTTTCTATAATCCTGGTAGCGCTTTGTAGTAGAGGTGACAAAGCCTCCTATACCATAGCCTGCATGGACTGATAGTGTTGTGAACCATAGCTTGAATGTAATTCTCAGTTACCTTATAGAGAACTCCCTCTCTAACTGCAATCACTGCTGCATAATTCAAGTCTTTGTACTTCAACCATAATATTGCTTGATTATCCATGAATATCACTCGGAAGGCCTTATCTTCAAGAACTGAAACTGATGGAGGTTCTTCTTCAATAATGGAACATAAATAATGTCCTCAACATGTAAAATATCTCCTAAAATCCACTGGAAGGAGGTGGATCAAACTCCTTGGATCAAATAGGTTGTGTTGTCTCCTAGATCTACCTTGCATGCAAAAATTTTCTCCTTGAGATTGGTGATGGAGCTCATATAACAAGTCATATGTTTGAATGCACCATTTTCAACCAACCATGTATCCTCACTTGTGATGATGGATCAAGAAAGTGTTGAGACTAGGTAATACTCCCTCCTTGTCTCCTTTTCTTAGGGTGCATTCTCTTGAGTAGTTTCATCTTCTATAGTGGTAGAAGCATGAAACCTTCCTTTTCCACTTTGCTTTGAACTCCCTTGCATAATGGCCCTTCTTATTTTAGTTGTAGCATCTAACCTCCGACTTGTTAAATTCCTTGTTGTATACCTTCTTCTTCGAATGGGAAAACTTCTTTTGAGAGATGTTCTTAGTGCCTTTTTGCATCCTTGCTGTGAGGGAAAGGTTTTCTTCTTTGATGCACAATCACTTGCTCTGGATTCACCCCTCCTCTTGGAGGTAGTCATGTCACAAAATTTCGAATTTAGTTTGTACCTATCGACCATTTACCATATCCAAGACTGTCTACCATGAGGATGGGATACCATCAATAGAGGTTTTGAGAAGATTATCTTCGTCCACCACTACTCCAATACTAGAAAGCTAATCTCTTACCTAAGAGATATTGGTGAAGAAGGAGGCCACTATCTCATCCTTCTCCATCTTTAGGTTTTGAATATTATTATTCAATTCCCTCTTTTGACTCGGTGCCTTCTTCTCATATAGGTTTTTCAATGTATCAAAACACTCCATTGTGGTATTCAACGAAGTGATCACGGACATCAAATTGTCCTTTACCAAATCATAAATGATCTGTTTGGATTTATACTGGTTCTTCTTGAAGTTGATGCACCCTGCATTAGATGTAGGCTCCTCCACCACATTGGATACGTATCCCACCAAGTCATGCTCCTCCAAGATGTTCAACACCCTCTCCTTCCAAGTGTTGAAATTCAAAGTTCCCTCAAGATGGTCTTCCGGTCGAATAGATATTGATGCCATGGCTCTCAAGTATTGTGCTTAACTCCTCAGGATCTACATAGGCTCAAGATTGTTTGTCAAATATTAGCTCCTTCATGCCCTGATCTCTGATACCATGTTAATTTTTTAGCAAATATGATGAGCTTTGAGATTTAAAACTTTAAGTGCAGAAATACTAAATACTTGAATCGATGAACCATTCAATCACATGAAACATTCGACCATAAAACAATATGTACCCTAGGGAAAATCATCAAATCAATGAGGATGAAAAACCCCAACAAATATTCAGAGTATAATTATGATAGATAGTAGAGAATGTATTTTACAAAATAACAGATTGCTTTAAGAGATAATACTGAGCAATAGAGAATAGATATCAATAGTATCAACTTTCCATGTGCCCAGCACATTAATAACAATCAATAATAATATCCTGCACAAAGAGAAGCGCCTTTCCTTCAAGGGAGAAGAAAATTTGCTTCACAATGAATTCATCAATAATGTATAACATATTTATATATTCTTCACATGCATCAGCTTCTATTTTCAGCTTCTAACTTCAAGATGAACTCACACTCCATCTGGATGCGTCAATATTACATGAAGAAGTACACCCCACTTCTCATGTAGTGCATTAACTCACTGAACTGACTATTAGGATGAACTTACCCCTTAAATGAAATATTGTACACTTAGTTCGGTGGCTAACTTAAGTGTCGTCATGCAAGTGTTGTAACTCAAGTGTCATCTTTTATTTTAACATAAGTGTTGTCATGCAATAACACTTAGTTAACTAGATCTTATTTGTTGTCACTTAGTTAAACCAAAAGACCAAATGATCAATTTGAGTTACAATTTTGTCATGGATGAAAATATTTCCCCTAAAATTTTCCTTGCTCTTAAGTGATTATTTCTTGTTAACATCATTGTACTGATCAATTCAAGTCCTCCCTTGATTTACTAAAGTGTCGTCTTTTGGTTAACTTAAGTGTCATCTTTTATTTTAAATAAACTGTAACCAATAAACACTTTACTTAACTAGTTCTTATTTATTAACACTTAGTTAACTATTATTAATTGAAATCATGTTGATTGATTTACTTGTAGTGACCACTGTGAGTTCTTTAATTAACTGAGACATACATTGTGGATTTAACTGAAGATTAACAATTCAAGTTCACTTAGTCATCTCATGAGCAATTCGAATTCTCTTTTTCTCTATGCATTTATCTTTCTCTTATCTTTACTGGATGGTCAATATGTGTTAACTTTAATTATCTATCATATCAGATTATACTCGAAATATTTGTCAGATGCTGTGAAATCTCAAGCACAGCAGATCTATGGAACAAATACTAGAGTTACTAGAGATGCATGCAATAAAATGTATGGAAACACTATGCAGAAGGTTGTCAACAGTAAAATAATCTCATATACACATAAGATAGTTCACAATCTTGCTGTTGCTGCAACATCCCCCCCAAATCTTTGTAGATACTGGCGCCCCTCCTTTTACTGTTTAGAAAGTTTACTTAGGAGATAAGCTTTCCCTCGAAGATCTTTTATCCTTAGTTTTTTTAGAGAAGTCATTCTTTCTAAGTTTGTTGATCTTTTCTTCTAAGTCAAAACTCAAGTTTTTCACCCGCAGCGGCGGAAGAACTCGTCTTTTTCACCTGCAATGGCGGAAGAACTCAAGAAGTTCTGCCGCAACAGGCACATCTTTTATCAAGACTCTTGACCTTGTAATTTTTGGGAAAAATCACCAAGTCCATCCGAAACTTCGGGCGAACTCCTCGAGTCCTCCCGCAATGGCAGACCAACTAAAGAATTGTCGCCGCAATGGCGGAAGGTCTTCATTATTTTTTACTAAGGGCTGAAGCCACTTGTCGGGTGAACTTGGCAGCTTTTACCGCAACGGCGGAAGAACTCATGAAGTTCTGCCGCAACGTCGGAACAACTCGCAATATTTGGACACAACGGGCGCATATCTCTTATTAAGTCCCGAAGCCAGTGACCGTCGGATCAACCCAGTAAGTGTCACCACAACTTCGAGCAAACTTGTGGATCTTTCTCGCAATGGGAAGATGCTTTATTTTAAAAAAGTAAAGCCTTTCTTGTGTCGGATGAAACTCAAGAGTCCTCGCCGCAATTGTGCGAAAACTCAACATCTTTCATCGAAACAGCGAGAGGAACTTACGAGTTCTCGCTGCAACGTCGGGTGAGCTTATATTTTCTTTACAATTTCGGCGGTTACGATTAAATGCCAAGCGTTCCAAGGTGACACCACCATACACGCCTTTAACCTCGTTTTAAAGCCTCCACCAACCCATTAAATACCCGCACGTGTCAGCCATTATATAAGAGATTTGGGGGGTTTTGTGTATTTTCATTGGTAAAGTTTTTATGCTGTGGAAAACAACGTTTGAGGACTATGTTAGATTACTCCAGCTCAGCTTATTCACAGCCTAGTAAACCTCCGTGAGACCAACAATCTCTTTCCAGGTAGGTGGTTCTACCACTATTTTGTTTTATCTTTTAATTGCGTCAAGCCATTCTTGGTATCAATATTACCATATAGGCTGCATGGCCTGGAGATGTTCTGCATGTGTTGTTTTTTTTGGCCATTCCCAAGCATCTAACTCATAGTCATAGACCCTCACTGCTTTCCCCTACTCTCTTGAACCTTCGAGACTCAACGTTCTTGGGGAGCTTTTACCCATCTCGACACTCATGCTTTTGTCTGAGGAAATACTGAACATGGTCCCTTATGAAACTCAATTAGCGTATCCCCCCAAAACCACTTATCATGAAAGGGAGAAATATAGTTCTGTTTAAACAAAATCTTGATTTCCGTCGTTATTTAACAGTGTTACATATTATCATGCTAATTCTATGTTTTAACACTCTTGCGTCTTGCTCCATTCTATGTACTATTTTGCAATCTTATGTCTATTCATGCGTAGTTGCTTGACAGGATTAAGGCGAAATGTTGAAGGGTAGCAGAAAGAAAGCTAAAGTGGATGAGCCTGAACCAACAGAGCCAAGAGTTGAAACTCTGTTCGAGGTCACCAAGTCCATCATAGGTGTCCCTCCTGAAGTCAAATGGGGAGATGTTTATCGTATGCTCAGAGACCGAGATATCCCAGGAGCACTCTTGGAGGAAGAGCACATCTACCAAAATATCAAAAGCTCTGGTATATCCAAAGCCTCCACACGCCCTTAGCTCTTTCCTTGCTCAGAAGTGATTGGGTGTATCCTGGAGCATGCAAATCTGAAAAAAAGACTGTTGTATGATAGAAAAGGAGAGGTGTTCGCCTCATTCCATCCAGCCTACATTGCAGCAGCTTACAAGTTACCACGTTCTTAGCAGCCATTGAACGATGCATGGCTAGGGAAGATGGACAATTTTGAAATGGCCAAGAAGCTGTTAATCACAGGAAAGCAGCTAAGGAAAAGGGACAGTGATGAGTATGAAGTCCAAAACCTGAGGGCCCCTTTTCGGATGATCGCCCTTATGTTGACTAGAATTTTCGGCATGGCTGATGGAACCATTTATAGGATACAAAGGCATCCCATAATCCATTACGTGGCATTTAAGGGAATTGTATTTGATTGGGAAACCATCCTTTCGGATAGTTTTTCATCCGCCGTAGCCACAACCAAAGAAGTACTGGCTCTAAAAAAGTCATACTTTTACATGTATTCATATCTTATTGATTGCATTTTGGCACAGCTCCCTTTCCCTAAGCTAGGTTGCGTTTGGGATCAATCCAACACCCCAGTATGTACTGCCTATAAGATACTATGGGCTCAAAATTACAGGATGCACTACAAACTCATCTGTGAAGAATTCATCATACCTCTGTATGAGGAAATGTTTAATGAAGAACCTAATTGCTTATCAGAGAATGCCATGGCAGTTATGGAAAATTATGGCGATTTCTACTTTTTAGAAGATGGTACTTATATCAGAATGTATGGAGGCTCCAAGAAACCATATATCTTGCCTAGATATGCTACTGACTACATAGTCTTGAAAGAAGCAGTTTGGCAAGTTTTTCTTGATGGAGTCGGAGGATTTTTTAATAAATTGGAGAAGGCTTCATTCCCTCCTTTGGATTTCTATGTGGGATCCTATAAGTTCTCAGGGGTTGCATTAGCCAAGGAGTTCATTCAAGAGCTAAATGGTTTTCACTTCGGGGAATCAATCTTTCATAGAAATGACAGGTGGAACAAAGTTGCAGAACATTGTAAAGAGTTGTACGCTCACTTTGATTATGCCCATTACTACGATCAAGAGGAGGAGGTATATAGGCGAATCAACAACATGACTAAGTTGCAAATCTGCCATCACAAGGGTGGAGCTAGTTCTAGCTCTACCATTTTCATAGATTCCAAAGAAGCGAAGCCGCAGAAAGAAAAAGAAGTAGAAGAAACTCTAGCCAATAAAGAGCAAAGGCTAAAGGAGGAAGCAGATAGAATCCAGAAGAAAGTTGCCGACAAGTTGCGAGAGAAGTAGGAACAAGGTCTTAAGCTTGAGCAATAAGAAGCTATTAAGCTTCAGGAGGCAGAAACTCTTAGGCTGCAAGAGGAAGAATCCCAAAGGCTTCGCAATCAAGAGTTAGAAGAGGCAAGATTGTAGCAAGCTGCTAAAGAGCAAGAAGAAAGGGAGGCAGTTGAAAATCAGCTAAGGGATGAAGAGGAAGAAAGACGACTTAAAGTCGAGGAAGAAAATAAGGCCAATGAATATGCACAAGCTGGTGGTCCTAATACACAGGACATGGATGTAGGTTCATCCCAAATGGTCCAGACCCCACCCGCGGAAGAGAATATCTCTATACAAAATCTTCCACTGATTCCTTTCACCCCATCAAAGGATCATACTGTGTCCAAGTGGGATAGATTTGTGTACAACAAGAACATGAAGTCCATTGTTTTGAACTCAGAGACAAGTTTAAAAATACCTTTTGAGTTGGACATCGTCATCCATCGAGAAACTACTATTATGCAAAACACGAAGCAATCTCCTGTGGCTATGGCATCTGCTGTTGTGGTAGCATCCAAAGCTAGCGAGGACAATGTAATCGACATGGTTAATAAGTTTGAGTCAACCAAGAAAAGGGCTCGTATGCTGCAACACACCATGGCCAATGAGCAGTATTATAGGGAGCTTGTAGCAAATAAATACAATCACCTTTTGTCTGAGCATAAGGAGTTGTCAGATAAATATCAACACCTGGAGGAGGAAAAGGAACACCTGGTAGTGCAAATGATGGTACTTGAAGCAGAAAAGAATGATTCTGAAGCAAAAGTTGTTCAATTAGAAGAGGATAAGTAGTTGATGGCTGAGCAGCTAGAACAAGCAAACAACAGAGCAATGGATATGGCTCCCTTTCACGAGCAATCCTGTGACATGATTAGGCAAATGCATAAGAAACAAGAACTATTGATTAAGGATATTTGCAGGCTAAAGGTCGTGATGGATAGAATGAAAGAGATCAACTCTGAAGCTTTCAGGCTAAGAAATAAGTACACCCGGGTAAAAGTAGATATGATGAGACAAATGGAGTGGAGAGAAGGGAAAGTAGGTTTCCCCGACCACCTCCCTTTTAAGTCTGTGGCTGATTTTAAGGAAGACATAACCTTCATGGAATTTTGTAGGAACTGTGGCGCAAAATTAGTCACTGTGACCGAGGTAACAATGGGAAAATGCAATAGCCTTTGTCAAAAGATTCAAGAAGTTCATGTAAAGTGCAAGGTTTCATTTCCCCAGACTCTTGATGAGTTTCCAGCTAAAGAGCAGTGACTGTATGATTTAAAGGAAGAACTGAACGTTCAAATGGAATGTGTGAGGAGATTTGATGTGTTAACCAAATATGATCTCAATCAATGCATCGTGCTGCCTTCAATACATGTTCAGATGTTTCATGAAATCCACCAGACAGCAATAACATAAATGAAAGACATCGAGGCAGAGCTCGACAAGCATGTCACGTCTAAGAAAATCCTGCTCCCTTCACTTGCCAATGTCGTTATAAGAGACACTAGTATTTGGTTCAGCTATATTGCAGAAGAAGATAAGAAAGTAGCAGCAATGGCATTAATCGAAAAAGGCACATCATCTGGGTCAGAGGCACCAGCTGAGACAGAAGCACCCTCTGAGGTGACTGCTCCAGCTGAAACAGAGGCACCACCCCAGAGCTAACTCGACAACCATAGCACACTGAATTTTTTCCATTTTTGTTGTCGAATCATGAGGTCAAAAAGACAACTGTCTCTTTTTTGTTTGTTATGTAAAGGGTGCCACAAATTACTTCTTTTTTGTAAAACATTTAAAAGAAAATTAAAACGATTAAGGAGAGAAGACAGGTGGCAGCCCTGAAGGCTTTTGTAAACTTATATATAGATGATTAGTGAATAGTAAGAGAGACTTTACACTATCCTGGCCATTTTTTGAAACCTAGCTCTACAACTCGGTTTTTGGTTGTCGGCCTTCGAAGATGTTTTTGGCGGCCATGGTTTTTGATTGCCTTCCGGGGTTTCTGGAAACGTTTTTCTCCATGTTTCTTTCTCGTTACATCTTTAGCATTTTACTTCTGGTTTATTCTATGTAGCGCCATCATGGTTGCTTGGACTAAGGTTTTTAGCTGTAGTTTATTTCCTGAGATTCCTTTGTAACTGTGTTTTTATTGTGTATGATGCTGAAAAGCTCGTAGTCTCTCTGCAATTTTTGGCACTGCTCTGCAGCATAGACACTCTTCAAGAGTGTTGTAGATCCAATGTAATTTTGTACTCGCAAGATGAAATAAAATTACATTTTTTTTTCAAGGAAAAAAAAAAGTAAGAGGGACTTTTGGCAGGTGAAAGACTTTTTATGTCTTGTACGTGAACTATTTCTCTGCATGTATAAGGAATTCGATTTTGCCTAATGAAAGCCTGGGAGACTACATTATTTTCTGAAAGATGCGTTGAATGTTTTCTAGATTACTCTTGTATCATCTATACACTACTGTGAGATCTTTACTTACTGTTTTGAATTATTTCTGTGTAATGAATGATTCTCCTATTTTCTGTGCAAAGATGTCTATCTCAAATGAGTAATGGAATGTATTAACTGAATTAAATCTATCTTTAATATCTTTTATGTTATGCTATAGATGCATCTTTATGATTAAATAGCTATCTATCTGATCTTTAGATGTTTCTTTCAGTTTATTACTCATCTTTAAAGTTTGCTCCTTGCAAGGATAGCTTAAATTTGCTTATACAATATTAGATTAGTTTAGATTAGTTACCTGCATTTCGCTTAGGGCACTTGCATATCATCTTTAAAATAAAATACATAAACGGTGGATTAGGCTGCAACTGGTGCAGAGAACAAGAATCTTTATATCTTACAGTAGCCAGAACTTTTAATCGGACGGATTCCCCACACAAAACGGTGAGCGATCTAATTGGGCTTGCTTACTGGGGAGAATCCCTTGCTGATTGGTGCTACGATCTCCGAGGAATCAACAGATTTTGGCGCTAGAAGAAGGGCCACTAGTGCATGGTTGATAAAGGAGACTCTTCTTTAAGAGGAGATCCAACTAGAAACCTACTTGAAATAGTAATCCCAGACAATCCAGAGCTTGAAGTAACAAATCAAGAAAATCTTAGCTCTGAATTTGAAAATCAAGAAACAATGTATGCTATACCTTTTGTTGAAGTAGCAAACTTAAGAAGACATACCCGTGCTTATGTTAAGCAGCTTGGCGGTTTAAATGCGATTCCTTTTCTCCCTAGAAGAAGAGCTCCTAGACGAGAAAGACAATATACACGCGATTCAGTTCTTGTTCAAAAATTTGAAGAATTAGTGGATTTATCTTTAAAGGAAATCACAGAACCCCTTGGAGAAATTGAACTCGAATATTCTCTAGATCTTGAAGAACCTTTCACTCCAAAGAATTCTCCACCTAATACTCCACATGATTCTCCACAAGGAGCCATGGTTGTACCTACATGGAGAACAAGAGGAGATTTGAATTTGGCTAGACCTTTTCACAATCTTCCTAAGAACTCCGAGAAAGTTTTTCCTAAGTACGATCCTGGTAAAGGTATCTCTACTGAAGATCACCTAAAGAGCTTTTATTTAGCTCTGAGCCTTTTAAATGTGCAGCACGAAGATTTCGTATGTAGGATTTTTCCATATACTTTCGAACCTAAATTTTCTTTCTGGTATTTTAGTTTAAAAGCTAGTTCACTATTGAATTGGGAAGAATTTGAAAAATGATTTTAAAAAAAATATGGAAATCAAAAAACTGTAGCTACACTCATGAAAGAGTTGTTGTCCATGAGAATGCAAAAGAAAGAAAAGGTTCAAGAATTCAACCAAATATTCACCACATTGTTAAATAAATTTAGTGCAGCAACTAGACCAGCTGAAGAATCCTTAGTTGAGTACTATACTACAACACTTGATCCTCCAATAGCAATGTTTGTCAAAAGAACTAGAAAACTACTTTAGTAGAGAATTTCGAAGAAGCTAGGAAGGTAGAGGAAGAAGTGGACATCATTGTTAAACATTCTGTAGACGTGGAAGCAAAACCGACAACTACTACAAAAACCTTGCTGCTCACTAGGA
The DNA here is from genome assembly GCA_027924585.1 of Larix kaempferi. NCBI lineage: Eukaryota > Viridiplantae > Streptophyta > Pinopsida > Pinales > Pinaceae > Larix > Larix kaempferi. Next base: position 1,388,491 of record BSBM01000916.1, on the reverse strand, counting down.
ATAAAGATGAGCCATCAGTAGATATGGAGAATGTAGTCAAAATGATGCAGAAGTTGTCCAACAAAATTGTAGATCTTGAAAAGGATAAGGCAACTAACACATCTAGAAAGCCTTCCAAACCTTTCTACAAGAAAAGAGAAGAAAACGATCAGCTTCATCCACCTACAAACAACTCTCATGTTTTGAATTTAAATGAAGTAGGAATGGAACACTTCTATACCTTTCATCAAGAACCACACTCTGATAAACATTGTCCACAATGGATAAATTCTATGAGCTTGGTAATGAACCAAATGTTGGATGCACAAATACCAGATCAAGACAATCCTCCAGAAGAGCCAGCTCTCGAACTAGAGTAGCCCTCTCTAGACACTACCATGGTGTTATGGGACTGGGTCCCTTAGACTGAGTTAATGGAGGATGATCCCGAGAAAATCCAAGTCTCAACTGTAAACATTAACACTCATTGTAAAGGTCCAATTGCTGATCCAAGTTCAAGCTCAGCTATACCCAAGCCTAAAATATCCAAAGAAGTACCTAAAAGACACATCACAGTTATTCCACCACAACCTAAAGCTAACCACATACCTACCAAACAACAAAACATTGAGACAACAACTCAACAGCCAAAATCCACTTCGAACAAGATAGATAATCAACCAAAAGTCGTAAAAGAGTGTGACATGGGATATGACATAATTGAAGATATAAAGAAAGTAAAAGAAAATGTTTCAATATTCGATATGTGTAGTTTTCCTCAGCAACGAAAGAAGTTGTTGCAAGCTCTTGAACCCCAATCTAGCGCTCTATTAGTGGAAACTCAGGAATATCCTGAAATTAATGAAGCTAGTATTGGCGGGAAATCTAAATCCCAAACATTGCCTTTCCTTTTAACTTTTAAAATTTTCAATCACAATGTGCATAATTGTTTGGTAGATTCTGGAGCATCCTCGAATGTCATGCCATTGTCAATCCACAAAAGGATTAATGGGAAGCCAATTTCATCCCCATCTCAGATTATCTAGCTAGATAGAATGGTTGTTAAAGTCATTGGGGAAATGAAAGATGTCCTTATTAGATTGTCAGCGGATCCTAGGGTGTGTCAATTTATTGATATAATGGTAGTTGACATTCCTAAATCTTATGGTTTGATCCTAAGCAGAGACTAGTCTACCAAGCTAAATGGTTATTTTGCGACCGACTGGTCTCACCTATGGTTACCATACCAGAATAGGAAAAATCAAATTAAAGTGCTGAGAGAACCACATATGAAGTAGAATGTAAATCAGCTAGAAGAAACGAATCAAGCAGTAGCATTTTCATCTTCAGTTTTGGGAAATTGTTTCTTAGAAATCGAGCCGGGTAACTATCAATCTGAAAATGTTAGCCATGAATCAGATGAACAGTCCAATCTCCTTCAATTTTCTCGGACTGATGATATCAACTGTAACATAGTTAGCTTAGTTACTGACTTAGATAGTGAAGATACTAACTTAATTAGATCAAAGAATGTCTTTTGGATTCTATACTTTGACGGCTCCAAAAATCAGGAAGGATCCAAAGCTGGTTTTGTTCTAGTTGATCCTGAAAACAAAAAAATATTTATTGTCCTGTAGATTAGAGTTCGATTGTACTAACAATATTGTTGAACATGAAGCTTTAGTTGACGGATTAAAAAAGGCCATCGGTTTGAATGTTAAATACTTGAAAGTCTTTGGTGACTCGGAAATAGTCGTTAGGCAGGTGAGAGATACCATTCATTGTCTTTCACCACATTTGAAAGGTTATCAGGCTAAGGTATGGGATTTAATTACACATTTTGATGCTTTTAATATAAAATCTATTCCTAGATTGCAAAATGTTGTGGCTGATTTATTAGCAACTTCCGCTTCTAGGTTGGTGCCTACTAATAATAAATGTTCAATTGAATTGGTTTTCAAGCCTTCTATCCCAGACAATATCACAAATCTAAGAGTGTTCGATGATGATGATCAGATCATTAGTTTTCTAACAAATGAAAACTTGTTCCAAGAAGCTATTATAGATGAAGAAAAACATGATTCTGATTTGCAAAATAAGGACACAGTCAAAGAAAATTTTATGCCCAAAGGGGTAAGATCACTTGAAAGTTTGTTTGATCTGCAGAGCAAGTTCAAGAAGCCAGCAAATGTCAAGACCCACAGCTCTTCTATGCAACATGAGTTAGTAAATCTGGGCACCAAGGCTGAACCAAAATATGTTAATCTTGGTAAATGTTGTTCACCGGGTGAGAGAGATAAGTTCATTAATCTTTTTTAGCAATATAAGGATGTTTTTGCATGGACTTATGAAGATTTGAAAACATATTACACCCGCATTATTCAACATGTCATACCAATGAAGGTGGGCGCCAAGCCATTTCAACAGCAGTTGAGGAGAATGCACCCTACTCTCGAACCTTTAATTCAAAAGGAGTTGAAGAATTTATTAGATGCTTAGATAATTTTTAAAGTCCGACACCCTAAATGGGTTGCTAACCTAGTTCCTATAAGAAAGAAATCAGGAGAAATAAGATTATGTGTTGACTTCCGAAATCTGAACAGAGCCTCTGATAAAGATAGCTATTCCATTCCTTCAATGGAGCAAATTCTCCAGATGGTATCAGGATCGGAACTCTTCTCTCTCCTAGATGGTTTCTCTAGTTACAATCAAGTATTAGTAGCTAAAGAAGACCATCTTAAGACTACTTTCCGCACTAAGTGGGGAACATTCTTCTACTGAAGAATGTCGTTCGGCTTGATAAACGCATGAGCAACTTTCCAGTTAGCAATGGACATTGCCTTCTGAGGATTGGGCGGTCATTGTGTTGTGATCTATCTATATGATGTGACAGTTTTCTCAAAGAATAGAGAAGACCATGTTTTCCATTTAAAACAGATTTTTGATCGTTGCTGAAAGTATGGTATCTCTTTAAACCCCAAGAAAAGTGTTTTTGTTGTTCTGGAGGGTAAACTGTTAGGTCACATCATTTCAAAAAGGGGAATTTCAATATATCAAGAGAGAGTGCAGGTGATCAATAAAATTCCCATGCCCCACAACAAAAAATCTACGCAATCGTTCATGGGCAATATCAATTTTGTTTGAAGGTTTGTTCCCGATTTTGCACAAACTATTAAACCTTTGCAACAAATGGTCAAGCAAAGCATACAGTTCAAATGGATAGACTTGGAAAAGAATGAATTTAAAGATATCAAAGCAGCCATAGCTAATGCTCCTTCTGTGAGAAGTCCATATTTTGACAAAGATTTTATTTTGTATACTTTTGCTTCGAATGACTCTCTCGCAGCTGTGCTTACACAAAAGGTAGAATCATGATATGAATACCCAATTTCCTTCATGAGCACTGGTTTGGAGGGCGCTGAACTGAATTATACTGTTGTTGATAAACAAGCTTACGCCATATTCAAAGCGGTAAAGCAGTTCAAGCCATATATTCTTAAGAATAGAACTAAGGTCGTAGTTCTTCATCGTTGTCAGATCTCTTTTCGTTCAAAAGGAATTGGGAGAAAGAAGAGGGAATTGGTCACAACTCTTCAAGAATATGATTTAGAATTTAAACGAGCTACTATCATTAAAGATTAGGGCTTATGTAAATTGCTCGTTGAACATCCTATTGATGAAGAGTAGAGTTGGGAAAATGAAGCTGAACTAAACATGGTTGAAGTATGTCCTATTTTCACAGCTCCTGAATCCTGGTATAGGGATCTAGTACACTATTTTCAACAGGGATACTTACCAGAGAACTGGAGCTCTAAGCAAATAAGGGCACTTCGTTTGAAATCAGAAGCTTATCAAATCATTGAGGGAGTACTCTTCAGAAAAAATTATGACGACATCTTTCTTAGATGCTTAGAGAAAGATGATGCAAGTAAGGTAGTCAAAGAATTACACGATGGCCCTACTGGGGGACATTATTCTGGAGATACGACAGCTCACAAAATATTGAGGGCTGGATACTATTTGCCCACCTTGTTCAAAGATGCTCATGCCTATGCAAGGAATTGTGATGTATGTCAAAGGAGTGCTGGGAAACTACCCAAAGTAGCGGCGCCGTTGCAGCCAATGATTATCTTAGAACCTTTTGAACAATGGGGCATAGATGTCAAAATAAAATCGAATTATTCTCTATAGCATCGGTATATCCTGACAGCCATGGACTATTTTACAAGATGAACAGAGGCTATCCCATTGCGCATAATCAACGAGGATGCAGTTATCAATTTCTTAAAAGATAATATCATAACCGGGTTTGGAGTTCCAATTTCCCTAGTCTTTGATAATGCAACTTATTTTTCGTCTGTTAAGATAAATGAATTTTTTTATGAGAGAGGAATTAAGTTACATTACTCAGCCAATTATTATCCCCAAGTCAACGGATTAGCTAAATCTTCAAACAAAAACCTCATTCGTACTCTTAAGAAAACGGTGATTGAAAATCAAAGGAGCTGGAAAATAGCTCTCCCAAATGCCTTATGGGAAGATAGGGTTACTCCAAAAAATGCTCTAGGGGTCTCCCCGTATACCCTTGTCTATGGAAAAGAAGCCATCCTCCCTCCCAACATCTTACTCCCATGTTTGCAATTGGCCCAATCCTCCCAAGGTTCCAGTAGTCAGATTTTACAATCTAGAAATGACACCCTGCTGAAACTTGAAGAATCCTGGCAGAAAGCCATGGACCGATTCCACCAACACCAAGACATAGTCAAAAGGTGGTTCGATAAAAGAAAATCTGGCAAAAGGAGTTTTGAGGTAGGTGACCTAGTTTTGAAATGGGACCACCCTCATGAAGGTAAAGGAATGCATACAAAATTGCAGCACTTATGGGTGGGTCCTTACCAAATTTTTGAAAAGCTTGGCCCGAATACCTACAAGATAAAGGATCTACAAGAAGAGGAGGTAACCCTACCTCTCAATGGCCTAGCTTTGAAAAATTACTTCTCATAGTCCTTTCAGGACTCCTTTGTACATAAACTCTCTTGTTTTAGTTGCTTACTTGTTTGATTTCATCTTTTATCTTTTCTTTACGTCAGCCTTTTGTTTTCTACTTTTCTTTACGCTCAGATTTTTATTTATCCTTTAATAAAACTCGGCTCAGCTTTTGGTAAAACATGAGATAGATCTTCGAGCTAAGCTCAATCCTGAAAGGTTGAAACCCACTTTCAAAAAAAAAATTTGGTGACTTTGTGTTCAATAATTGAATTTTCAGGAATTTAGATATCCTTTCTCTGATTGGTCAAAATAAGCCTGTTTTTAATAACCAAGATTCAACATTTCTTTCCTACTATATTAAGGCTCCATTCACTTTAACATAATTATCTGTCTCAAGGACTTCACTATAATCAGACCCATGGAAAGGAAGCATGTCTCACAGATATATGGCATTTAAAATGATCCCATGCTACAAATGAAAGCCAAAAGGGCTTATACTAAAGAGTTGATTTCCATAAATTCTCGCCTCAATCAAAGCACGACAGAGAAATACTAAGCACATTCAATCAATAAAGTTGTTCAAATAAATCATTCCAACAAGGTTCTTCTCTGTCCATGAAGCATGATAATCAAACAAATTTATCACTCACACAAAAGGACATTATGGATTGAAGAACCAAAGAAATCAAATATGCAAGCTGAGGAAACTCATTTCTGGAAGAATCAAATGACAAAAGTCATCAAGAAATATCCAAAAGGATATAAATAGCATGGGGATGAGGAACAAATGAATATGATTGTGAGATACTGTTACGATCCTGTGGAGTCTTTTTAAGTTGATCTCTAAGAGGCAGAATTCTAAACTAAACTCCATACTCGGGCCCTGAGAGAGTTGAAAAGAAGTATGATTCTAAGTTTCCCTCTCCCAAAATGACCATGATGATGAGAGTGATCACTGTATTCATGAAAGTTGAACTATAAACACATTTTGTCCCTCATGTAAATCAACAGTTTGTAAGTTTTCTACCCCGAAGGAGAGTTCTTTTTTAGAGATCTGTGTTCACCAGAGAATCGCCAATTGTTGTTGCTGCAACATCCTCCCCAAATCTTTGTAGATATTGGGGCCCCTCCTTTTATTTTTCAGAAAGTTTACTTAGGAGCTAAGCTTTCCTTAGAAGATCTTTTATACTTAGTTTTTTCAGAGAAGTCATTCTTTTTTAGTTTGTTGATCTTCTCTTCTAAGTCAAAACTTAATTTTTTCACCCGCAACGGCAGAAGAACTCGTCTTTTTCACCCGCAACGACGGAAGAACTCAGAAAGTTCTACCACAACAGGTGCCTCTTTTATCAAGTCTATGACCTTGTAATTTTCGGGCAAAATCACCAAGTCCATCCAAAACTTTGGGCGAACTCGTCGAGTCCTCCCACAATGGCGGACCAACTCAAGAATTCTCGCCACAATGGCGGAAGGTTTTTATTATTTTTTACTAAGGCCCGAAGCCACTTGTCGGGCGAACTTGGCAGGTTTTTCTACAATGGTGGAAGAACTCACAAAGTTCTGCTGCAACGTCGAAAAAACTCGTAATATTTGGCTGCAACAGGCGCATATCTCTTATTAAGTCCCGAAGCCAGTGACTGTCGGATCAACCCAGTAAGTCTCACCACAACTTCGAGCAAACTTGTGGACTTTCCCGCAATGGGTAGACACTTTATTTTAAAAAAGTAAATCCTTTCTTGTGTCAGATGAAACTCAAGAGTCCTCGCCGCAATTGTGGGAAAACTCAACATCTTTCGCCGAAACAGTGGGAGGAACTTACGAGTTCTCGCCGCAATGTCGGGTGAGATTATCTTTTCTTTCCGATTTCAGTGGTTACGATTAAATGCCAAGTGTACCGAAGTGACCCCACCGTACATGCCTTTAACGCCATTTTAAAGCCTCCACCAACTAATTAAATACCCGCACGTATCAGCCCTTATATAAGATATTTGGGTGGCTTTGTGTATTTTCATTGGTAAAGTTTGTATGCTGTGGAAAACGCTATTTGAGAAATGTTTTAGATTGCTCCAGCTTAGCTTATTCGCAGCCTAGTCAACCTCCGTGAGACCAACAATATCTTGCCAGGTAGGTGGTTCTACCACTGTTTTGTTTTATCTTTTAATTGTGTCAAACCATTCTTGGTATCAATATCACCGTATAGGCTGCATGGCTTGCAGATGTTATGTGTGTGTTGTTTTTTTTGGCCATTCCTAAGCATCTAACTCATAGCCATAGACCCTCACAACTTTCCCCTAGTCTCTTGAACCTGCGAGACTCAACGTTCCTGGGAAGCTTTTACCCATCGCGCCACTCGTGCTTTTGTCTGAGGAAATCCTAAACATGGTCCCTTCTAAAACTCAGTTAGCGTATCCCCCCCGAAACCACTTATCATCAAAGGGAGAAATATAGTTCTTTTTAAACAAAATCTTGATTCCCGTCGTTATTTGACAGTGTTACATATTATCATGCTAATTCTATGTTTTAACAGTCTTGCGTCTTGCTCCATTCTATGTACTATTTTACAATCTTATGTCTATTCATGTGTAGTTGCTTGACAAGATTAAGACAAAATACCGAAGGGTAGCAGAAAGAAAGCTAAAGTGGCTGAGCCATAACCAGCAGAGCCAAGAGTTGAAACTCTGTTCGAGGACACCAAGTCCATCACAGGAATCCCTCCTGAAGTCAAATGGGGAGATGTTTATCGTATGCTCAGAGACCAAAATATCCCAGGAGCAATCTTGGAGGAAGAGCACATCTACCAAAATATCAGAAGCTCTAGTATATCCAAAGCCTCCACATGCCCTGAGCTCTTTCCTTTCTCAGAAGTGATTGGGTGGATCTTGGAGCATGCAAACCCGGAAACAAGAGTGTTGTATGATAGCAAAGGAGAGGCGTTCGCCTCGCTCCATCTAGACTACATTGCAACAGCTTACAAGTTACCACGTTCTCAGCAGCCAATGAACGATGCATGGCTAGGGAAGATGGACAATTTTGAAATAGCCAAGAAGCTATTAGTCACAGGAAAGTAGCTAAGGAAAAGAGACAGTGATGAAAATGAATTCCAAAACCTGAGGGCTCCTTTTCGGATGATCGCCCTTATGTTGAGCAGAATTTTCGGCATGGCTAATGGAACCGTCTATAGGATACAATGGGCTCCCATAATCAATTACGTGGCATTTAAGAGAACTATCTTTGATTGGGTAACTATCCTCTCAGATAGTTTTTCATCCACCGTAGCCACAGCCAAAGAAGGACTAGCTCTAAAAAAGTCAGAACTTTACATGTCTTCATATCTTATTGATTGCATTTTGGAAAAGATCACTTTCCCTAAGCTAGGTTGCGTTTGGGATCAGTCCAACACCCCAGTATATACTGCCTATAAGATATTGTGGGCTCAAAATTATAGGATGCACTACAAAATCATCTGTGAAGAATTCATCATACCTCTGTATGAGGAAATGTATAATGAAGAACCTAATTACTTATCAGAGAATGACATGGAAGTTATGGAAAATTATGGTGATTTCTACTTTTCAAAAGATGGTACTTATATCAGAATGTATGGAGGCTCCAAGGCACCATATATCTTGCCCAGATATGCTACTGAACATAGTCTTGAAAGAAGCAATTAGGTAAGTTTTTCTTGATGGAGTCAGAGAATTTTTGAATAAATTGAAGAAGGCTTCATTCCCTCCTTTGCCTTTCTATGTGGGAGCCTATAAGTTCTTAGGGGTTGCATTAGCAGAGGATTTAATTCAAGAGCTAAAGGGTTTTTACTTCAGGGAAGCAATATTTCATAGAAATGACAGGAAAAACAAAGTTGCAGAACATTGTAAAGAGTTGTACGCTCACTTTGATTATGCCCATTACTACGATCAAGAGGAGGAGGTATATAGGTGAATCAATAACATGATTGAGTTGCAAATATGCCGTCACAAGGGTGGAGCTAGTTCTAGCTCTACCACTATCCAAGATTCCAAAGAAGTCAAGCTACATAAAGAAAAAGAAGTAGCAGAAACTCTAGCCAATAAAGAGCAAAGGCTAAAGATGGAAGCAGATAGAATCTAGAAGAAAGTTGCCGACAAGTTGCAAGAGGAGTAGGAACAAGCTCTTAAGCTTCAACAAAAACAATCTCTTAAGCTTCAGGAGGCAAAAACTCTTAGGCTTCAAGAATAAGAATCCCAAAAGCTTTGCGATCAAGAGTTAGAAGAAGCAACTTTGCAGCAAGCTGCTAAAGAGCAAGAAGAAAGGGAGGCAGTTGAAAATCAGCTAAGGGCTGAAGAGGAAGAAAGACAACTTAAAGCCGAGAAAGAAAATAAGGCCAATGAAGATGCACAAGCTGGTGGTCCTAATACATAGGACCTGGATGTAGGTTCATCCCAAACGGTCTAGACCCCACCCACGGAAGAGAATATCCCTATACAAAATCTTCCACTGATTCCGTTCACCCCATCAAAGGATCATGCTATGTCCAAGTGGGATAGATTTGTGTACAACAAGAATAGGTGTTGAAATATTGTAACTTCAAAGAATATTATATTTGTATATTATTTATTCCGGAGATGTTCCATACCTCTGATGTGATTATACTATAAATCCGGAGATGTTTATTCCTCCGAGTTGGTTGTGGTAACTAGGGTTATTAGACCCACCATGTGGGGGTCGGCCCAGTCAGTTATAATGGGGTATTTAACCTAATGGTTAAATACGATCCTACATGTACTTGTGTAAAATACATATCAGAGTAGTGTATAAATAGAGGAGGTATGTTCCTCATTTGATACACTTACTCACTTGAGGACAGTGCACTTGTGGAGGAGAGGTCTGCTATTGTGGAGGAGGAGATCATGTCTCAGGGTTTCATCTTTGTATATTTCTGGTCATCTATATTGAGGAAGCTTTGCTGGGTTTTCTACCCCATGAGGGTTTTCCAGGATAAATCTCTGTCTCTTGTGTTTATGCTGTGCTTGTTGTTTCTTCAGTGATCCTGTATATGCTATTATTGTGAAATGGAATGTAATGATTCTATTTTCTGTCTTAGCATATTAAATCCTAACATGGTATCAGAGCTAACCTGAAGGAAGGCAAGGTATGGCACTTACGACACTTGCTTTACTTATGACAATTTGAAGGTTAGGGTTTTTCATAGCAAAAACCAGTCATCGTGGAACTTTCGCCATAAATCCATTTTGGCGAAGTTTCATGATCTGAAAAGTTTACAGGTCGAATATAACATCCCCAGGTACCTAGTGTCCAAAGGGCACCCTCAGATTCGTTGTACTTTGTGACTTATGATCAGTACAAGTTAGGGTTTCTGCCTCTTCCAGATCTCAATCAAAATCAGGTGACCTTGGAAAAAAGGTCATAACATGGGATAGGAAGCTCCAAATGAAATTTCGTAAAAAGTGATAGGTAGTACATAGACTTTACTATCTCAGGAAACTTTTTCAGAGGCCGAAGGTGAACCAGTGACACGTGGAATGCCGTACAAGTGCGCTCTCTGGTTTTATCCCATAAACAGGTCACGTTGCAACACTTGGCATAACTCTCTCTCAGAGAGTCCAATTGAGGTCAGACCTGTCAGGATGGAAATATAACAGGTTGATCTATCTCAGGAAAAGTTTTCAGAGGCCGAAGTTCAAAAAGTGACACGTGTCATTCCGTACAAGTTCGCTCGCCTGTTTTATCCCATAAACAGGTCACGTTGCGACACTTGGCATAACTCTCTCTCAGAAAACCCAATTGAGGTCAGAACTGTCAGGATGGAAATATGACAGGTCAGGCTACTGTAGAAAAAGGGTTTCAAACCCTATGGAGCAAAAATTTCAGAGTTATAGCAGAAACAATCAGGTGCATATTTATGTCAAAACAGAATTATTTTTGGAGCACCTTTATTCATGGCTTCCGAAATTTAGGGTTTCGGAGAAAGTTAGATTTTTATGAATCGGAGTCCACGGCTGAATGCTAGTCAGGGAAATCGAAATTTAGAGACCAAGATCGAATTTTTTGGTTGGGTGGAAGACCGGGCTTGATCAAACCCCAGTTCAGGATTTTGATCGGAAAGATGGAAAATTAGGGCTTCAGCAAAAGTTGGAATTTTTGAAGTCTGTAACCACGGCTGGAAGCTCCTAAGAAAAATAAGAGTTTAGAGCCTTGGATCGAACCTTTTGTTTGGGAAGAAGGGTGGGATTCATCAAACCCTAGTTCGGGATCCTGTCCAGAAGATCCAGAAGTTTCAAAGGAAATTTTGAGGGGTCAAATTTTGGAAATTCCAAAATTGAAGTATGCTAGTTTGATCAGCTCAGCAAGACATATTCTTTCATCCATTCAGAAGTGTGAAAGTCAAAGATTGAATTTTTAGGGTTTCTCTAGAAAACCCTAATCAAGCTCCAGATCAAGTTTCAGGGGGAGTTGAGGCTAAGGCCTTACATAAGAAGACTACAAGAAGTCTCGACAGGTATGACTTAAGGAGGCTCAGGTATGTCTTGAAATCTAATTCTTGATTAAGTTCATGATGTGTTTGTCTTCATATTATTTATTAGTACAATCTTGATTAATGTTAGAATTGTCTTATCACCCTAGTAACAGTATGAATGCATGTGAATGATCAAAGACATTCATTGATTAGGGCTATATGATTGTACTAATGCATTATGATGTTGTGTGAGGTTGATGTTGTCTGCTAACAAGATACAGGTACATCACAAAAGACAAATCAGGTTCCATGACCATGAAAACATGAAGACAAAGACTCATCCATAATCTTTGTTCTACTTACGAGGTATGTATGACTTTTCTATATTATGCTTAACCTATGAGACATGCAGGTTCTAGCTCAGGATCTCTAAATCATTGAAGAGATTGTTTAGGTATGTTGTACATAACTAAGTAGGTATACTAATCCAGGTATGTTTCCCATGAATCTTACCTTGTGTTAGGATCCCTTATATAAGTATACTTGGTATAATTGGTTATGCTTATTCATAAAGTTAATAATCAAGGGATTATGCATATTATGTCTTTTATCTTGATTGATGATATGCATGAGTAAAAGAAGACTTCCCTGAAATCTTGAATACCAATGTTTATTAACTATAATCATGACTATACATTCTCAAGATTATTTAGAACTATAATGTTTTGATAACATTTAGAACATACTAATGGGTGTATGTTTGTGTATGAGATCATGAGGATGACACTTGAACATGCACAGTGGTACAGAATGAATAGAAGTTCAAAAGACATACAGAAGATCAAGCGGGAGGCAACCACACAAACATAAAAGATAAGTATTTGAGTTGTTATTTGAAATAGTAAATGATATTGCCTGTAATAGGTTGTATGCATATTTGTATTCCTATAATATATCATGCTAAGTGTAAATATTCATAGAACATTGAACAGTATACTACTAATATGCATATGATTGGTAAGTTGGACAAACATTCCATTGTTGCTTGTCTAGAATGAAACCTCTTTGCTGACATGCTGAGAGTTGTGCACACTCTCGATAGTATGTTCTGGTAGAGATGGAAGGCATCTAGATAGCCACTGTATGCATACAGGATATGGGAAAGTGTTGTGCCAAAGTATTGGTCAAGAAAGTTGCATAACTATGTAAATGATATCTGTATGCATAATTGGTTATCATGTCAATATGATTTGATGATTATGAAGTATTACTAATCATGTACCTAATTTTGATTTGTAGGAAAAATCATGATGAATGATGAACAAGCGATGGATGTTCAACAAAAGGATTTACAAATCAAACACACTATAGAAGGCTTGTGGCTAGAAGATTCTATTAGAAAAGAGAAAGAGAATCATGATGAGATGTTTGTTCCAAGTGGATAGATAAAACCATTCTCTTAATGGTGTAATTAAAGAAGAAGTGTGATTCAGGTTCTGTATGGGTACCCAGGATCGATAATCAATTGATGAGCTTAATGATCACCACGGGTGATGTGGATCTCAACCTTTGCTACAAGGTTGAATATGGTTTTTATACACAGATGACATGGATGCAAAAGGAACTCACCACAGAGTTCAAATAATATTGAGGCTCATATCAGTAGACCCATCTATCGAGAGATGGCATAGATAGATATGCAGAAAATCATTCAATGCAGAGTGTGAATGATGTTCAGTCACAAAGGGAGAATTGACAGTTTCTTGATAAGCTTGGGCTTTACCAAAAAACAAAAAAAAACAAAAAAAAAGTAAAGTTGTTCCTAACCTTTACCTTAAGACTATGGATCATACTATTATTATGATATCTTTCTTATAGGGAATGAGAAACAGATCACGAAAAGAAAGAAGAAGATGGCTGCAGAAATGAAAAATGAAAGATCTCAGATTGATGCATTACTTCCTAAGTCTGGAAGTATGGCAAGGCTTAGAAGGAATCTTTCTCAACTAGGGAAAGTATGCTGAGAAATATTAAACGGAATTGATGTGTTGGAATGGCCACTCTCATGAATTCCAACTTGAAGTTCTTAGCAGATGACACATTAGAGTTAGTGGATATAACTCTGTACAGACAAATTACTGAGTCATTGATGTGTCTAACGAATACTAGGTCAGATATATGCTTTGCTGTAAACACCTTGAGTCAGTATCTAATGGAAACTAGAAGTGTTCACCTGTTAGTTGCAAAGCATGTGATGAGGTACCTAAAGGATACAATAGACTTTGATCTATGGAGATCATGAATTCAAATGGCTACACAGATATTGATTGAGTAGAAAGTGTATCAAGACAGGAAGAGCACATCGAGAAGATGTTATTGTCTGGGATCAACCATGATCTTGTGGTTTAGCAGGAATCAGTCTAGTGTGGCTCTCAGCACAAGCGGAATATATAGCTGCTTGCTCTGCTAATTGTGAAACGGCATGGCTTCAGAATTGTTTGACTTAGAGATGGACCCAACTATGATCCTATGTGACAAACAAAGAGAATCCAGTGTTCCATGATAAGTCAAAAGCACATAGAGATCTGGCATTTCTATATACAAGATATGGTGCGGATAGGAATTAAAGTTCGAATTTGTAACAAGTTACCAATGTACTAACCAAACGTCTACTGATCCGATGTACTAACCAAACCTCTACCTCAAGTAAAGATTTTTCGAGACAAACTTAATATAGTTCAGAAGGACCCTCCTCGAAAGGGGGAGTGATGTGATCACTTATGATGAGATTGCCTACATCGACAGTGAGGTCGATGATGTGAATACCTATATTGGTGATGCCGACAGAGAGGTTGGTGGATGGTCCTTAGACAGGGTCTAAGGTGACAAGGGGATTGCATCATCCTTGAACACATGTTCTAAAAGGAACCGTAGACATATGTCTTCAAAAATGAAGTCCTTGGTGGATAGAATAGGATTGCATCATCCTCAAGAGAGCCGTAGACGTATGTCTTCGAAAATGAAGTCCTTGGTGGACAGAATAGGATTGCATCATCCTCAAGAGAGCCGTAGATGTATGTCTTCGAAAATGAAGTCCTTGGTGGACAGAATAGGATTGCATCATCCTCAAGAGAGCCGTAGACGTATGTCTTCGAGAATGAAGTCCTTGGTGGACATGATAGGATTGCATCATCCTCAAGAGAGCCGTAGACGTGAGGTCTCCGAAAATGAAGTCCTTAGTGGACAGTTGAGGGGATTGGATCATCCCTGGACTTTTAGACCTAAAGAGAGCCGTAGACGTGAGGTCTCCGAAAATGAAGTCCTTAGTGGAGAGTTGAGGGGATTGGATCATCCCTGGACTTTCAGTCCTAAAGAGAGCCGTAAACGTGAGGTCTCCGAGAATGAAGTCCTCGGTGGACTTGAGGGGATTGGATCATCCGTGGACTTTCAGTCCTAAAGAGAGCCGTAGACATGATGTCTCCGATAATGAAATCCTGAATTAACAGGTAGGGGATTGTATCGTCCCCGGACTGATGTCCCAGAATAGAGCCGTAGACATGATGTCTCCGATAATGAAATCCTGAATTAACAGGTAGGGGATTGCATCGCCCTCGGACTGAGGTCCCATAATTGAGCCGTAGACATGATGTCTCCGATAATGAAATCCTGAATGAACAGGTAGGGGATTGCATCGTCCCCGGATTGAGGTCCCAGAATTGAGCCGTAGACTGGGTCTCCGATAATGAAATCCTGAATGAACAGGTAGGGGATTGCATCATCCCCAGACTGAGGTCCCAGAATTGAGCCGTAGACTGGGTCTCCAATAATGAAATCCTGAATGAACAGGTAGGGGATTGCATCGTCCCCGGACTGAGGTCCCATAATTGAGCCGTAGATTGGGTCTCCGATAATGAAGTCTTGAATGAACAGGTAGGGGATTGTATCTTCCCTGGATTGAGGTCCCAGAATTGATCCATAGACTAATGTCTTCGAGAATTGAAGATAGGACTGCATCGTCCCTGGACCTTGGTTCAAAATGTACGTGATGGGATTGCATCGTCCCTAGACATGAGACTTGTCTTAAAGTGATAAGGATTGATCATCCTGGAACTTGATCTGGAATGTATCATCCATGGACCTATGTCCTAAAGAGAGCGGGATTGATCATCCTGTAATATGATCGTGTGTGTTGCAGGATATGCTGCTATGTATTAGTGAGAATACATGCTTTTGATAATAGATGTATTAGTGAGAATACATGCTTTTGATGATAGATGTATTAGTGAGAATACATGCTTTTGATGATAGATGTATTAGTGAGAATACATGCTACTGATGATATACTTGTATTGTGTGAATACTTGTATTGATGATGTGTATACTTGTATTGAGTGAATACTTGTATTAATGATGTGTACACTTGTATTGTGTGGATACTTGTATTAATGATGTGTATACTTGTATTGGTGTGGATACTAATACTATTGATCTAGATAACGATTGTGCTGATCTAGATGACAATGATGCTGATCATGTAGATTGAGATGATCATGTGATAACGATGTTGATGATCGTGTGATGACGATGTTGATGATCGTGTGATGACGATGCTGATGATCGTGTGTGACGATGCTGATGATCGTGTGATGACGATGCAGATGATCATGTGATGACGATGTTGATGATCATGTGATGACGATGCTGCTGATCGTGTGTGACGATGCTGATGATCGTGTGTGACGATGCTGATGATCGTGTGATGACGATGCTGATGATTGTGTGATGACGATGTTGATGATCGTGTGATGACGATGCTGATGATCGTGTGTGACGATGCTGATGATCGTGTGATGATGATGCTGATGATCGTGTGATGACGATGCTGACGATCGTGAGGATTCAGATATTGATGTTGCTGTAGCTGTTTGAGTGCTACAGAAGATAAAGACTCAGTACTGAAGATGTTGATGTTCCAGTATTGAAGATGTTCCAGTAACTGCTTAAGTTACTGATGATGTTGAGAAAGCTTCCAATGATTTATAGATGTATCATGTATGATGTTGATGACTCCTTGCTCGTGCAGATACTGTTATAATATCCTTCTCGTTAAGGGGGAGTGTTGAAATATTGTAACTTCAAAGAATATTATATTTGTATATTATTTATTCCGGAGATGTTCCATACCTCCGATGTGATTATACTATAAATCCGGAGATGTTTATTCCTCTGAGTTGGTTGTGGTAACTAGGGTTATTAGACCCACCATGTGGGGGTCGGCCCAGTCAGTTATAATGGGGTATTTAACCTAATGGTTAAATACGAGCCTACATGTACTTGTGTAAAATACATATCAGAGTAGTGTATAAATAGAGGTGTGTTCCTCATTTGATACACTTACTCACTTGAGGACAGCGCACTTGTGGAGGAGAGGTCTGCTATTGTGGAGGAGGAGATCATGTCTCAGGGTTTCATCTTTGTATATTTCTGGTCATCTATATTGAGGAAGCTTTGCTGGGTTTTCTACCCCATGAGGGTTTCCCAGGATAAATCTCTGTCTCTTGTGTTTATGCTGTGCTTGTTGTTTCTTCAGTGATCCTGTATATGCTATTATTGTGAAATGGAATGTAATGCTGCTATTTTCTGTCTTAGCATATTAAATCTTAACAATAGGAAGTCCATTGATTTGAAGTTAGAGACAAGGTTAAAAAGACCTTTTGATTCGGACATCGTCACCCATTGGGAAGCTACTGTTATGAAAAACATGAAGCAAGCTCCTGTGGCTATGGCATCTGCTGTTGTGGCAGCAGCCAAAGCAAGCGAGGACAATGTAATCGTCATGGTTAATAAGTTCGAGTCAACCAAGAAAAGGGCTTGTATGCTGCAACAAACTGTGGCCAATGAGCAGTCCTATAGGGAGCTCATAGTAAAGAAATAAAATCTCCTTTTTTCTAAGCATAAGGAGTTGTCAGATAAATATCAACACTTGGAGGAGGAAAAGGATCACCTGGCAGTACAAATGATGGTACTTGAAGCAGAAAAGAATGATTCTGAAATAAAAATTATTCAATTAGAAGAGGATAAGCAGTTGATGGCTGAACAGCTAGAACAAGCAAATAGCAGAGCAATGGATATGGCTCCCTTTCACGAGCAATCTTGTGACGTGCTTAGGAAAATGCATGAGAAACAAGAACTGTTGACTGAGGAGATTTGCAGGCTAAAGGCCACGATGGATAGAATGAAAGAGATCAACTCTAAAGTTGTCAAGCTAAGAAATAAGTACACCTGGGTAAAAGCAGATATGATGAGGCAAATGGATTGGAGACAAGGGAAAGTAGGTTTCCCTAACCACCTCCCTTTTAAGTCTGTGGCTGATTTTAAGGAAGACATAACCTTCATGGAATTTTGTAGGAACTGTGGTGCAAAATTAGTCACTGTGATCCAGGTAACAATGGGAAAATGCAATAGCCTTTATCAAAAGATTCAAGAAGTTCATGTAAAGTGCAAGGTTGCATTTCCCCAGACTCTTGATGAGTTTCCAGCTAAAGAGCAACACCTGTCCGATTTAAAGGATGAACTGAACATTCAAATGGAATATGTGAGGAGAATTGATGTGTTAACCACAGATGATATCCATCAATGCATCGTGCTACCTTCAGTACATGCTCAAATGTTTCACGAAATCTGCCAGACAACAATAACAGAAATGCAAGACATCGAGGCAGAGCTTGACAAGCATGTGACTTATAAGAAAATCCTGCTCCCTTCAACTGCCAATCTCGTTATAAGAGACACTGGTATTTGGTTCGGCTATATTGCAAAAGAAGATAAGAAAGCAACAGCAATGGCATTAATCGACAAAGGCACATCATCTGTAGTAGAGGCACCAGCTAAGACAGAAACGCCCTTTGAGATGACTGCTCCAGCTGAAACAGAGGCACCACCCCATAGCTAACTCGACAGCCATAACACACCGAATTTTTTCCTTTTCTATTGTTGAATCATGAGGTCAAAGGGACAACTATCTCTTTTTTGTCTGTTATGTAAAGGGTGCCACGAATTACTTCTATTTTGTAAAACATTTAAAAGAAAATTAAAAGAATTAAGGAGAGAAGAAAGGTGGTAGCCCTGGAGGCTTTTTTAAACTTATATATAGATGATTAGTGAATAGTAAGAGGGACTTTTGGTAGGTGAAAGACTTTTTCTGTCTTGTACGTGAACTATTTCTCTGCATGTATAAGGAATTCGATTTTGCCTAATGAAAGCCTTGGAGACTAAATTTTTTCCTGAAAGATGTGTTGAATGTTTGTTGGATTACTCTTGTATCATCTATACACTACTATGAGATCTTTCCTTACTATTGTGAATTATTTCTGTGTAATGAATGATTCTCCTATTTTTTGTGTAAAGATGTCTATCTCAAATGAGTAATGGAATGTATTAACTGAATTAAAGCTATCTTTTATGTTCTGCTGTAGATGCATCTTTATGATTAAATAGTTATATGCCTGATCTTTAGATGTTTCTTTTAGTTTATTACTCATCTTTAAAGTTTGCTCCTTGCAAGGATAGATTAAATTTGCTTATACAGTCTTAGATTAGTTTAGATTAGTTACCTGCATTTAGCTTAGGATTTTTGCATATCATCTTTAAAATAAAATACATAAATGGTGTATCGGGCCACAACTGGTGCAGAGAACAAGAATCTTTATATCTTACGGTAGTCGGAACTGTTAACCGGACGGATTCCTCACACCAAATGGTGAGCGATCTAATTGGGCTTGCTTACCGGGGAGAATCCCTTGCTGATTGATGATACGATCACCGAGGCATCAACAAATCTGTAACAATGGATACAATAAGCCAAGCAATTCGAATTCCAAAGGTGGTCATTCAAATTGAATGCATGAGAGTGGCTTACTTGGAAGTTAGCACCACTCGACACATCAGTTAGCCACTTAACTAATCAATAATTGACTCTAACAGACTCTGAAACTGACTAACTGAGTCTAACTCAATGTAGAACTCAACTGAATGCCCAAAAATAGGGGAGGGCACCATATGTCTGCAGTTTAACTGAGTGTTAGGTGAGAATCACACCAAAAAAGGTCAATCAGTGTAGTAATGCACCCTAGGTTCACCAGTTGGATAAATAATGCACTTGAGGAATGCAAATCACTCCCTGAAAGGTATAGGAGGCTTAGTAGGTGTCCCAATTGGATCCTGGAATGTAGGAGGAGGCTCAGTTGATGCCCAGTTGGCTCCTAGAATGTAGGAGAAGGCTCCGATGACTAAAACTGTGATCTGCTGATGATGTAGGCACATGATGGAGTCAATAATACTTAGGATAAGTGGATAATTAAGTTGGACTGATACATTAAATGATGTGTGGTTGGAAAATGATCCAACAACCCCCCTTAAGCTAATCTCATGGAAGTATAAAAAATAATAAAAGGGCCCTAGCAACTATGGCCATAGGTCACCCAGTACAGAAATAATCCAAACAATGCTAGAAAAAACTCTAAGTGAGGAAAGAGGGAAAAACCCAGTGGGAAAGAAAACCCCCCGTCAAACTAAACAATGAAGGATCTAATATGTCCTCACCATAGTGGAACTCACCCCCAGCAGTGAAAAAAGGTAAGAGAACTTATTCTCAGTGAAGCTCTTGGTGAAGATGTTTGCAATTTTCTCTTTTGTAGGGAAATATTGCAGCACAATGGTTCTGTCATGCACAAGCTCTGGGATGTAGTGCATGTGGATATCAATATGCTTGGTCCTGTTTCTCTAAACCAGATCTGTCGAGATATTTATAGCACTATGATTGTCACAAAATATGATAGTCGAAGTGGCACTACCAATATCAAACTCTATTATAATACCCTGCAACCAAACTTCCTGAATGCAAGCATTAACTGCTCCTTGATACTCTGCCTCTGCTGAAGATAAGGAAATGGCTTCCTTCTTTTTTCTTGACCAGAAAATAGGTCTTGTTTCAATCATGAAAACATATCCGGAAGTGGAATTCCGATAAATGCTATCACCCACCGAATCTGAATCAGTGAATCCAACCAAATCTAGATCGGAATTCACAGCATAAAGTATGCCAAAATGTCTAGTACCCTGCACATAGTGCAATATTATTTTTTGCTTCCTTCCAATGAAGCTCAGGGGGCTGCTACATATACCTTGACACAACACTCATGGCATAGGAAATAGCAGGCCTAGAGTGTGTCAAGTATATAATACTACCAATCAATTGTTTGTATAGTGTAGAATCCACCAACAGTGTAGACACACCATCCTCAAGACTGATTCCTGAGAGGAATGGGAATGGTGTCGCTTTATAATCTTCCATATTAAATTTTTTTAGTAGTTCTAAATCATATTTTGACTGAGATATGGTGATCCTATCAAAATTTTGAGTGATTTCTAAGCCAAGAAATTGTTTTAGCAAGCCTAAATCACTCATGTCGAATGCTATATGTAGTGAGGTTTTTATAGTGCTGAACGAAGCAAGAGTGCTTCCTGTAATCAAAAGGTCATCAAAATAAAGGAAAATGATTGGAAAATTAACTTCATGCTACTGTAGGTACACATTTGTATCTGATTTGAATCTTGCAAAATTTTGTGACAGAAGGAAGGAATTCGTCTTTGCATACCAAGCTCTTGGGGCCTATTTTAAACCATACAATGATTTCTTCAGTCTGCACACTAATGTTGGATATGATATGTAGCATTCAGGATGCTCCATGTAAATTTATTCCTTCAGATATCCATGAAGGAATGCAATCTTCACATCCATATGGTGCACTTCCCAGTACTTAGATGTGGAAATTTCCAAAACTAGGTGGATAGAATCCATTTTTGCAACCGGTGCAAAGGTTTCAGTGTAGTCCACACCATGAACTTGTGAGAAGCCTTTTTACACCAACCTAGATTTCTATTTGCAGGTTGAGCCATCTGCAGCAACCTTGGTTCAGTAGACCCATTTGCATTGAACCAATTTCCTCTCCACCATTATCAAATCTAAGAGCTTTTATCTTGCTCTCAGTAGCAGTCTCAATAGAAGCCTTGAAAAACTTGAATTTTTCTAGCACTTTTGGCTTTTTTTTGAGAAAGTAGACCCATGTGAATCTGCAGAAGTCATCAATAAATGTCAGAACATACCTTGAGCCATTCATGGAGGTATGTGGCATCGAACCACTGATATCACTGTGAATCATCCCCAAAATACAAGAAGCTCTGCTAGCTTTTCCTCGATCAAAATTGTGCTCAGGGTGCTTCCTAATGATGCAACCCTTGCATATCCCTTTCGAGGATTTGATGCTCGAAAGGACTTCAACCATGGAATTATTTTGTAGCAGCTACAAATATTTATAATTTAGGTGTACAAACCTCTCATGCCATAGCCTACTAACCTCATTTCCATGAGCCAGAAGGGAACTTGGCTTTGAATGTGGTGAAAAGTGAGAAAACCCATATGTTTTTGCAGCATGATTTGCCTTTCCTACTGCAATGAGCTTTCTAGTGGAAATATCAGAAATTTCAACATTATTTGGGCTGAATACAACCTTCTTCAGTAAACTACTGTGTGCCATTTGATACATAGAAAGCAGGTTTGTAGATAGAGAAGGAACATAAAAAACATTTTGAAAACCGCCATGTTCTAAATGAATAATACTTTTTCCTTTCAAGGAAATTTGTGAGTCATCTCCCATGTGGATGGAGATGGTTCTGTCGGAGTCCAATGATGAAAAATAATATTTTTTTTCAGCCATGTGATTTGAAGCTTCTGAATCTATGAGAAGAGTTGTGGAATTCGAAACACTAGCCATGAGTGCATGACCTCTTTCTGTATTATCATTGTTGTCCTTCTTCCTGCGCCATCAGGAAGAGTAATGTTGTTTTTCTCGAAGAGAAGGGCTATCTGATCTATAGTTTTTTTCATGCATGATCTTTCAGTATGAAAGCCCCTACAACAATAAGAACACTTTTTCTTCTCTTTGCCCTTTTGTTTGTCTTTTCTTGAACCAGATGGCTCATCTAACTGCTCGGTCTTCTCCTTTTTCTTCGGATGATCAATCTTGGCCTTCTCTTTCTTTTTCTTTCCTTTTCCATTCATAGCTTTGGATCATCCAACAAAAAGGGCTTGATATTTGGATTGAATGGACCCCATTTGAATAAGCTTATCATTCTATTTTGTTAAGGACTCGATGAATGCATTCAACGTAGGCATCTTCCAATTCGGAATGGTGAGTATTCCCGAATTGAAAGTAGAGAGAAACATAGAATAATCTCTTCCAAGCTCTGTGAGAATAGAAAGAATCAACTTTCTATATTCCTTCTAAACACCACATTGCTTCAATAGTAGTACCAAATTCTTAAACTTAGTGAAAAAATCATTGATGGTTTCAAAATTTTCAGCATTTAGGGCAATCAACTCATTCTCTAGCTGATAGGCCCTCATCTCATCCTACCTACCAAAGAGCTTGGAAAGTTGTTCCCACACTTATTTCAGAGTAGTCAATCCATTGAGATGGAAAAGAAGATCCTTAGAAATATTGAGACAAAGAAAACCATAAGCTTCATCAAGCTTGCTGAAGTATTTGGACTTCTCTACTGCAGAATTTGGCTCTAGTTCTAGGCCCATGGTGACTCTATAGAAGCCCTTTGAGCACAAGACAATCTCAACATCACTCTTACATTGATGGTAGTTGAAAGGAGTGAGAATATTTTGAGAAGAGGAGTCCATTCTTACAATAGCGAATGCAAATGGAGGGAGTGTAAAACCTGCAATCACAAACAAACAAGAACCATTTAGGTCGACAACCTACACTTTTCAAGTTGCATCACACCCGACATAGACTATCAAGAAATATTGAAGAGTCAAGAATCAATATCCATGAATTATGTGGAAACTCTCAGCTTCTGTTGCAGAGTTGGAATTAGTTGCAAGTGCAGAATATGCATGAAATGTAGAATCACTAGTGGAGAATCACTAGTGCGTAATCACCAGTGAAGAATCACTAGTGCAGAATGACTAGTGCAGAATCACCAGTGCAGAAAATGCATGCAGTGCAAAAAAAGTTGGCTTCTCCCTGCCATGAGATCTGATACCATGTGAAATCTCAAGCACAACAGATTTATGGAACAAACACTATAGTTACTAGAGATGCATGCAATAAAATGTATGGAAACACTGTGCAGAAGGTTTTCAACAATAAAATAAGCTCATATACTCATAAGATAGTTTAGAATCTGTTACAATGGATACAATAATCCAAGCAATTCAAATTTCAAAGGTGGTCATTCGAATTGAATGCATGAGAGTGTCTTACTTGGCAGCTAACACCACTTGACACATCAGTTAGCCACTTAACTAATCAATAATTGACTATAACAGACTTTGAAACTCACTAACTGAGTCTAACTCAATGTAGAACTCAACTAAATTCCCAAAAATAGGGGAGGGCACCATATGTCTGCAGTTTAACTGAGTGTTAGGTGAGAATCACACCAAACAAGGTCAAACAGTGTAGTAAGGTGCCCTAGGTTCACCAGTTGGATGAATAATGCGCTTGGGGCATGCAAATCATCCCTTGAAAGGTGGACGGGGCTCAGTAGGTGGCCCAGTTGGCTCCTGGAATGTACGAGGAGGCTCAGTTGATGCCCAATTGGCTCCTAGAATGTAGGAGGAGGCTCTGATGACTGAAATGATGATCTGTTGATGATGTAGGCACATGATGGAGTCATTAATACTTAGGATAAGTGGATAATTAAGCTGGAAGGATCAATTAAATGATGTGTGGTTGGAAAATGCTCCAACATTGTGACAATATTATACTACTCTAGGACCAAATGATCATATGCTAAAGTAATTCACTCTAGAGATGGCCATTCTCTAAAGGAGACTTTATAGAAATCGATGACCATGGTTAGTAATAAATCACACCACATTAATGATACAACATGCAAAGAATCTAGCTCTATAACTAGAGGTCCACCCCATGGCTACCTACTATAACTGGAGGTCGACATGAGAATCTGACTTGACACACAAGTCCTAAGCCTTGTCCAACAAGACTTTACAACATCATCATTTTCATACCTCAAAGCATTCACCTCAACATATGAGGAATAACCTTTTTTACAACATAAGGCTTATTCATTCTTGAGTCCAAATCAAGAATATACTCCAAGTTCCTAAGTCCAACTCAGGCTCCCTACCTCAACACATGAGGCCCGATCTTGGATGCACAATATTGGCTTGGAGAATGACTCATGATACTATACATTTAATAGCTTTTGGGTTTAAGCACTTAGAAAATGGAAAAGCTAAGGAAATTGAAGGATATCAAGTAGAAATATTAAAAATTGGAGGTCTCGTACTCATCCCAAATGTCCATAAGCTCTTCAATGTAGCATTCAAGCAAGGGTTCCCTAAATTGTGGACTCACAACCTCATTGTTCCTATTTTAAAAGTAGTGATATGAATAAGCCCTCTAATTATTGGATGATTATGATTAGTCCTATGTTTCCCAAGTTATATGGTATTATTTTGGAAAAGAAAATCAACATATGGATTGAAAGTGAAGGTAAGCAGGCTAAAGGCCAAATAGGTTTTAGAAGGCATCTCTCAACCACAAATGACCTCATTATGCGTAGGGTCATTGCGAAAGAATGTCATAATAATAAATCCAATCTCTTTTGTACCTTTTTCGAATTTAGGAAATATTTCGATATAGTTCCTATAAATAACTCGTGGAATCGATTAGAAGAGATAACGGTTCCTTTCATGTTGAGAGTTGTCACGATAAGGCTGTATAAGAATCTCATTTCCAAGTTTAAGAGTACTGAGGGGTGTTTGAAAGATATAGATTTTATTATTGGAGTTAAGAAAGGTTTCCCCCTCTCCCCTACCCTTTTCGGCATATATATCAATAAGCTAGAAGGTTATTTTGAAGAAGCAGGTTGTGCTGGTACGATCTTAGTTGAGATAGTCATCATCCTTCTTCTCTATGCTGATGATATTGTTCTTATGGCAAGGTGTGCATTTGATTTGGATAAACAATTAAGAATTCTTAAATACTTCTTCTCTAACATGGGTATGACTATTAACATGGAGAAAGAAAGGTTATGATTATCAAGTACAAGAAGGTCACTTACACTAATTTTGTGTATTACAATATCAATCTGGAAGAAGTGTCATCTTATAAATATCTAGGAATTGATATTGATCACAAGATCAATTGTAACTATAGCATTGAGAAAAGGATTAATAGAGGGTGGAAATCTTATTTTTCTCTTGAAAACAATTGTAAATAAACAAAACTTGTGGTGCTCTTCAATTGGAGATGGTATATGGTCCTCTTCTATTGGATATTCTTCAACATTACCCAATGACTTCAAGGTGCTCCTCAAGTGAATGATGGAGATGGCCTATTGGAGTCTTCAATTGGATATGGTACCCTTCAATTGGTATATGGTCCTCTTCAATTGGAGATGGTATATGGTCCTCTTTAATTGGAAATGGTCTATGGTCCTATTCTATTGGATATTCTTCAACATTTCTCTATGAATTCAAGGTGTTCCTCAAGTGAATGATGGATATGGCCTATTGTATTCTTCAATTGGATATGGTTATCTTCAATTTCTTTATGGTGCTCTTGAATTGGACATGGTCTATGGTCCTCTTCTATTGAATATTCTTCAACATTGCTCGATGACTTCAAGGTGCTCCTCAAGTGAATGATGGAGATGTCCCATTGGATTCTTCAATTGGTATCATCATCATCATCATCATCATCATCATAATCATCATCATCATCATCATCGTCGTCGTCATCGTCATCGTCATCATCATTGTCATCACCACCATCATCATCATCATCATTTTCATCATCATCATCATCATCATCTTCATCAGCATCATCTTCATCAGCATACTCATCATCATCATCATCGTCATCTTCATCATCATCTTCATCATCATCTTCATCATCATCATCATCATCATCATCATCATCATCATTGTCATAACCATCATCATCATCAGCAGCAACAACATCATCATTGTCGTCGTCATTGTCATCATCATCTTCATCATCATCATCACCACCACCACCATCATCATTATCATCTTCATCTTCATCATCTTCATCATCATCGTTGCATGATATCTTATGCAGATACCTAAAAATACCAAGATGTTTGTCGTCGATGGTTTAGCGAGCTCGTCGGATTCTTTTGAAGTCATAAGTCTGTTATCCGACACCTCTTTCCGTCGATGGTATGGGGAGGTCATCGGATTCATCATCATCATCATCGTTCTTGTCATCATCACCACCACCATCATCATCATCATAATCTTCTTCATTATCATCATCATCATCATCATCATCATCATTATTGTTGTCGTCATCATCACCACCACCACCATCATCATCATCATCATAATCATCATCATCATCAGCAGTAGCAGCAACAACATGGTCATTACCCTCTTCCTCCTCCTCCTCCTCATCATCATCATCATCTTCATCTTCATCATCATCATCATCGTTGTCGTCATCACCCTATTCCTCATCAACATCTTCATCATCATCATCTTCTTCTTCATCATCATCATCATCATCATCATCATCATCATCATCTTCATCATCATCATCATAATCATCAGCATCATCGTCATCGTCACCGTCATCACCGACTTCCTCATCATCATCATCATCATCATCATCATCATCATCTTCATCATCATCATCATCATCATCATCATCATCATCGTCATCGTCATCGTCATCACCGACTTCCTCATCATCATCATCATCATCATCAACATATTCATTGTGATCTTCATCATCATCATCATCACCATCATCACCATCATCATCATCATCCTCATCATCATCATCGTCATCATCATCCTCATCATGCTCATCATCCTCCTCCTCCTCATCATCCTCCTCCTCCTCATCATCTTTGTCTTCATCGTCGGATATCATCATCTTTGTCGTCGTCATCGTCGCCGCCGCCGTCGTCTTCGCCGTCATCATTGCCATCGTCATCGTCGTCATCATCATCATCATCATCATCACCACCACCATCACCACCACCAACACCTAATGTACATGAGTAGAATAATTAACATAGTAAATAAGAAGATTCTTAGATTTGCTTCTAATTGTAATTAAAAAACATAATACTAAAATAAGTTGGCATATAAATGTTTCTATTTCTATCAATCATATTTTTAAAACATGAATAATATGAAAAGCACTACAAAACATGATTTAAATAAAAATTATAGTGTAATGAACACTTAAATCTTACTTAAAAAAACTAGTGTACTATAAAAATGTCATTAACCACGAGTTAAATTAGAAATGAAGTCCCAATAGTTTAATTAGATCTAAGACTTCAAAAATTATAGAATAAATGAATAAGTAATATTTATATTACTAATAAAGTAGAATGCTAAAAGAAATTAAGAAAATTAATTTTTAATTTCACAATATTTGTAATTTCACTATACATTTATAATAGCTCTATCACATGTTGTTTGCCATAGCATGTAATATTTTGTATTTTTCCTTTATAAATAACTCTCAATCACATATTTGTTACCATGGCATGTAATGTTTTGTATTTTGCTTTCAAATGACATTGCATATGTGTGCTTCTTTTTTTATATTAAAAATGAATTTTCCTAAAGCTATATATTATTACATGGATCTAGTCTTGGGTTTGGGTTTAGGAATTAAGATTTAAAGGATTAAACTTAGATATAGGATTACGATTAAGGATTAATAAACTCAAGCATAGAAATTTGGAAATAAGATTGAGGCTTAGGGATATGTGTAACCTACCTAGAAATTGAGACATTTTATGTCTTTGGAAAAACATTACTTTAATTTTTATTGTAAAGTTTTATATTTGACCAAGTGTCAATGATGACTGTAAATGAATAATATTATTATTTAATAAAATAAAATAGGAGACACTCACCCAAAGACATCATTGAAAGAGTGTTTACTAACCCACTAGGAGGAATGGAATCTGGGGTAGAAGGAAATGGAGAAGTGGCAGCATCTGAACTCAGTAACTAGTTGTTGTTATGGGACAACTCCATTAAATTGTGGTCAAATTCCCAAGAATGTGGAACTGGAGCTTATGGCTCATTGAATGAAAAACTGACCACCAAGAGACCCAGGAAATTTTTTTTATAGCCATAGAATTTGAGCAGAGGCTCACATATTCTCTAACGAGAGAATTTACCTTGTGGTTTTGCTGGAAATTGCACACAAGAGATTCGATGAGGGGAAGATATGTTTTGAGTTGCAGAGTAAGACTGTCTTATTCCTGCTGCGTGCAGATTTTTCCTGTTGAGTGCAGAGGTAGTGATATGTATGCAAGTCCCCATTGATTGCTGAAGTACAACCTAATTTCCTTGCTTCTACACAAAGACTTCTTCCTAGTGGTTCAGTAAACAGGCTTGGGGGTCCAAAGGAGCAAGTAAGCTCGGCTTCTCTTCTGGAGAAGGTTGGGAGGAACAGGCCTCTTTGGGTGTTTGTCTGCCCTATCCAGTTATGAAGTTCTACTTGTTATATTTTATTTCAGTTTTGAAATTGTGAACTATTCTGAAAAAACTGTATGTTGTTAAATATCAGTTAGTTGTTTAAATGATAATTTTCTGAACTGTTATAATTATTCTATGAATTGAATGAATGAGTAGACTTATGAATATATAATGATTAGATATAAAAGTCTCCCTGTATTTTTCCTTTCTCCATTGGCGATGTACTCTAGTACAGGAAGAGAGTTAATTGACATAGATTAGATATGATTTCGAAACATAGAATAGAAATAAATGTCTTCTCTTTTCATGCTGAGAAAAGTTGTCCTATAAATTCCTTACAATAGTATGCAATTCGGAAGCTATATATGTTTACTATTTCCAAATAGTTAAAGTTAAATAATACAGAACAAATAAACAATTGTATTACTGTCCTTATAGCATTTGCATATATATAATTATACCTGTAGAATCATAAACTGGAAAACATAGTTTAACCTGTATATATATATATATCTCATGTTCTACACAGAACTATAAATGAAACCCTAGGTTTTTATATGCTGGCTTATAGACAGAACCATACAAATTTATTATCTACATAGTAGAACATTCATATATATATACTATACATTAATAAATAGAAAACAAAATTTATATCCATACACATCTTATGCCTTCGCATAGAACCATAAGACAATCCAGAATCGTAGACTGTGCAAGATAGTTAATATTCAAAGATTATACTATTTAAAAGAATAAACATGGTACATTGTATCATTACACAGTATTAGTATAAGTGTTGTCACAGATAGTATTTTATATATATATCTATGCCAAATCGAAGCACAGATCTGGAGAAAAACACTTTATATAAAATAATATACTTACACTATTTTTAAGACTTATGCTATCACATTTCATTGCACTAAGGGTCAAACCCTATTAACATTAATTCTTCTTCAATAATAAAAAACTGGAATAAATTGCATCTAACTATTAAATCTATACTTCGAAGCTAGAAATACATCATCCCGTAACCCAACTACATCCACATTTGGTTAAGGGTCAAACCCTAAGACTGTACTTCAAGTCTAATAACACAGGTTTCTTTTAAAATGGAACACAAACATTAAACCATTAAAGAGGTATTACACGACTAAATTTTGAGACCGAAGGGCTCACCCGAGGGTTCATTGAATGATCTGGTCTTACAAATTTTTTTTAAGGGTTCAGGAATCCATTAATCAAATTACACAAAAATAGTTTCGAAGCATTAATAGAGCAAAGAGTATTTCCATGCTAAGCTCGATGGCATCCATTGCATCGTAGCTCTTATTTAATACACAGGTTAATCAAAAGAATGCCACGGGTTCGAGCCTCCATAAGAAGCACGCCCAGGAAGGATTCACAACTTATATTTTACAAAATAGTGACAGAGTTATAGTCAAACCTGTAAGTCAAGCAATATTTTCGAGGTTGGGTTAAACCCAAACCAAATCATATATCATTTTAATACAGAAAATACAAACATGCCTATATAGGACAACCGTAAATAAAGTATCGAAACCGAGATTAGGGTTCAAGCCCTGTAGCATTCAACATTGAGCCAACACTTTAGAGAAGTAAACTTTATGTACTATGATAAACTGACAGGAGTCGAGAGCAAATCCTTGACATTTCAACACAGAAAATAAATTTTAAGAAACTAAGTATGCCTTTGTATTTTTCTTCATAGAGAAATATTACATTCGTAGTCAGGCTGCTTAAGGAAACAAAGGGTTATCCATTGTATTAAAACCCAGTATTGTCAACTCGACGGTCAAAACCTCAACTTGAGATGTGCCGAGACAACTATCTACTGCAGCAATGCTGCTCTAAATGAATTCTTAGCCCAGTTTACAAACAAGTATACACTGGATGAGCAACATGACAACAACAATCCCTTAAGTGTTGACATAGGTATCATTTGGATGAGCCTGAGACTTACCATGGACTCACAATCCACTTGAACCAATCCTTTCCCTCATAGTACTGTCACCGAGGATTGCAACCTTCTCCTTCCAATACAACCGAAACATGGTTAAAAGATGAACACTTCCAGTTATCAAAACCAAATCTTAAACTGTAACATTTAAAAAATGAATGTATCCATGTAAAAATCACCTCATAGGGTTTCGAATTCATGCCGAGAAGAACCAGGCAGTTAAACTCCTTAGACAATGATAAACACCTTAAAGTCCCACAACTGGCACTCATACAATTACAACCACCTCAACGAGTGGTGCCCAGCAACCATGGCGGCCAAGAGGAGCTCAGCTCGCCATCACAACGCAGAGCAACAAAGCACTAATGAAAAAACCAAACCCTAAAGCTTCGCGATAGGGTTTTGTCAACCCGAGACTGCATTAATTGTTTTCACGTGGTTACATTGAATTCTTGCCTTGTCATCCACCAACCCGGGATTTAAACCCACAAGCCTATAGTTGTTGATTGCAACTTGCTCATCGAATAATATAAACATAACATGAGATTGAATACGACCCACCGTTTGCATAGTCTATAGTTAGTTGAAATATGATGCACCACCCTTTTTCATAACCTATAGTTGGTGCACGAAAGAGATCATCGTTTTCATAAACATGGCATTAGTATAGTTATAAGCCATCACCTTCACGTAGTTTAGGATCCTTAAATAATTACCACTAAGCTTGTTAGGATCTAATGATCCCATTACCTTATTAAACCTTGAATATAATAACATATGATTATCAAATTCTTGTTAGGTTAAAATAAAACCTACAACCTGTACAAAATAGAAGGTATTATGCTTTAGCAATAAGCTAAGTAAGCCTCAGGCTTACACCAGAGTATCCCTTGTCAAACAAAAGAATTCCTAAGTATCGATTGTCATAATTATATCCTTAACAAATCTGCAATAGGCTAAAACATGAATAAACGAGTTAAATTTCGACATAAAACACATAGATAGGAAATAACAATTCCATGTCTCAAATAGATTATAACTTACGCTTGAATTCATAAGCATAAATGGGCCCACAAGGGTACAAGCAACTTAGAATAAATTTAAATAAAGGACGACACATGGAATGTTAGGACATAGTGAATTTAATACAAGACAATGATACTTCTTCTAGTCAAAAGCAATTCCGTAAGTATAATACGATAAAAAAGACAGTATGATATCATTCCAACATAGGATTATAGATTCAGTTGAACGCCGTTACGACATGAAATTGATGATGATGATGATATATATATATGTATCTAAGTATCACAATATCATGTATTTAATTGTCGTTTAGACAATTGAATAATTAATGATAATTTATGAAATGTTTAAGTGACGTTTTTATTAAGCAGTAATTATAGATATTAAACATACACTTTACACTTCCACATAGCATTTAATGGAAAATAGACCGCTTATAAAACATTCTAAATTTTTGCGAATTTTTGGGGATTTTACATGTGGTATCAAAGCCCGAGTTCAAACTCTAGGCCTGAATATGGCTCAACGCGCACAACAGAAAATGAAAACAGAAAATATAGTTTACTAATTTTGTTTTAATTTGTTTATGTATAGAACAATTTGATATTTAAATTGCAGGTATCGAAGTACCGGAAGAATCTGCTGAGGATAGATCTCATCATAGTGAACGTAATAATAATGAACACGAACAAGTTAATGAAAAAATTTATGTAGAATTAAATGATCAATCATCTGAAATTTTATGTATAGTTAAAGATTTAAAAGCTGAGATAAGAACTGTTAAAGAAGAGAATGAAAGAATTTTAAGAGCTCAGGAGGAGTTGAATCAGGTTTTACTGGAAAAATATCATAATGATGAAAAAGATAAGAGAACAGAAATAAAATCTGAGTCTGGAACCATGTCCTCCCAACACATAGGCAAGAAAGTAAAATACCATAAAAGTGATAGTCACTCTTCTTTTGAATCGAATGATAAATTATAGGAGAAAACATAAGTATGATCAAGACAGCAGTGACAATGACTGCAGTCCTAAGAAAAGAAAGCACAAACCTTATGAATAGATTTTAGGGGAATTTAAAAAAATTAAACCCCCAACATTTAACGGTGAAAATGAAAAGGGAGAGGTAGCCGAAACATGGCTTTCCGGTATGAAGAAATAATTTCAAATATATGATTATTCAGACCAGTTAAAAGCTAAGATGGCCATTTAAAATATGACTGGGAAAGCAGACATTTGGTGGCAAGATATTAAGAGAGTAAAAAGTATTAAAGAAAAGAGCATAACTTGGAGTGCATTAAAGAAATATTTTAAGAAAAAAATTCTGTCTGAACAGTACTACGAAGAAAAAGCAAAAGAGTTTTATGATTTAAAATTGGATTCTATGAGTATGAAGGAGTTAAGCAACACATTTATAAGTTTGTTAAGGTATGTACCTTACATTGTGGATGAGAAACCTAAAGTGTAAAGGTTTCTGCGTTGTTTACCCTTTAATATAAAAGATAGAATTGAGTGCGATAATCCTACCACTCTTGAAGAAGCCATGAGGAAGGCCAATTTCTGTTACGAACATAATAGAAAAAGAGAAGGTGTGTCTAGCTAGAGGAATAATAAACCTAGTAACTTTAAGCATGAAAAGAAAATTTTTAATTTTAATAATAATTCTGGATGTAACAAGAGGAATTTTACTAACAGAAATTTTGATGGCAATAATTACAGAATCAATGCACCGTAGAATTTCACAGCTGCAAGAAGCATGCCTAGTAATAATAATGCCAGAAATAACGAACAAAGACCACCTCTAAAATGTTATGACTGTCAAGGACCACATATTAGTGCAAACTGTCCAAATAGGAGAAAAACAATCAGCAACATTCATACAGTGCAGGCAGAACCAACAGTTGGTGATATAGCAAGAGAAATGCCCAGGATTAACGCAGCGCTGGAAAACCGACAAGCAGACCACCAAACTTCAATGGTTGAGATCAAAGATATGCTACAAAACAGATCTATCTCTATTTTAATTGATCCAGGTGCAAGTTTGAGTTACATATCACCTGATTTAATAAAAAGTTGTAAGTTAAAAGTAGAAAAGTTTGATAAATCATGGTTGGTTCAGTTAGAAACAGGAACCAAAAGAAAAGTTGTATAATTTTTTAAAAGTTGT
Organism: Larix kaempferi; assembly: GCA_027924585.1. Classification (NCBI taxonomy): domain Eukaryota; kingdom Viridiplantae; phylum Streptophyta; class Pinopsida; order Pinales; family Pinaceae; genus Larix; species Larix kaempferi. The sequence continues at coordinate 1,354,321 of BSBM01000916.1, read as the reverse complement.
GATTTGTTTATGAGTCAGTTAAAGACGCAAGTTAAATTGAATATTTTACACTTAGGGTCTTATGACGTATTAATAGGAATGGACTGGCTAGAAAAACATAGGGTAGTGTTGAACTGTTTTGAAAAGTATTTTACTTGTTTAAATAATGAAGGAGAAACTGAAACAGCAAAAGGAATCCCTAGAAAAACTTTTGTTAGACAAATTTATGCTTTGCAAGTAAAAAGGGTTGTAAGGAAAGGGTGTAAAATGTTTGTTGTAAATGTAATTAATGACGAACATTCAACTAACGAAGATAAGTTAAAACTGGAAGACATACCTATTCTAAGGGACTTTTCTAATGTATTCCCGGAAGAAATTCCAAGACTACCTCCGAAAAGGGGATTATATTTCACCATTGAGCTAGTACCGGGAGCGGTACCAAACTCAAAGGCTCCTTACAGAATGAACATTCTGGAATTTAATGAACTTAAATCACAGTTAAAGGAACTAATTGATAAAAATTATATAAGTCCAAGTGTGTCTCCTTGGGGAGCACCTATCATCTTTGTTAAAAAGAAGGACAGTACCTTGCGTTTATACATAGACTACCGTCGACTAAATAAAATGACCATTAAAAATAGATATCCTCTACCCTGCATAGATGATCTATTTGATCAAGTACGCGGAGCGACAATATTTTCTAAAATAGACTTGAGATTTGGATATCATCAAGTCAGGATAAAGGACGAAGACATTTTTAAAAATGCTTTCAGAACCCGTTATGGGCATTAAAAGTTCGTAGTTATGCCATTTGGGCTAACTAATGCTCCAGTAGTCTTCATGTGTCTAATGAATAATGTTCTACATAAGTATCTAGAAATTTTTTTAATTGTTTTCATTGATGATATCTTAATTTATTCTAAGACTAAAGAAGAACACGACGAACACTTAAGGATAATTCTGCAAGTTTTAAGAGAACACCAACTTTACGCTAAATTCAGTAAATGTGAATTCTATAAAGATAAAATACTGTACTTAGGTCACGTAATACCTAAAGATGGGATCACAGTCGACCCAGATAAAATAAGAGCAATTAATGAGTGGCCTATCCCGAAAGACGTAACTGATGTACGGTCATTCATGGGAATCACAGGTTACTATAGAAAATTTATTGAAGGATTCTCATGAATCGCAAACCCCATAACCTCTTTGCAGAAAAAGGGAAAGAAGTTTTATTGGGATCAAAAGTGTGAAGAGAGTTTTAAGAAATTGAAAGAATTGTTAACAACAACACCTATATTAAAAATTGCAGATCCAAATAAGAACTTCGTTGTATGCACTGATGCATGCAACGATGGACTTCGGTGGGGTCTTAACTCAAGAAGGTCATGTAATTGTGTATGAGTCAAGGAAGCTAAAAATTCACGAAAAGAACTACGCAACCTACGATCTATATTTGGTAGCCATGATACATGCCTTAAATATGTGCAACCATCACCTAATTGGTAGGAAGTTTTCATTAATGACAGATAATAAAGGTTTAAAATACACGTTGGATCAACCAAATCTAAACGCAAGGAAAGCTAGGTGGTTAGCTTTCCTTAGCGAATATGATTTCGAGATTCAGCACATTAAGGGTAAAGAAAATAAAGTTGTTGATGCCTTAAGTAGAAACACTAAATTAAATTTTGTGGCAGCAATTAGCACTTATAAAACAGATCTGAAAAATCAGCTTGAAGAAGGAATTAAACAAGATGAAAATTATCAGAAATTACATGAAAAAGTTGCTGAAAATGTATCTGAAAATTTAATAAAAGATTATAGCATGAACGAAAAAGGTTTAATGACATATAAAAACAGACTTTATGTGCCTAATGTGTCAAAAGTTAAGTTGTTGATTTTAGATGAAATGCATAAAAGTCCTTATTCGGGACACCCTAGTTACCAGAAAATGATAACAATGTTGAGAAATGATTACTTTTGGCCAAATATGAAAAATGAAGTGGTTGAATACATAGCTAGGTGCTTTGAATGTAAACAAATTAAAGCTGAGCATCAACACCCAGCTGGCCTATTACAGCCATTTCCAATTCCAGAATGGAAGTGGGAAATTATAAGTATTGATTTTATATCTGGTTTGCCTAGAAATCAAAAGCAGAATGATTCAATAATGGTAGTTGTGGATAAGCTTGGTAAAGCAGATCATTTTATTCCTATTAAAACTACTTTTAAAGCTGCTAACATCGCTGATGTGTTTATGAAGAAAATATTTCGTTTACACGGAATACCTAAGGTAATAATTTCTTATCGAGATTCTAAGTTTACTAGAAATTTCTAGACAACATTGTTTAAAGGTCTAGATACCAAGTTAAATTTCAGTACATATTTTCACCCATAAACTAATTGAAAAATTGAAACCGTAAATCAGATTTTAGAAGACATGTTAAGGATGTATGTTAAAGATCATCCAACTAAATGGGAAGACTATTTACATTTAGTTGAATTTGCTTACAACAATCACTATCAAGCTTCTGCTAGACTTAGTCCATTTGAGATTCTGTATGATAGGAAATGCAATACTCCTATCTCTTGGAGTAATCCGGTTGACAGACTGATGTTAGGACCATATTTGTTAAAAGAGATGGAACTAACCGTGAAGCAGGTACAAAGAAATTTAAAAATTGCATAAGACATAAAAAAAAGTTATGCAGATCTGAAACGAACTGAGAAGGAATTTCAAGTAGGTGATCATGCTTTTGTTAAGGTAAAACCCAAGAAAGCTCTTTTAAGCTTGGGAGTTGTGGTAAATTAGCACCCAAGTATTGTGGACCGTTCGAAATTCTAACAAGAATTGGACAGTTGCATATCAGTTGGCTTTACCATCAAACTTGAAAATACATAATGTTTTCCATATTTCTGTTTTGAAAAAGTATGTGCATGATTCTACTCATATGATCAATTGGAATGATATACAGGTGGAGCCCAAAGGATATTTTCAAGTGGAACCGGACTGTATCCTCGACAGGAGGGAAATTATGTTCTGGAATCGCACCATAGGGCAGGTAAAGGTGCAATGGAAGCACCTTGGCCCAGATGAAGATACCTGGGAATTGGAAAGTAATATGTGGGCAGCATATCCAATTATGTTCCAGGGAGGCTATGATGAAGAATAAGCAACATCGAGGACGATGTTGAACTTAAGAGGGGGTGTATGTATGTCACCTACCCAAATTTTGAGACTATTTATTTTATTTGCAAAAACATTATGTTAAATTATAATTACAAAGTTTTGTAATTATGACCAAATCTGGTCAAGGATGATTGTAATGATATATTATTATTATTTAATAGATTAAAACAGGAGACAAACACCCAAGGGAACTATTAAATGAGTGTTCTCTGACCCACTAGGAGGAATGGAAGTTGTTAGAAGGCATGGGACAAGTGTCATCATTTGCACTCCACCACTAGTTGTTGGTTATGGGACAACAACCCCTAAAATTGTTGCATTATCCCCTAGATGGGTGGAGCAGAGCTGTTAGCTCATTAATGACCAGGTTAACCAACGGCCTAGGCAGCCTAGATAAGGCAATTCAAATTGAGCAGGAAGCTCCACATTATTTTCTGTAAAAATAATTCATCAAGTGTATCAGGTGATCACTAAGAGATTCAAATAGGTAGGCTAAGTGAATGTGCATTGTGAGTCTACTAAATTTATTCTGAGAAAGAAACCAGAGATGCTGGTGCAGGTCTCTTTGACTGCTAAGTCTATATGACTGAATAATCTACATTGTTGTTGCAAGTTGATGACCTAAAAGCTTCTACAGATTCTTCTTCCTAGTGGTTCAGTGAACAGGCTCGGGGGTCCTAAGGCAAGTAATTTGGTTGTCTTCAGGAGTAGGTTGGGTGGAACAGGTTCCTTGGGTTGCTTGTTTCTCCTACATTCATCAGGTTCCACTGTTCTATCTTGTTTATTTTCAGTTAAATGAATGAAGTTGTTTTATTAAACCTCTAACATCTCTCCTGGTTTATGAAGACTTATTGACTAAATTATTTAGCTGAACTTTATATTCTATAAAGTTAGGGTAGGTTATAATAGTTTTGTTTTTAAATTAAATAAATTAATTTCCTGCATGTATCTCTACATCAAAGATGTCGTACTATAGGTATTAAATAAGATAATTAAAGGATGCAGAACAGAAATTAGCAATTCATAATACAGACATTTAAATATTTTTTCTTTTACTACTGTCAGAAAATAAATATTCTAGTTCTCTATAAAAATCTAGGGTTTATACTTAATAACATCTACTTCGTTTCAAAATACATATACTGCATTTTATTATCATTTCATTCAAAAATTGTAAAGGACTCTAAGTAAAAACAATTATCATAGCCTCGTAACACTTTTCATTTTCTCTCCTTATGATACTTAGGTTTTTGAAAAATAGCTGTAATACCAACTTAGAATATCTAAGATATTTCAAAGTTATAATCTTCTATATTATAACACAACATTTTTATTTATTTGAATTTATATCTTACATATATTCCAAATTCTTGCAGTAAGAATTTTTTTCATGTTAATAATCAGAATGTATTATCTTCTTTTGAAATCCATAGATACTAATTATATTATGTAGAAAACATTTATCGTTCTGCAAAAGAATTTACTAAACTTATTTCAACAATAGCAGAGTTGCAGATGTTTATGGTTTTTCGTTTCTAAAACCCTGAGACTATCATACAACCAGTTTAAGGACCAGGCACTTAAAACATAAACATAAAACCCTTATATCAAGTTCTAAAACCAAAAACATTACTATTGTTCAACAATTTCATTCACGATAGTTATCTATTGTGCAATAAAACTCAGATAGGGAATTATTGTAAATCGTAATATTTATTCAAGTTAGGGTTCGATACAAAACCGAGTTTCGTGTAATGTCCCTTATTAGGAATTTTATTAAAATTGCAATTTTTCACTTTTTTTCCCTAGTTCGACCTTTGACTAGTTTTGATCTCTAGGTCCCAAATTTGCCCCAAATGATCCCAAATCTTCTGAGAAAGTATATGAATGATATTAGAACATAAATATGTGTTTCATGGATGCCTTTGGACCTTTAAAATACTTCTACAAATCCTCTTTCAATTCTGATCAATGTAGGTCACTTTACTAGTGATTTTCCTTTGACTAGTATTGGTATCTAGGTCTCAAATTGACTCCAAATGCCTTCAAATATTCAAGGAAGGTGTATGAATGATATTAGAACTTGAATATGATTTTTATGGATGAAATATGTCCACCAAAAGACCTCTGCAAACTCTCTTAAGATTCTGGACCAATTATGCAATTTCACTAGTAATTTGGGGTTCAAATCCCCCTGGGGTAAGTACTGAAAATGGCTTCCCAAATGCCTCCAAACCCACTCAAATTTATGAACAGAGGTATGTAATGTGTTAATTATTTTATTAAAGTCTCATATGCACCATTAATGGATTATTACAACTGTTCTCACCCTCTCCCATTCAACTGCAAAAATCCCCAATTCGACCCTTGGGGGAATGGCACTATTTCACCTCCCAATACAACTAAACTGAGTAAAAATGCTTCAAATGCTCAAGTACAGTACATTAAACTTTTAGAATACATCCATGGCAGTATATTGATCATAAATATATCAGAGAATCATCCATTCATTCGAAATCATCATCAATACATTGGCTCACAACAAGGTAGTGGGGAAATGGCATTATTCTTCCATTAAAAATGAGATTTATACATTTCTACTTGGAATTTCGACCTGAAATTTTTTGGAGATGAATAAAAGAGTATTTAATTCATATTACAAAATAAATGGGGCATTAAAAGCTTCCCCAAAGAGTACAATAGCTCACCAAAAACACCCTCCCTCAAGGATCAAGAATATGCCATCAAAACTGGAAATGGTTGAAGGAGTGAGATGCAATAGAAGAAACCATGAGCTGCCCTGTAGCTTACACCTGCAAATAAAGACTCCATTAAAGATCCAAATTAAAGGTCTGAATGGCCTTTCCAATTACCAACTTGGACGGGAATCTTTCACCCTCGAAATTGGCTAAGGCAAGAAACTAGTCATCCACTAGCTCTCCCTCTTCACAAATGCAATTGCAAATTCTACAAATGATCAAAATCCATTCTCATACTTCATTTCTACATTTTATAACCAACATTATCCTTCTAAGGGTCGAAATCCTCTCAATAGATTCAATAGATTTCCATTTAGGAAATATACCACATTTGCCACTTGTCTCCTAGTTCCAACCTTCCATCTTCTCCCAAATTCGATTTTGAGTCTCTTTGGCTTCTCCAACTCCCAAATTCACCTTCTTTGAGCCTATTTTTGGGGCTGACATGTCATAGTGGTCAGATGTCAGAGTTCAGGTCTGCAATTTGTCATAGTTGTCATAGATGCTCCATCATTGGTGTCATAGGGGCTAGGGAATCTAGCCCAAGTGTCCACAAACTTCCACTTTGACTCTTTATCTTCCATGGAGGTTACCAATCCTTCCCAATTCGACATAAGATGCTCAATGACATGTGTTATGACTTACCAACTCACCCAAGAGTGTTCACATTCCCATTAATTCGAATTTGCAAAAGAGAGATACCATGTATTATGAAAAATCAAGCTAGTGTGGGTCCCACATCCTCCATATGTCTCCAAAACCATTTGTCACCTAGGATTTATATTGAATTTCTTTATCCACTCTATTTATTAAATACTTGAACCCTCCTAATGTCTAAACATCATTTATTATCCCCCTTATTCCAAATCCCAAAGCTTCCACCCCAAACCTAGGAAACTAGTAATTTTCCTCCTTGGAAATTATTTGACCCTTAACATCAATTTTACAAACTCTAATGAATATGGCTAATGTGATTAGGCCATTGTGACCCAATTCCAAATTTGGGACATGACAAATCCTCCCTTCCCAATATTGCTTGTCCTCAAGCAATTTCAAACATGGGTGTTGAAGAACCTGCTTTCTGTATAATTCTTTGAAGTTGCCATTGAATTGCCAAATCTTGAGTCTTTGAGTTTCCATGAAGATTTTAGAGAGGAACCACCATGCTTGCTGCTGCACTACTCTGATAAAAATCACTTTATTAAGTGGGAAATCCATCTCCCATACTTCTTGTTTACCCCAAAAAATTGAAACCAATGAGATAAAAATTATTCCAGGGTCCCATTGCTTGTATTGCACCCCAACAATGAAGAGTGCTCTCCAACCCATACCATCAGATAAGATGATTCCTGGATCCCATTTTCTTGTATGCATTCTTCCAAACATCATGAGTACAAAATATATGTCATCAAAGTACATAAATACATAATGAAAATGTACATCAAGGAGGTGCTTCATCAAAGAATCATGAAAGTGCTTGTACCTCCAAGCAAGTAGACCACAATTTTCCAAGTGCATACAAGCTTCAAGTGACCAATCAAATCTGCTCCAATGACATAGGTGCGGATCACATGTCCTATAATGTTGCTCCAAAAGGATGTGATATGCATCAAAATATTCAACCATGTATTCTTTCATCCAAGAAGTGAATGAAGAATCTCCACTAAAATCTGAACCAAATAATGAGCAGAAAAAACAAGGAGACTTCAAATGACACAAAGAAGTATCACCCATACATCCATGAATGTGACAATCATAAAGATGTAACAAAGTACGTGGATTCCAACAAAAATGTTCTCCCATCATAAATCTATTCACCCAAGTGTTGGATGAAGTTCCTCTAACATCAAATGAACCCAGTGTTGAGCAAGAAAAACCATGAGTCTTCAAATGACTCAAATCCATATCATAGGTGCATCCATGTAGATGTGAATCATCATAAAGTGACAAATTATGCTGCTGCAAATGTGAATAAGAATGTGATCCAACCATGTAATCATAAAAGTTAAATCTAGGAGTTCCATACTCTTCATGTGGCACCATCAAAAAGAACCCTTTCACCCATACTTCATTGAGACTAATACTGCAAAACATGGAATTGTAGGATGTATGAGAATGCACTAACTCACCCAAATGATCAAAAAGTTCAGAAGTTTCATCATGGGAAGGATCCATGTAGGTAGTATCATGCAGCTCCTTCAAAAGTGGGAAACCTTTGTCATAGATTGGTCCCAATGTAGAGGAATCATGCTCTTCTTTAAAAATTGCATAAGCTTCATCAAGAGACAATTCAAGTTCCTCTTCCACCACATCAAGTGTTTCGATCTCTTCAAGTTCATCTTCAAACACATTAAGCACATTCAAATTCCCACATTTCTCATGATCCACCATGTCATGAGAATCCTCCAAACAATCTACCATTTGACAATCTGAAACATAGGAGGAAAAACAAGTATCTTGCAACTTTTCAAGAAGTTGCTCATTTTGGATTGTGAGCTTATGAATATCCTCATTATTCTTCAAGTATGCATCATGTAACAATTCATTAAGCTCAAACAAATGGTTTCTATCGAAAAGCAAAGACATGAAATTACCTTTGATGTGGCACATTGCTCTTTGAATCTTCTCCATGTCTTCAAGGAAGGATGTTTCCTCCAATGAAGTAGCTCTCCAACAAGAATTTGACACCAATGCTTGAGTGTCATGGAGAATGCTGAGGGACTCTTGGATCTTATTTTCATTCATCTTTAAGGACCCTTCAAGAAAATGAGGCTCTTGCAAATGAACCTCCTAATCTTCTTCAATTTTGCTTGGACCAACTTCATGAAGCTCAAGTGGTGATGGGGAAGTTGATCTTGGTTCTTCTTCAACTGCTACAAGGTCTTCATTATCATGCTTAATGGAACTTGGGCTTGCAGCAACACTTTCAAAAGTGATCTCTATGTCACCAACATAGAGGTGTGAGCACCCATCAGTAGGTACTCCTTCATAGTTTAAGCATCCATCAGTAGATGCTCTTTGGTTCATGTCTAAGCTAGAAGGTGTCTCGAAATGATCTTCCATGTTTTCAATAGAATCTTCTGCAAGCTCTTGTGATGTCTCTTCATTTTTATCCTTCAAGCAAGATGATGCATTTTTCCCCTTGTTTTCCTTATGATCAATATCTTTAGAATCTCTTTTTGAAGAATTCCCAAAAGCTCTCCTCAAGTGGGACATAATTTCATGCACACATGTATGATACTCACTCCAAGGTTCTTTACAAGAAGGGCATAAACCTTTCTTTACTAACTCCACATCTTCATTTTTGGGCCTATTTTCAAAAACATGTTTAGCAAAGTACTCAAAAGACATGGCATTTTGTGTATTTTTGCTAAAAGCAAGATATTCTTGATATTTTTGATATTGTTGGGGCAAGGTTTTATATTTTTCTCTCCATCTTTGGAACTCACTCATAGAATTATCCTTGGTTGGTGTGACACACTCATATTCATCAGATTTAAAGTCATAAGAATAATCTTCATTTCTCTTTAAATTGTAAGAAGTGTTGCATGATGGCACCTCTTCCTCGTACCATTCACATTCTGCTTCATATTGCTCATAAGCATCTGCATATTCCTCATAAAAATTGTACTCATAGGATTCATCATAATAGTAAGACATGGCTGCCAATTATTCTTGAATGTATGTACCTAATACACAGGTGCAAGGACCATTCTCTGATACCACTGTAATGTCCCTTATTAGGAATTTTATTACAATTGCAATTTTCCACTTTTTTTCCCTAGTTCGACCTTTGACTAGTTTTGATCTCTAGGTCCCAAATTTGCCCCAAATGATCCCAAATCTTCTGAGAAGGTATATGAATGATATTAGAACATAAATATGTGTTTCATGGATGCCTTTGGACCTTTAAAATTCTTCTGCAAATTCTCTTTCAATTCTGATCAATGTAGGTAACTTTACTAGTGATTTTCCTTTGACTAGTATTGGTCTCTAGGTCTCAAATTGACTCCAAATGCCTTCAAATATTCAAGGAAGGTGTATGAATGATATTAGAACTTGAATATGATTTTTATGGATGAAATATCTCCACCAAAAGACCTCTGAAAACTCTCTTAAGATTCTGGACCAATTATGCAATTTTACTAGTAATTTGGGGTTCAAATCCCCCTGGGGTAAGTACTGAAAATGGCTTCCCAAATGCCTCCAAACCCACTCAAATTTATGAACAGAGGTATGTAATGTGTTAATTATTTTATTAAAGTCTCATATGCCCCATTAATGGATTATTACAACTATTCTCACCCTCTCCCATTCAACTGCAAAAATCCCCAATTCGACCCTTGGGGGAATGGCACTATTTCACCTCCCAATACACTAAACTGAGTAAAAATGCTTCAAATGCTCAAGTATAGTACATGAAAATTTTAGAATACATCCATGGCAGTATATTTATCAGAAATATATCAGAGAATCATCCATTCATTCGAAATCATCATCAATACATTGGCTCACAACAAGGTAGTGGGGAAATGGCATTATTCTTCCATTAAAAATGAGATTTATACATTTCTACTTGAAATTTTGACCTGAAACTTTTTGGAGATGAAGAACAGAGTATTTACTTCATATTACAAAAGAAATGGGGCATTAAAAGCTTCCCCAAAGAGTACAATAGCTCACCAAAAACGCCCTCCCTCAAGGATCAAGAATATGCCATCAAAACTGGAAATGGTTGAAGGAGTGAGCTGCAATAGAAGAAACCATGAGCTGCCCTATAGCTTACACTTGCAAATAAAGACTCCATTAAAGCTCCAAATGAAAGGTCTGAATGGCCTTTCCAATTACCAACTTGTATGGGAATCTTTCACCCTCAAAATTGGCTAAGGCAAGAAACTGGTCATCCACTAGCTCTCCCTCTTCACAAATGCAATTGCAAATTATAAAAATGATCAAAATCCATTCTCATACTTCATTTATACATTTTATAACCAACATTATCCTTCTAAGGGTCGAAATCCTCTCAATAGACTCAATAGATTTCCATTTAGGAAATATTCCACATTTGCCACTTGTCTCCTAGTTCCAACCTTCCATCTTCTCCCAAATTCGATTTTGAGTATCTTTGGCTTCTCCAAATCCCAAATTCGCCTTCTTTGAGCCTATTTTTGGGGCTGACATGTCATAGTGATCAGATGTCAGAGTTCAGGTCTGCAATTTGTCATAGTTGTCATAGATGCTCCATCATTGGTGTCATAGGGGCTAGGGAATCTAGCCCAAGTGTCCACAAACTTCCACTTTGACTCTTTATCTTCCATGGAGGTTACCAATCCTTCCCAATTCGACATAAGATGCTCAATGACATGTGTTATGACTTACCAACTCACCCAAGAGTGTTCACATTCCCATTAATTCGAATTTGCAAAAGAGAGATACCATGTATTATGAAAAATCAAGCTAGTGTGGGTCCCACATCCTCCATATGTCTCCAAAACCATTTGTCACCTAGGATTTCTATTGAATTTCTTTATCCACTCTATTTATTAAATACTTGAACCCTTCTAATGTCTAAACATCATTTATTATCCCCCTTATTCCACATCCCAAAGCTTCCACCCCAAACCTAGGAAACTAGTAATTTTCCTCCTTGGCAATTATTTGACCCTTAACATCAATTTTACAAACTCTAATGAATATGGCTAATGTGATTAGGCCATTGTGACCCAATTCCAAATTTGGGACATGACATTTCGTCACCTTTCAATAATTGCATAAACACAGAGATTTTTCTATGCCAGTAAAGTTAGCCCATGGCTCTCGACCTTTTATCAAACACTGTAATATTCATTCAAATATCGATTTATATAAATATAGAAACCATTAAAAAAAACTATTCTTAAACACTGTATATTTATCCATTAAAATGACCGAGGGTTCATCCCTTTAAAGCAGATACATCTGCAACAAGTTACATTTTCAACAAGAGTTACAGTGAAACGCTGCAAAGCAAAGTATCAAGACAAGCCGAGGGTTCCAACCTCTAGACTCTTGTCATTGGCTCTCAAAAATTACAAACACCGGCCAAAACCTTGCCATGAACCAAAAATATCAAACTCTCATCAAACATCAAGCTTCAGCCACAACATGCTAGGATAACATACGAGGGAACGAACCATCGAGGCTTACCGAGTGGTAGAGCAGCTTTCTCCCACCAAGCTACAAGCATAGTAATCTTCGACAAAGTACAACCTGCCACAAAAACCCATAGGTGGTTAAACGAGAAACTAGAGATATAAATATCGATGCAATAGATAACATAAACACTTTAAGTTTGAGACATTACCTCTGTATGCAGCTTTGGAGCAAGAGACACCTTAAGCAAACAAGAATGACGGAGCCATCTATCAAACACAGAGAAGAGGGTTCCAATTTCTGAGAAACGGTCTATCCTTGCAAGAGAATCGAACCCAGGTTTTAAGACTACAGTAAAAACTCCGGCTTCTATTCTTATTACTCCATTTAGGACTGCATAATGGCTCGACTCTACAAGAAAAGCAAAACCTGAAACAAATAAGTTTTCCCATAGGTCCAAGGATCGAACTCGAGGAAGGATTCCTCAGAACCATAAACTACCAAACCCTACATTGTAGCAGGTGGTCGGCCTTTCTCCCTTACCACTGCCAAGCAAAATGAATGTTGAAGAAACACTTCAACAATACACATATCGAAAAACTAGGGTTCTAGTTCAACGCCCCAGATCATATGAGATCGACGATGGAGATGATGCCAACCAGGCACGTCGAGAATCGGGCAACATACACTTTTAATACCATATTTATTATCACATCCACCACGATGCTAGCTTAGTAGACTAAGGGACAAAGCATTCTACAACTCGACATTTTGTTACAAGTTTGTAAACTCCTTCATGTGACCTACAACCACGAAGGCATCCACTAGACTTCCACTCAATGCTGAAGGCAGGTGACTTAAATGCCCAAGACCTTGTTCAATAGTCTGCTAGCACAACGATATCAAATTATTCGATACCTTTTCATATCACCTGTCAGTGCCAAGACTTAGGATTACAACGTATAGTTTATGTCATTCCCAAATGTATTATCAAACGAATGCATGGTTTATATATATTGCATATATTTCTCAAAGTGACATAGGTCGCATTCAATATTTAGGGTATAGTTAGAATTCATTTTATGCACATTATATTATTTGTTCACATTGCATAGCATATTACAACGTATATTTATCAAATTAGAAAGTTCTAAATCCTATAGTATTGTAATAGTATCATTTTAATTATGATGGCAATATTATAGTAAACCTTGCTATATTAATATGAATCTTCGTGAATTATAAATTGAGAAATGCATAATCTACTATAGTTATGATTTCAAGCTAATCCAAGTATTTAAAATAACATTTGTTTCATGTTTCTATAATATAGAACAATATACAAGTTGAAACATATATGATATTACTACTCTTGCAAAATGAGAAATGATGATAGGATCATATTAGCACGTATACATGGTCATCTAGCACTTAATTAAGAATTCATAGTGTAAGTATCTTTTCTTGAAGTATCACTAAAGAGTCTAGCGTAGTTACTAATAGTTACAATTTCTACGACTTATAATTATAGTCAAGGTAATACATATAGATATAGGATAGAGATCCATACCATTAATAATTCTCGTGCATGGAAGTACTTAGAGTTATTATAAAGTATTGACGATTAACTGAAAACATAATTAGAATTGCTTGTAACATTTGAAATTGTCGTAATACTCTTACCTGCTTACCTGTGCAAAGAAACAGGTTCAAATGATTTAGCTAACATAGCTAAGTAAACCTCAGGGTACCCCGTAGGACCCCTTCATCACCATCCAAAAGCAAAATGTCAGTATTATGTCTAGATGATGGTATCGCAAGAAAATTTAAATATAGCATATAGATTACAATTAACATAAGCAAAAACTAATGTCGTATTTTGTGTTAAGATGTATGAATGGTCGTTATCGTAATTTTGTTATTAGTTAAGAATATTAGCATTTCTTTTATTTCCGCATTAGAAAGTACAACATTTAATGCTACTTTAAAAAAATTATTTTTTTGTGAATTTTCGGGATGTTACAATGTAACCTACCTAGAAATTGAGACATTTTATGTCTGTGGAAAAACATTAATTTAATTTTTATTGTAAAGTTTTATATTTGACCAAGTGTCAAGGATGACTGTAAATGAATAATATTATTATTTAATAAAATAAAATAGGAGACACTCACCCAAAGAGACTGTTGAAAGAGTGTTTACTGACCCACTAGGAGGAATGGAATCTGGGGTAGAAGGCAATGGACAAGTAGCAACATCTCAACTCGGTAACTAGCTATTGTTATGGGACAACTCCCTTAAATTGTGGTCAAGTTCCCAAGAATGTGGAACTGGAGCTTATGGCTCATTGAATGAAAAACTGACCACCAAAAGACCTAGGAAATCTTTTTAATAGCCATCGAATTTTAGCAGAAGCTCACATATTCTCTGACGAGAGAATTTACCTTGTGGTTTTGATGGAAATTGCACACAAGAGATTCGATGAGGGGAAGCTATGTTTTGAGTTGCAGAGTAAGACTGTCTTATTCCTGTTGAGTGCATAGTTTTCCTGCTAAGTGCAGAGGTAGTGATATGTATGCAAGTCCCCAGATTGTTGAAGTACAACCTGAGTGCCTTTCTTCTACACAGTGACTTCTTCCTAGTTGTTTAGTAAACAGGCTCGGGGCTCCAAAGGAGCAAGTAAGCTTGGATGCTCTTCTGGAGAAGGTTGGGAGGAACAGGCCTCTTTGGGTGTTTGTCCACCCTATCCAGTTATCAGGTTCTACTTGTTATATTTTATTTCATTTCCGAAACTATGAACTATTCTAAAAAATTGTATGTTGTTAAATATCAGTTAGCTGTTTAAATGATAATTTTCTGAGCTATTAGAATTATTTTGTGAATTGAATGAATGAGTAGACTTATGAATATATAATGATTAGATATAAATGTCTCCTTGTATTTTTCCTTTCGCCATTGGCGATGTACTCTAGTACAGGAAGAGAGTTAATTAACATAGATTAGATATGATTTCCAAACAATGAATAGAAATAAATATCTTTTATTTTCATGCTGAGAAAATATGTCTTATAAATTCCTTACAATAGTATGCAATTCAGAAGCTATATATGTTTACTGTTTCCAAATAGTTAAAGTTAAATAATATAGAACAAAGAAACAATTGTATTATTGTCCTTGTAGCATTTGCATATATATATTTATACCTGTAGAATCATAAACTGAAAACACGGTTTATACTGTATATATATATAGATATAGATATATATATCATGTTCTACAGAAAACTATAAATGAACCCCTAGGTTTTTTATATGTTGGCTTATAGAAAAAACTATACAAAGTTATTATCTACATAGTAGAACATTCATATATATGTATACTATACATTAATAAATAGAAAACAAAATTTATATCCATACACATCTTATGCCTTCGCATAGAACCATAAGACAATCCAGAATCGTAGACTGTGCAAGATAGTTAATATTCAAAGATTATACTATTTAAAAGAATAAACATGGTACATCGTATCATTACACAGTATTAGTATAAGTGTTTTCACAAATAGTATTATATATATATATCTATGCCAAATCGAAGCACAGATCTGGAGAAAAAACTCTTTATATAAATTAATATACTGATACTATTTTTAAGACTTATGCTATCACATTTCATTGCACAGAGGGTCAAACCCTATCAACATTAATTCTTCTTCAATAATCAAAAATTGGAATAAATTGCATCTAACTATCAAATCTATATTTCGAAGCTAGAAATACATCAGCCCATAACCCAGCTACATCCACAATTGGTTAAGAGTCAAACCCTGCGACTGTACTTTAGGTCTAATAACACGGGTTTCTTTTTAAATGGAACACAAACATTACAAAATTAAAGAGGTATTACAAGACTCAGGTTCAAGACCGAAGGGATCACCCGAGGGTTCATTGAATGATTCGGTCTTACACACTTTTTTAAGGGTTTAGGAGTCCATTAATCAAATTACACAAAAATAGTTTTGAAGCATTAATAGAGCATAGATTATTTCTAGGTTAAGCTCGATGGCATCCTTTGTATCGTAGCTCTTATTTAATACCCAGGTTAATCAAAAGAATGCCATGGGGTCGAGCCTCCATAAGAAGCACGCCCAAGCAGGTTTCACAACTTATATTTTACAAAATAGTGATAGAGTTATAGTCAAACCTGTAAGTCAAGCAATATTTTCAAGGTTGGGTTAAACCCAAACCAAATCATATATCATTTGAATACAGAAAATACAAACATGCCTATAGACGACAACCGTAAATAAAGTATCGAAACTGATATTAGGGTTCAAGCCCTGTAGCATTCAACACCGATCCAACACTTTAAAAAAGTAAACTTTATGTACTATGATAAACTGACAGGAGCCGAGAGCAAAGCCCCGACATTTCAACACAGGAAATAAAGTCTAAGAAACGAAGTAAAACTTTGTATTTTTCTTCATAGAGAAACATTACATTCGCAGTCAAGATGCTTAAGGAAACCAAGGGTTATCCATTGTATTAAAACCCTTCAATGGTCAAAACCCCAACTCGAGATGTGCTAAGACAACTATCTACTACAACAATGTTGCTCTAAACGAATTCTTAGCCCAGTTTACAAACAAGTATACACCGGAAGACCAAGGAGACAAAAACAATCCCTTAAGTGTTGACAAAGTTATCATTTGGATGAGCCCGAGACCTACCGTGGGCTCACAATCCACTTGAACCAATCCTTTCCCTCATAGTACCATCACTGAGGATTGCAAACCTACTCCTACCATTACAACCGAAACAGGGTTAAAAGATGAACACTTCCAGTTATCAAAACCAAATCTTAAACTGTAACATTTAAAAAATGAATGTATCCATGTAAAAATCACCTCGCAGGGTTTCTAACTCATGCCGAGAAGAACCAGGCAGTTAAACTCCTTACACGACGATAAACACCTTAACTTCCCACAACTAGCACTCATACAGTTACAACCACCAACGAGTGGTTCCCAGCAACCATGGTGGCCGAGAGGAGCTCAGCACTCCAACACAACGCAGAGCAACACAACAGTAATGAAAAGACCAAACCCTGAAGCTTCACGATAAGGTTTTGTCAACCCGAGACTGCATTAACTGTTTTCACGTGGTTACATTGAATTCTTGCCTTGCCATCCACCAACCCGAGATTTAAGCCCACAAGCCTATAGTTGTTGATTGCAACTTGCTCATTGAATAATATAAACATAACATGAGATCAAATATGACCCACCGTTTGCATAGTCTATAGTTAGTTTAAATACAATACACCACCCTTTTTCATAACCTACAGTTGGTGCACGAAAGAGATCATCGTTTTCATAAACATGGCATTAGTATAGTTATAAGCCATCACCTTCGCGTAGTTTAGGATCCTTAAATAATTACCACTAAGCGTGTTAGGATCTAATGATCCCATTACCTTATTAAACCTTGAATATAATAACATATGATTATCAAATTCTTGTTAGGTTAAAATAAAACATACAACCTGTACAAAATAGAAGGTATTATGTTTTAGAAATAATCTAAGTAAGCCTCAGGCGTACACCAGAGTATCCCATGTCAAACAAAAGAATTTCTAAGTATCGATTCTCAGAATTATATCCTCAACATATCTGCAATAGGCTAAAACATGAATAAAAGAGTTAAATTTCGACATAAAACACATAGATAGTAAATAACAATTCCATGTCTCAAATAGATTATGACTTACGCCTGAATTCATAAGCGTAAATGGGCCCACAAGGGTACAAGCAACTTAGAATAAAGTTAAATAAAGGATGACACATGGAATGTTAGGACATAGTGAATTTAATACAAGACAGTGATACTTCTTCTAGTCAAAAGCAATTCCATAAGTATAATATGATAAAATGGAGAGTATGATATCATTCCAACATAGGATTACAGATTCAGCTGAACGTCATTACGACATGAAATTGATGACGATTATATATATATATATATATATATATATATATATATATATATAAGTATTACAATATCATGTATTTAATTGTCTTTTAGACGATTAAATAATTTATGATGATTTATGAAATGTTTAAATGACGTTTTTATTAAGTAGTAATTATAGATATTAAACATACACTTTACACTTCCGCATAGCATTTAATGGCAAATAAACCACTTAGAAAAATTTTAAATTTTTTGCGAATTTTTGGGGATATTACAATATGGGCCTCAGATTGAGTTAGTATAATGTATGTTAAGTTAAATGAGTATATGTAGGATAGGGTAGAATAGATTGCGTTAGGATCTAAGATATGGTATGGTATTGTAGACTAGGGTAGGTTAGGTTAGCTACATTTTTTTTAGATTAGGGTAGGGTAATGTGGGGTAAGTTAGCATATGTTAGCTTAGAGTAAGGTGGGATAGTTTAAAATAGGATAGTTTGGCCTAGGTTAAGGTATCCTAATTTAATATAGAGTAGGTTATAGCCTTTCTATTCCAGGGTAGGGTAGATGAGAGTCGATTAGGCTAGGTTAAGTAAATCTAGTCTAGGGCTAGGTTATTATACGCTAAGGTGGGGTAAGATAGGGAAGGTTGTTATGATAGGGTAGGGTAAGTTAGTATATGATGATAATGGTTGGGTGGACTAAGTTAAGGTAGGATATGGTAGGCTATGGGTGGACTTATAATAATCCCTAGGCCATATTATAGCAATAAAATGTTAACTCTTGTTAACATATGGCTTGTATTTAGTGCCTAGGCACTAGATTTGTTATAGTGTCAATTGAATTTCTTAACCCTCTACCACATGTTTGAGCCCATGCGAATGTGGAAATAAAGCAGTAGAGTAGTGGAGCAATGGTCATGGTCATGGTTACAGTGGTCATGGTCGTGGTTAGCACACAGTTTCACCCATGGAGCGGAGGACGAGAGAAGTAGTGGACACGAGCAAAGGACGCAAGGAGCATAGGACATGAGGGGCAGAGGAGTAGTAGAGCAGACACAGGGTGCCGCGAGGAACAAAGGATATTGACAGGGACTAAAAAGGAAAAAAATGTCTTCGGTAAGTCTCAATGGCAACATTGTTTCCCAAAAACCCCAATTTTTTCTTATAGGATTGTAGTTGTTGATGCACTCCCAGCTAGGGTTGTTCCAAGATTTGCATGAAACGACAAATGGTAAATCTCCAGGATTGGATGGACTATCTAAGGAATTTAATGTGTCTTCGCTTAGTGATTGGTCACAACCTTTTCTGGACATCTACAGAGGTGAAATTCAATGTGCATCTCATTAAGTTGATTCCCAATAGAACATGTAAGGACACCATAAGTGGATAGAAGCCTGTTAATATCCTTAATGTGGCTTACAAGGTATTAACCTAAGCTCTTGCTTTCCAGACTTACAAATAAGGTCATTAAAATCGTTCACCCTAAACTGGGGAGAATCCATGATAAGACCAAGGAATAGGTCCATGGAACTATATAGTAAATTAGTGGCCAATATACTAAACCCTAAAAAGCTCGAAGCCATAGCTCAACATCAACCATCATGGAAATGGAAATAAAAGTAGAGAGAGAAGAGTGAGAAGTGGCATCCCTGTCTCCCTCTATCACTATGTAAAACCTGAGAATGTCATCTAGGGAGTGACTAGGGGTCCTGGATATGTAATCTAGGGGGGCTCTAGAGCAACTCACTTGTGTCTCTAACATATGGGGTTGAGGGGAATAAGCTCGTGATGGAATAAAATCATGATGGTAATTTTTACATACCCTTTGGTATCCATGTTTGGCTTGGAGGGGGAAGGTGCTTTGAGTCTCCCTTATATTACATCCCCACATGGATAATTCTCAATCTATACATGGAGCTTGTGCTAGTGGGTAAAAAAACTCGATTGAAATATGTTTCTCATAGCACAACCCCCATCTCTCCTCATATGCTTATCCCACTACCACAAGTTGGGATCCTTTGGCCCTACATCCCAAAAATCATGGTGTGAATAGAGAGTAGGGATCCTCTCAAAGAAAATAATGTAAGTGAAGGCCCCAAAAGAAAAGTCACCACTACATGTTGGTTTGCATGTGGTTAGTTGTCATCGCACAATAGAAAGAAACATCTAGGCCCACCCCATATAAGATGAAAATATCAATTGAGGAATCTAAACAAATTTGTGTTAACAAATTTAAGGACAAGCTAAATGAAAATGGACTACAACTCTAAATTGACTACTTTGATAGGAAGACAAAATTATACTAAAAAGATTTATTTTGAGTCCAAAAAGGCCCTATTTTCCTAGTCTCTCATATTGTAAGTCTTGGCCATAGGAGTTCAACTAGAATGGAAATTGCTTGTCCTACCTTTACTTTTTGCAATAAAGAGGAAACACTCCTCCATTTCTTCCAGTTATGTCTGAAATCCCATGCACGTTTGCACTTGAGGGAGGACCTCTAATCCTCTAAGAGAATCACCACTTTCAATTTATGTTAGCTTTTCCTAGGAGATGATTGTGGTTTTCTTGTTTCTTTTTGCAATGCATGGAAATTGTTAAGAATTGAAATTTAATATTTAGAATATAATAATAATATTCATAGATATCATCATGGCCAACTATATTTGTCTTTCATTAACTATTTCACCATTTTTTCAAATTAGACCTTGCAAATCCAAAACTGGGCAAAGAAGGTAGACATGGCATTAGAGCACCTATGTAGTATTATCAACCACTAGGGAAATTCCCATGCACTTTAAGTAGGGTGATACTTAGAGAAGGATTGACATATAGAAGGTAAATGAATCAAAATAGATCATGCCACTGACCCCATAGCACGTTGCAGGATGAAACCCACTCACAACAGTCCCTGCTACCTTTAAAGGATAGGAGAAGCAATGTATGTACAGTGGGACTCTTACATCCAATGCATGTACAAGAGAGTGGAAGTGCAAAAGAATCTCCTATTGCTACTCTGTCGAACTCTGAAAAGTAGTGTGTGTCAAATATCCATGATCTGAACAAGCTGGAAATGTCTCTATCAAATATCCATGATTTGAACAAGATGGAAGTGTCTCTAGTCATCCCTACTTCAATTTAGTCTCATATGTTAAAATAGTACCACATAGTTTTTGTAGATCCAGTATGTTAAAGATTTTATTAGGTTATTTTTCCATGTTTCTTGGTGTCACTTTGTTACCAATGAGCATCTATAGCTCCTACAAAGTCACCCCAATAGCATAGGAATTACTTTTCTACCAACGAGCGTCCATATCCCTAGGGGAGATAGCTACATATCCAAAATGATCCAAAACTTCATTACCAATCCTTTATCTTTTAATTTTACTTTGAGCTAGAGGTGAATGGGGCATATTAGTAACCCTTTAAATACATGATGGGTGATTCTATTATTTGAGAATTGGTTAAGTTTACCTGAGTGATGTTTTATATATCTGTTATATTTAACGTTGTGTACCATATTTTCATCTCAAGAATACATCAATCACTATTATATGAGTGGGTGAGATCTTATAGATAACCAATAAGCTATTCAAAACTCGAAATTTGAGCTACTCATGGGCTAGTCACCTAACCAAGTTTGTGTTTCACCATTATCTTGAAATATTAGATGCCCAACAAAATATTTTAATCAAATAGTTTTGTGAAGCAGTTCCTTAAATAGATTACAAGATTATGTTGTATGTTTTCCTTTCTATTCAGGTAGTTTATCCCACTTCAGGAACAGGTCTACCACTTGAAAGTATTTTTCATCTACATATGTTTTATCAAACCATATTTTAACAATTTGTTGGTGAACTACAAACTTCTTCTTGGTCATCTCCCTTTATTTTATAACTTTAATAAGGTATTTATTTGACTTTGAATGGTTGGGAAAGCTTATCCATGTAAATACTGAGACAATGGAGAGAGGGTAAGCAACTATTAGGAGGAAGGATAACTTTTTTATTGTACACTAGAAAATACGGGTATTTTCATAAAGCATCTTTAGGGGTTACTCTATCATCCCATTGCGTGTTTGATAAGGCATTGCGCTAGTTTCTTTGATGGTTAGCTATAGTCTTCTTGATGGTGCAAATAATATTTGTGTTGGTAGACTCATCTACATTATTTCTTTGAGGTTAATAGTTGGATGAGTGTCATCAATAATCTTTCTATCTAAAGAAAACTTTATTAACTTCAAAGAAGAAAAGTAAGTAGAATTATAAAAATGAGTGTTGATGGAACATAAAAATTTGTAATCAAATGTTGCTCTAGAAATTGGATGATCGTCACTTCATTGATATTTATCAAAGGAAAAATCTCAGTTTATCATGTGAATCAGTATGTAGCATTCAATGTGTACTTGCGTTGCTTGGCTGAGTTAGGATTTATTCACCCTATAATGTTCAAACCACATTGCTTGAATGATTCCTCAATTGTAACAAGTTGTAGTGGGATGGTTGGTTTCTGTTTGCATCTAACACACTTATGACATATTTGACATATCCAAACATGTGTGTGTGTGTGTCTCTGAAAATGGTCAGCCAGTAGTATCCAACCTTCATGATCTTATGTGTTGTAATAATATCACCAGTGAAACCTTCGACACGTCTAGCAGGCAATTATGTAAGGAATTTATCAACATTCTATTTTTCAAGACACCCTAGGAGTAATCCATTGTAGTTCATACATAACAAGGTTCCATTTTTTAATTGATTCTATGAGGAATTGAGCCTCAATGCTCAGTTTTTGTTTCAAATTTAGCAAATTGGGAGTGATGTTGTGTTGCAAATACTGCTCAAGCTAATTATACCTGGAGTCTATGTTTATAGGTACATATAAAACTCCCTAGAATAATAAAGGGCTATTTTATTCTGCCATACTTCTTTACTATTAATGATTAAGGAAAAACATTGTTGCAAAATCATGTTACAACCAGCTCTAATTTGTTGTTTTATAATGCAAAATATTCCTGGGAGGTTTGGGATTCCCAAGGTGCACCTCTTAAAACTTGCATTGAGGGTATGCCTTACAATGGAATTTAAAAACTACAAGAACTCTAACTAAGATGAAGCATGCAAAATTTAACACATTCATAAATAAAACAACAAAGCAACATAAGAGGGGAAGACCCACACTTAGTCCCTTCTAATGGAGTAGAATTGGGTGTTACAAACTTACAATTATCCCTTGAAGCAATTTTGCAAGCAATTAACAACATCAACATTCAATAATTTTATATGAAAACATAAGCCACACATTAGCAAGAAAGGACCCTTGGATTTCCAAGCCTTGAAAAAATATTCAACAGCTGCTCTAAAGTCGTTTTACTCAAACTTTCAACACTGATTACAATATGAGGGAGCTTCTCTTATTTAGAATTTAAGCCCACATCCCTTAGACATAAATAAGAATATCCAAGTTCTAGAAACATGATATCTTCTAGGGAAGCATAAAATATGATATCTCTTAACAACTTCCTAAAGACAAGTAAAAAATGGATAGTAAAATAAAGGGACAAATGAGTGGATGTGCCACTTGACCTCTCCAAATCAAGGTATATCCTTGAACTTGGATTGTTTGACCATACAAATTCATCCATGATGCCTTGTGTAGCCTCTACTTATGGAGTGCTCATCCAAAATACCTCAAGAAAGTGCAAAGAATCCATGCTTATGGGATCACCCCCCTATATTTGTGACTCAATGCTTTTGGAAGACCAAAAACATACCTAGAATAGTACAATGAGTTAGGATGTTTTCTCTAAGAAGCCAACAAACTTGTCCACAACAAACATGAATAAAATAGTACAATGAGTTAGGGAATTTTCTCCAAGAAGCCAACAAATAAGGTACTCTTAGCTTTTATAACAACCTCCATGGATGAAGGAGACCTCAAACAATGTGCATAAATCCATTTGCATAAGCATAAAAACAACTCCTAAATTTACAAAATAAGGTAAGCATTCTAGAGAAATGTGCATGCAAGTTAGTTATACCTTAATAAATGTGCCAACGAGTAATGATAAAGGGATTTTTCCACCAAATGGAGGATTCAACTACCTCAACAAGCCAACCCCATGCTAAAAATATAAAAATTGACTAGGGCACTCATCCATCAAGGAAAATATCACTTGGAAGGTCAATAAATGTAGCAATCGGAAGGATATACCATCTAGGAATGTGTGTAATGTATGTATTTTCCGTGTGTATACTGGTTTCATTATGATAATGTTTTCTACTTCTTTCTTGCAGGGGGATGAACGGGGTAAGTCCCCAGCTTTGGATTAGACGACACCATCATCCAGGAATCAGGTAAACCTAGTTGTAATTTTAGGAATCTATCATGATAGATATGTTTTGTTAATATCATTTTAGGAATCTATCATGATAGAACTCAGTAGTGTTTTATATATTTTTGTTGCAAACCAATGATTCGTTGTATGAAACAACATCACAGCAATCAATAGCTTTTGAAGTGGATGAGTTGTTGGACGATGTTGGCATTGTTGGTTCTTCTCTAGAACCAGTTAAGCTGATAAAGAAGAACTTGAAAAAAATTAGTGTGGATATCCTTTGTCTGCTATTCACTATTCCGCATACAGAAGAGATTAAATCCAAGATTGAAGTGTTGACAAAGAGATCTCATGCATTGCAAGTAAGTTGTGAAATCTTGAATCATAATACAAATTCATTTATAACTTTATAATTTTGAATTTTATATGATAGTGAACTTATCAAATGTGGTTTGTATTTACAGGATTTTCTGGGACCACACACTAGTAGTCAAGGCAGTGTTGGCCTCAGTGATGCTCGTGGAGAGACGTCGCATCATGACAAAACGAATCCATGTGCATCGACTCATTTTCCATTGTTGTCGACTAAACAGTGAGAAACACATTCCAAAACACCCCAAATGCCAGCTATGAGTGCATCGGTTGCTAGTGACCGACGCACACCAGATCGTGCAGAAGAAGGGGTCGACATTGAGCCTCCTAGTATTGATATTGTTGAAGCAACATTTCCTGGATCTTCCCGTGTCACTAGCATGGGTACAATAAAGACAAAAATTTTGGTGGACGTCGAAGATCTCATTCCATAAAGATAGAGAAGATACCAGGTAATTATACATTGATCAAGTTAGTGTTTATAATTTGATTGTAATATACCGATAAAACATTTTTTTCCAACTAATTATGATCATGGCATGATCGTTTTGCAGGAAATGATGTTTTTTATAAACATCTAAATGATTTGTCCTTGGAAATCTTTGGTCCCACCATCCACACAGGGTGGGATAGACAAATGTAAAATTTAAAAGATGAGCTCACTAATCGGTTGGTTGGCTTGTTCGGAAATGAGACATTCGATCGAGTCGTGGTCCTGAAAAAGGCTGGACAACATATGAAGATTGTTCGAGACCAATATAGGGTTCACCTAGAAAGGAAACCTAGGTATGAACGCCTTCCTATGATTCCAGCAAGAGAGTGGAAATCTCTAGTGGAAGATGGAAATGAGAGGGCTCTGAGAAAAGAAGGAAAACTAACACCAGGCAGAGGGAGGTAAGCAATACTTTCGATAATGTAATTCTAAACCTTATTATTAATTATTTTTATATTGAATTTGGAACATCTAACGTATTTCAAAACTTGCATAGGTTTTCAGACACATCAAAGGCCACAAAGGAAAGACTAGAAAAAATTGGTCAACAAAAGCTTGGGCCTGGTGGTTATTCGAATTTGGCGGCACAAATTGTAAGTTTCGAAAAACCAATAATGCTTCCAAATAATAAATTGCAAATTATTTTTCGTTTTATTGCACCAAAAAATGTAAATTAATGACGTTATGCAAATATGCAGGCCAACCGATTCAAAGAAGTGCCCATTGAGGAAGACTCGAAGCTTGGCTTCTAGCACAGCTTTGGAGTTGTTGTTGAATGCCGAAAAAGCTTGTCTGGGTAAACAAAGTCTTCTGGTATTGATCCATCTGGTGCACAGGTATATAAAATCTATATATTTTAATGAAGATTTATTACTTGTGAAATCTATTTTCTATAAGTAATTGACATAAAATACTGACTCTGTTTTGAGCAGGAAAGAAATGATCCCCTTAATATCGAGGAGGGACAACAACAAATCGAAGATCATGCTTCGAATCCTGGTAATGAATTTATTCATATGCTACAATTTTATATATAGCATTGCAGATGGTGAACATTAATTGTAATTCTCCATATTTCAACTGCAGACCATGTAGAGGGTCACACTGTACAGGTTGATCCTAGACAAGAATATGAAGAACATGATGTGGCCACAACAGGTAAAAAAAAACCTTTGTAATGTTTTTTTTAAATGAAATACTTGTCATTATAATAACAAAATATATCGATGTAACATTTTCACATTATTACAGCAAATTCGAACCCCTTGCCACAAAATCCATGTCGCGAGCATTCTACGAGGTAGACATCACGACAAGCTGATGAAGCACCAAGAAATGGAGGAAAAGTTCTAGAATATGAGCTTCTTGTTGATTATGTAAAGAGAAGAAAAATTAGAAAGAAGTGACTGAAAAAATATTGTGTAATTATTTTTTATAATATTATGTCCTGCATGATTTTTTGCATAATGAATGAATGAATAGTTTAATGAATGTTAGCTTCTATTGAATGGATCTGATGACTGAATGAATGAATGGTTTAATGAATGTTAGCTTTTATTGAATGACTGGTAAATGTTTGTTTATGATGAAATCTGCATGAATTTGCACGTAAATGTTTTTTCAAGTATATGCATTGGGTATGGGGAATTGAGAGTGATTTGAGGGGAGGGAGGGGCCATAAGAGCTTCCACCTTCACGTGGTTGGCCTTGTTTAGCAGAGAATATTAAATTATTCTCTAAACAAAGAGCAGCTCAATGAATGGCTAACATTGTAAGGAAAAAAAATCCATTCGATAGTAAAGGAGGTATTTTGGTTGTCCTATTTTTCCATCTTGATTTGATGGTATTCAAAGAATAAATATGTAAAAGATCATGCTTCATTTAATAAGATGCATTCAATTTATGTTCATTAGGATCAAACTTTAATCAAAACTAAATACATATAAAATATGAAACTCCTATTAATCTGCAGATAACTAAAGATGGACATGTTTGAAAGTGTCAATTCCTTCACCCATAATTGTCAACGTTCTACCAATTGTAGCCCATAAATCCTAACCATGGCATATTAAACACACATGTCACTTAGATTGTGTAAAAATAATTGCATGGATTTGAATTTTTTAGTGGATGAATTTTGGTGAACGATGGGAGCCTAGCAATGTTGGCATGCTAGTGAATTAGTGTCCTCGTGTCTAGAAGAAGCAACAAAGTAATGGAATTGTTTGGTTGAGTTTGTTACATCTTCTTGGCACTTGCTACTACATTTTGTTGATCCAATTTGGATTGAATTGCTCCTTTTGTTTCAATTCTAGAATTTCCCCATCCAATTTTGCAGTTGTAGGTGAGAATGAGAATTTTGTCTCCACCCATGAAACAAAAAAACATTAATCTATTTCCTCCAAGGACTCAATTTTATTTTGTAGAGTAGAATGCTTTCTATGGATTGAATACAATTTTCCAAGTAAGAAATTTACGATAACTCATCCTTTTGAGAGATAGGGAAAGTAGTTTTGAAAATGGAATTGGCCTTAGATGTTATAGGGTTCCCTCTAATGAGAACAATATATGTATCAAGGTTTTAAAAAAAAATAACTTTAATCTGCTTAAAAGTAATTTGGATTTAAAAAAAAAAGGTCTCCCATACCTAAATTTGGTCAAAAATCAATTTGATTTATAACATTTTGTTTCAAAATATTTAAATATGATTTCTAGATCGTTCACCCAAATATGATTTAAATATGATTTCTAGATCATAGATAAGATCATCAGGATCTCTTTATGTTTTAAAAAAAATTACACATCGTCGTCGGATATCCGACTCCCCATTCCAAGATATTCGACGAAGTTTCCATCCCACTGTCAGCTAACAACGTCGGATATCTAGCACTATATTACGCTCACACGGTCGGATATCCGACACTATATTATGCTCGCAGGGTCAGATATCCGACACTATATTATGCCCGCCACCGACGTTTTAAAAAGAAGATGATTGTCAGATGGTCGACAACATGATGTCGAAAATCGGACATCTATGCCATCGGATTTTGGGTACTAAAAACCTAGTGAAAAGTGTACATTTAATTTGAAATTTGTTATATTAAAGTTAGAAAATTGTACATTTTACTTGAAAAATTTTAATAACTTGAAAATTGGAATCAAGTGAACATTTAATTTGAAAATAGTTCCATTAAAATTGAAAATTGTTAGTCACTTGAAAATTATCCATTTAACTTTAAAATTGTTACAAATTTTGAAATATAAATAACAAAGTTAAGAAATAAGTAAGAATCTCATTACAAACAAAATAGTGAAGAAATTATATGAGGAAATAGTTAATTTTTTTTAAATTGTTACTAATTTTGTAATCTAAATAAAAAATGGTTAAGAATCTTATTACAAACAAAATATAGTAAGGCTAAGATGAAAAAAAATAGTTAGTATATAACTAATTATTAGAGAAATTTATAAAATATGAAATTTAAATTAGGTAGCATGTAATTCAAAAATTTACCTTGGTTTTCCTCCATTGGAATTTGTTGCACCAAAGGTGCATCTTCTTTTTCTCTCAATATTGCTTTTTGTTGTCTCATCCTTTTTCTATTCTTCTCACGCTCTTCATCATCATTTTGTTCACGAGCATGCTTCCTTTGTCATTTTATTTTACTCCTCATCAAGATTCAATGACAACAAACAAATATTTCTTCCAATTATTATAACAAACAACAATATGTTAATATGGAATTTGAAGTAGGTCTACAAAGAACTTCCTACATGTGTAATGAACTCTAATTGAACAACATCAAATTCAAATAGATCTAATTGAAATTAAACTAACAATGATTTAAACAAGTGTTGTTGGGAAATTGTTTAGTGGTTATATAGAGGTTGGTTGTTTTTTTTGCATGGGAATGGTGGTTGGACAACATTAATTGTCCAACTCACTTCTTGTCTATGTTTTATTTTTTTGTTTACACATACCAACCCTCGATCGAGCATTTTTTACAAAACCTCAATCGAGGGCTTCAAGAAAAATCGATCGAGAGTTTTACATAGACCTCAATCGAGGGCTTCAAGAAAACTTGATCGAGAGTTTTACATAGACCTCGATCGGGGTCTCTTCAATCCCTCAATCGAGGTATTTTAATAAATTCGATCGAGCAAATACCTCGATCGAGGGCCTTAAAAATAGGCCCATAGCCCTTTTCTCTATAGAAAGAAAATTGTGTGTTCCTTTCAGGGGCTTAAACTATGTCATTAAATGCACATTAATGGGAGGAATTGATACCATTGGATTCATTAATGAATCCTCTATCCATGTACATATAATTTACGAATGTTTATCTTTGTATGTCATTCTTTTTTAAATTTATGCTAAAGCTTACCCTGAAAAACCCTGTCGACAACTTCGAATGAGCTCAAAGATCAACAACATTCAAAATACACATCCAAAAAATTCGAAAAAATATGCAAGCGCTACATCAATGTGTCCTCTTGAAAAGGGTATTTTTAGTTTTGCAATTTACGTAAGTAATCAAAAGATTTGATGCACACACGCACATGTGTGAAAAATGCGACTGAAATATCCATTGATCAATTTCAAAAAATAATAATAAATATAAATTTTCAAGAAAAATTATAAGAAAAATATGTACGCACTAGTGCTTTTTGTCTAGATCATTTTCACATTTTTTTTTTAATTATTAATTTAACATTAAACTATTTTGCAAACACACAAGGGACTTGTTAATTAATCATTCTTCAAATTTATAAGGACACACATTTCATTAAATGAAAATTTGACACAATAAATGACTTTGGTATATTTAAAAAAAAAATCATTGGAAAGCCAACATAATTCTCTACATTTCATTTTTAATTGCATGTTGAAATTCATATGGAAAATATCAGTCTTGAGGGATTCAATTTAATACATGGCTAAAATTTCCATTTTTCATTGCCATATTTGGGCAAAAAGAGTTACTCGTCTTCATGGAATCACCTGTACACTTTACCCATTCCAACAATTTTATATGGTTCATCATCACCCAATAAAACATGTCCAAAATCAACTAGAACATAATCATGAAAGAATTTTCTATGGGGTGTAGCATGACATTAATCCCCTGAATCTACTACCCAGTAATCACTAGTATTATCTAATGCAAGAATCAAAGCATCTTATAACACATCACCTGCTATATTTGCTTCCTGAGTAGTCTCTTGTTGTCCATTTCATTTCTTCTTTAGAGATATGCAATCTTTCTTCAAATGTCCTTTCTTTCCACAGTTCCAACACTCTATATTTCCCAGTCTGGACTTAGATCTGCCCTTCTTGGACTTGATATGGTTACATGGGCTCTTTCCTCTCTCCCTCTGTCTTCCCCTGCTTTCCATGGTCAACGCATTACCTGATGTCTCATCTGTGCTTTTCCTTTGCATTTCCTCTCTAAGAATAACACCAACAACATCATATAATTTCAAAGTGTTTGAACTAGAGATAGAGTTACTTACAGCCATGACCAAGTCGTTCTAGCTTTCTGGCAATGAGCACAAGATTAGAATATCCCGAACCTCATCATCAAAGTTCACTTTTACAGAACTTAGTTGATTCATAATTGTATTAAATTCATTTAAATGATTAGCAATAGATCCACCTTCTGAGATCTTCATATTAAATAAACGCTTCATTAGAAATACCTTGTTGGAGGTCGAGGGATTTTCATACGGCTTACCCAATGCACTCATCAGATCCTCTGTTGTCTTCTCTTTTGAGATATTGAAAGCCACCGACAAATCCAGACATAACCGTATTGTTCCCAGTTCCTTTCTGTCAAGAACCTCCCATTCTTCATCCTTCATAATCCTCGATTTTTTTTCTTTTCCTCCCAACGATAGGAATAGATAATTCAGATACAGATAGTCCTCGATTTGCATCTTCCATAACTGGTAGTTTTGGCCGTTAAATTTGTCGACCTTAAAATTTCCTTTTTCTGCCATTGCTCCCACTCCAACTAGGAACCCTTCTTTCCTGCGAGTTAAATGCCAAATAGACTTTTGGCTCTGATACCAATTGTTAGAAAAACTGGACCGTAGAGCAATACCAATAAACAAGATGCAAATATAAATCACATAAATACATTACAGGAGAGACATCTATATAACGTGATTCACCTAAGATGGGCTACATCCACACAGAAATTGTCAATCCTTATTATTATACCATCAAGCAAATGAAGGGATACAACCTGTAGCACATCCACTACAACTTCCTCTTCACTCTCTCACAGTCTCTCTTACAAAATCATAGATATCTTTACAATGCTACAATACATAGTTGTATTACAATGTATTCCTTATAAATGGGAATTACCATGGTAGAATACTACGGCCTACCCAAAACCATGGGCCTATAAACTATTGGCCAATAAACAACTTTAAAAAATTATTTCAGGGGCTTCAACCCCGAACTCCCGTCGAGTTCCCACTGGCCCCTGGACCCCCCAGACCGGGGGGGTGTCGTCCCCCTTGGACCCCCATGGGGGGGCGATACCCCCCCCCCCCACACCCCCTCGGTAGGATGAGTGTACAGTCCACTTGCATAGCATATCAAACTGGGGTACAAACACAGCTGAAACAACATCTCTGAATCAGGAAGATCATGCTCCACAACCAGCATACATGCCTAGTCATTCACTAGTTTGGCCTTGACCTTGAGCTCCTCACTAAGAATCCATATTAACTTATTTACATCATTTACATAATCGGATTTAATACATTCCAAGGGTTAGAACTAGGGAAAATAAATAATATTAAGATATTTAGGTGTCTTGAAAAGTATATAGAAAGGATTATTCCCTCTCAAGGAGACCCATAAGAATGTAAGAATGTAGATGGTTCAAATGTGAAGTATGTTAATATATTTTATTTACTAGAAATCATAAATTCATACAAAATTATTGAAAAATTTAGTACACTATTCCCTCTTTAATGGATGAAATTTACGGACCTAGAGTCATTTCTAAAAAGATTCATGGCTTTGGGGGACTAGATAATTTTCTTACCACTGGGATCTCAAAGATGAATTTAAAGGAATTATTTAATGATAATAGTTGGTTTGAACCTATTTCTTTAAGAAACCCTTCACCAAATGTCGATAAATCCTCCTTATCACTTGGAAATCCTACAATATTACACCAAAATAAAAATTTTGAGTACTTGAAAAACTAAAAAAAGAGTAATCTCTTAGAAGATTATAAACTTAACCTACTGTTAAAAACAACTGGAAAAAAAACACTACTGAAAAAATGTTCAAAGAAACTTAGATAATGTTCTTGATGTTGAAAATATCAATTTCAGATCTGGCTACTAATCTTGAATAATTGATCTGTTAATTTCAGATCTAGTTACTAGTCTTGAATAATTAATTTGTTAATTATTAACTAATAACACATTGAATTCTTTACAATTAGGTAGTGGAAAAGATACATGAAATCATCACATTTGACACATTGAGATTTACCCTGGAAATCCCAATCCATGGGGAAAACCAGCAAACAATTTGTCTTTATTGCAGATTTGTTAAACAACACTTACAACACTAGGCTTCCATACATGGCACACTGGATCTCAGATTCTTGACTCTCGCTTGCTGCAATTGAGCTCAAATCATCATCAATATCAACAAACTCTAGCTTGAGTGAATCCCTCACTTCGAAGTCTCTGAGAGACTCCTTCTCTTGGATTTGATCACTCATTGATCCTTGACCAACACAAGAGATATGCCTCACTCCTGCAATTGTGGTGTCTATACAACTCTTCATAGACTCTTTTATAGCATTCACTTTATGCAAATACCATGGGACACCCAATACCATAGGCTACCACCCAATACAATTGACCTTTTTACATAAAGTATTACAAAAACACTTTTACAAAGGCTGTCTAGAGAGTCACTTTTCTGAACAGATTCTACATACTAAACACCCCATCTAGAAGTACATATCCAGGCTACATAATCTGACACTTTGAACCATAAAAAAACACCATCATAAATCCTAAATACTAAGGTAAGACATTTTTAAATCAAACATAAATCTCTCAATAGAAAAAGGAAGAAGGGTTAAAGATCAAGAAATCATTTTGAGTAAACCAACATAGATCCATCTTAACTATGGCTCTATAAAGGGCCGATAGGGATCAAATCTATTGAGTAAGGTTATGATTCTAAAAACGATTTTGCACCTCGAGGGATTTGTTCCCTAGACTCGGGGCTTGATAGAGTGTTAAGATGGATCTATGCTAGTTTATTAATATGCAATTATTACAAAACTAATATTTAACTCATTGTTATATTATCAACTTAAAAATACATTTAATCTAATATGTTTTAGGTTATAATCATTCAAGGACCAAATATTCCAATTTGGGTATCTTACAAATAGGCCAAAGTTGCATTAATTAATTAATTATGAAGTAAAATATATATTCACCGAAAACTAATATCTAACCACCAACTATTCCAATTTGGAATTATGTTGTAAATGTTGTAAATGCTAACACATAAATACTACAAATAAGCAAAAATTTCATTAATTAATTAAATATGAAGTAAGTTATTTACCCAAATTCAATGGTCGAAGTGCCATGTTCTAAATTATAACACATCAATCCTACAAATAGAAAAAAATTGCATTCATTCATTGGTGATGAAGTTAAATAGTTATTTACCCAAATTTAATCGTCCAAGTGCCAACTATTTCATGTTGTAAATTATAACATATAAATCCTACAAATACACAAAAGTTGCATTAATTAATTAATTGTGAAGTAAAATGCTTTCAATTTACCCAATTATTGGTTGATTTGTAATTATCACAAAACTAAGATCTTACTTATTGTTCTATCATTAACTTAACAAGATATAATCCAGTGTATTCATCCACGTGCCAACTATTCCAATTTGGGATCCTAAACAATAACACATAAACCATACAAATATGCAAAAATTGTGGTCATTCATTGATTATGAAGTAAATTAGTTATTCTTGTAGCTATTTATGAAAAAAATTATTTAAAATGTGAGGATGCATGAATGGAAATTGAAATTGAAATTCAATGTATATTTATATAAATATATTTTACAATTTAGCCAATTTAAATTTGGATCCCACATGTGACATTAGCGCAAAAAACACCAAACTATGTTTGTCCTAAGCATACCAAGCCTAAAAACTTTTAATCAAGTTAATGATGTGAAAGTGTGATTCATTAGATCGAGAAACGATATAGCTAAAAGGACTTGGATAGCACAAACTACATTTAATATTATTAACAATCCCAATTATAAAAATAATATTCAAATCAAGGTATCTTAGTGAAAGCCTTCTAAATGAGACATGGAATCTTTGTTAAATAAAATATGAATGCCAATAACAACCCAAATAAGATAGATTTGTGTTTTTATATATAATTACTTTCCTACTATTATGTGGAGGAGAGATATTTATTCATAAAATATATATTTTAATTGAAAAAATAAAATTAAAATTTTGACACTAACATTAAATTTATCATAGAAGGTATAATGATAAACCTCATAAATGCAATAACCATCTTACATTAGTTGAATATTTAGGATACCAAAACAAAGTCTTTATTGTAAGAATATTATATTGCTAATACCAAGGAGGTCTTTTTAATTAAAAAATCAAGGTTCATTATTTTAATTTATGAGTAAATAAATTTTCATTAATAAATTATTATTTTTTTAGTCGGGGAAAATAGTGAGGTTTAAATGTAACTCCAAAATTGTGGCTTATTATTTTAATTTAATTTGATAGTGAATAGGCTTTGTATTTTTTGATTCTATATATGAATAACAAAAGTATGGTTTTTTTTACTGAAAAAAAATTGTAACTCCAAATTTAGGAATCCATGCCATTGTTAATTCTTCCTTGATTGTAGTGTATTTTTTATTGTCATAGTTATAGGACACTTTTCAAACTACCTCATGTCCGATTAGTTTTCCTTTATATGTCATGAAGAAAAGGCATGCCCTACCTCTATGGGCATCAACACATTGGTGGTCATGGTCTAGCTAATGGCACATAGATGTAACCCTCTCGAAAATAAATTTAATCAACTTAAAAGAGTTATCCTAAAGAGAGTGAATGCCTCAACTAAGTGTTTTGTTTCATGTTTCATATGAAAGGTCTCCTAATTAAGTAGAGAAGAACATATCATCTTAGTTTTCATCAAGAGTAAATAAAACTTATTGGAATGACTAATCATTGTAGAAACATATTCCATATGATATGTTTTATCATTTTGATAACTAACCTATGAAATATGATCCATTTCAAGGTCAACACGACATCCCTTCTCACCAGAACACATACAACACTCTCACATTAAGGATCCATCTCATATTCTAAAAGGAAAAAGGGAAGGCATAACATGGGCACAAAGAAATTTTTCTCAATAGGATTATTTTTTGGATTACTTATAAAAAAATGTCTAACCAGAAGAAATCTCCACAATCAATGCATGAAATGAAGAAAAAGTATAACAGATGGCACAAATAATGGAACCCATCAAGCTTAATTATTTGATTTGAGTAAAAGGCCTTTTTTAAAAATAATACATCAACCTAACCAATGCATCAAGCTTCCTTGCTTAGCTTATGAGTTGATAGTTGAGAAAGGGATAACATGGAATAACACAACATATTGAAATGATAAGGCAAACAGGGAAAGATGAAGGCATATTTCATAATCACAAAAAATATGGGATAACATAATATATTGAAATGATAAGGCAAATAAGGAAAGATGAAAGCATACTGCATAATCACAAAAAATATGAAATAACACAATATATATTGAAATGATAAGGTAAATAACGAAAGATGAAGGCATATTGCATAATCACAAAAAATATGATTAACAAAATAATAATCTAATAAATTATTCAATCCTCCACTAACTAAGGAGCAAAAATTCTAACAAAGAGATAAAATAACTAATGAATAATTCAATCCCCACTAACCCAGAAGCAAAAATTCAACAAAGAGATAAGATGTCACAAAGAATGCAATGGTAAGAGGGAAATAGAAGAATAAGCAAAAATTCAACAAAAGGATAAGATGTCACAAATAATACAATGGTAAAAGGGAAATAATGTAGAGAAAGGAATACCATCCTCTCATCAATATTAACCTTTGCATTGATTAGAGAGTGCCAAATGCAACAATATCAACTTAACTAATGTGTTAAGGAGAAAGTATGATTAAGGAATTTTTTTTAATTAAGTTATAAAAGAAAAAAAATTGTTTGATATTAAGTAGAAATTTAGTCAATGGAACAAAATAGGCTTAGACTTTGGATCTCTATTGGAGAGAATTAAGGTATGGCTAGATTACCTAATCCATTCTGGATCTCTATTCGAAAGAATTAAGGTATGGCTAGATTACATAATCCATTTTGGACCTCTATTCCGGAGAATTAAGGTATGGTTAGATTACACAATTCACTCATAGAGGCTCGTGTCACTTACAAGAATTGAACATGGATGAAGAGAGGGTAACAATCATTCAGCCCAACTACCTCAACTAGATCCAATATATATATATATATATATCTAATTAATTTCATTATTTGGCATTGTTGATAAGTGATTTATAATAAAACTTCATATCATTAAAAAGAAAAAAAACAGTTTCTACATTTTCAACAGCCTTATTTTAAAACACCCATGGGTTTGAACAACCTGGCAGAAAATGGTACAGTTCACTTGATGGATATGCTTGTTGCAGTGACAAACGATAATATTCATGATTTTCTTCGGGTCCATGAAGATTTTTGCTGCATTGCAAATGCAATTAACTGCAATTACAAGCAGTATGTATTGGCGATCTCCAATAACAGGCTATGTAACATCTCTGGTGCAGAGAAGAATGGACTATGGTCTGTGTCCATACTGTAGATCTTCTCTGGCGGCGAATTGGCTATCACCTCTTCTTGCTTGGCAGGAGAGAACGCGTTATCATTTTTAGTTTTGACGTAAACTCTTGGAACGACCCCGTACCGCTCGTCTGTGGTATCCAGACTCAGGTTCGTCAATGCCATCAATGGAAATGGTCGGAGTAACAGAGAAGCCAAACTCGCATCCTGTTAACATTCAATTATTGAGTAATTGAGTAATGTTCATTTAGAGGAGCTAGATGTTTTATAGTTTAGTATGAGGAAGATGTTGCCTTAAGTAAAATAACACTATATTACCAAAAATAAAAATAAAAATAATTAAAATTTGAAAAAGGAACAGAAAATTGAAACTTAAATGGGGATATATGAAACAAGAAAGGAATCAAATTTTTAAGTTTAAGATAAAAAATTGACACCTCAAAAAATTGGATCCATCATAATACTTCATAAATTCTTGTTTAAAGTGGATCTAAATAAACTTACCCCTGTCGAACATGTACCATAGAAGAAATCCTTCTGAAACTTTTTGCTTATTACCGTAGATGTAGGAAGTTCTCCAACGCCATTGCCAAAGTTAAATTCATTCTTCTCTAAAATATCTTCGTCCAGCTCTATCTGCAGAGGCAACCAATAACCAATCATACTGTCAGTTATATCTATATTCATAATTTACTAATTAGATCTATGTAAGAGCTAAAATCCTTACAATCTTCTTTTCCCACTGCATAAATGCTCCACCCCGAAACATAAAAGCGCAGACATATACTGCAACCGCAATGAGATGCGGAAAATCTTCAGATGCATGGGCTAAGCTGATGCCTCCCATGCTGTGTCCCACTAACACTATCTGAGTTTTCCATGACAATTACAAAGATTTATGAGGCAAACTACGTCATAAATAATCATGAATCTTCTCTAACTATAACATAAATAGATTCAAACATAAAGTATGAATGTATAACAGAAAATGGAGGGACCTTTTCTGTCTGTGGGAGCTTGGCGAGGAAGTGCATGAGAGGCTCGTTATATTCCTCAAATGAATTGATGGAATCAGCGGCAGAAAGATTTGTACCCGCACTCTTCAGATCGATGGTTGACACCTTGTGACCATCTTTTTCTAGAAGCTGCACAATCTTATACCAACACCAAGCTCCGTGCATAGCTCCATGAACCAATACAAAATGTACTCCTCCAGAGGCTATGTTTTCACAAGCCATGTCTTCCTCTTTCCTCCTCTCTGTTTGCAGAGTCTGTGTCTTCCAGTTTGTGATAGCTAATAATCAACATCACAAACTATACTATATTTAAAGCTCTACTAGTATGTCATGGCTCATGGCTTATGAATCTCTTGCAATCATTGTTTTTGGAAACGTTACTCTTTTCTTCTCAATTTGGACCCACCTATATATGTCATCGTGAGTATTCAAATCTTAAATCTCAGTGTGATAAGTGTCCTATCATATTTTATAGGTATAATATGTCGACAGTTAGTCATGTTAATTTAATTATCTATAAAATATTTTGATTACTATAATTTTAACAATCTAAAATTGCAATATCCATCAATTTTTTTTTTAAACCTTCACATAGTATCCATATTTACAATCTAACCATGTCATTTTACTATGATTTACTCAACATATAACTTTTTTATGATAAAAACTTCTTATGTATTGAAGTGACAATAATGATGCATGAGCCTCAATTAGTCATTGGCGTACAAGTTTTTCTTATGGAACTTACCCCTCGCATCATCTTACCTTCTCGTGTACGATCAACTACTCAACATATATATATTTTTTTTCAACATGAAACTTACTATATGTTTTATATGGAAAATTTTAGTATAAATTGAAGTGACATTATTCATGGTTTAGCCTCATTTAGTCAAAGTATAATTTTCTTATATAAAACTTAGTATATATTATATGAAACTTAGTATATATTGTAGCAACAATATTCATGCTTATTTTAGTTTGTCAATATATAATATTTTATATGGAAGTGATATATAATTTCAGTTTGTCAATATATAATATTTTATATGAAAATGGATCTATTTTGATGTGAGGGTTGACTTTTTACATTCAAGTGTGATTTTTTTTTAATTGAAAAAAAACTTATTGATATTCTTCTTAATCAAAAAAAATATATTTGAAAAAAGTACTTTCAAAACGATTGTAAATAGTTGTTATTTGAAACCAATAAAATTTTACAATTTATATCATAACATAAAAGTGATTTACTTGTCTAAACCATATGTTACAGTTAATTCTAATAGACATCTCCAAAAAATATTAAAAACAGTCTCATAGCCATACTATCTTCAAATATCAACTAAGTTCAAAAAATGAAAAGAGACCTCATAAACAATTGACCCTTATGTATGTTCAGTCACTTGCATAGATCCTTCAAGTTCATTAACAACAGATTTGGAGATTTCATCAGCCTTTGAGTTCTGATCCTTGTGGACATGATCTATGACCAGATTATCAAAGGAAGACAAGAGAAGTTTGATAAAATTTTACAATTTATATCATAACATAAAAGTGATTTACTAGTCTAAACCATCTGTTACAGTTAATTCTATTAGACATCTCCAAAAAATATTAAAAATAGTCTCATAGCCATACTATCTTCAAATATCAGCTAAGTTCAAAAAATGAAAAGAGACCTCATAAACAATTGACCCTTATGTATGTTCAGTCACTTGCATAGATCCTTCAAGTTCATCAACAACAGATTTGGAGATTTCATCAGCGTTTGAGTTATGATCCTCGTGGACATGCTCAATGACCAGATTATCAAAGGAAGACAAGAGAAGTTTGATATGATCCATCTAGTTATGTAAAGAGAGAACTTGCAATATAGAAGCACCATTGGCCCAGTTGACAATGGCCTTTGAATCTCCATAAATGTGAATGGAATCAATACCAAGAAGAGACAAAAAGTAAAGTAATCCCCACAGAGCCAGGAGTTTTGCTCTGGTGTTGGAACCTTAACCACCATTAAAGAAAAGATTGAACCGATGATCATCATTGATCTTCAACACACAACCATAGCCACATCTTCCATGTTTGGAAGCCCCATCAAATAACCAATTGTTGCATTGTAGATACTGGTAAGTGTTGAGCACTATCTATAGTTCTTCCCTTTTATATCAACCTGGAAATACTTGTACAACCCCAAAATTTTAAGTGCACAAGTTTCCACAAGGAGAGGCTTATTCTCAAAGATGTGCTTATTCCTAGAAATACACATGCCCCAGCAGAGAAAAGCAGGAATTGATTTGTGATGCTTGACAACTCTACTCCAGGTCTTAACATTCTCTTATAACTCACATGTCCCCCACATAGAGGTAATTTGAAGAGACCTGCAGATTTCAGACCATACTTCTCTACAAAAAAGACAGTTGTAAAAAATATACTGAATAGATTCACAATTACATTTTCATAGAAAATAGAAATCCATACTGCACCATCCTCTCCTCCTCAAATTATCCCAAGTGAGATTTTGGTTTTCCAAGACAAACCAAAATAAACATTTAACCCTTATAGGAAAGTATAATTTCCAAAAACTAGAGAACCACCATTTAATTTCACCATTGAAATTGATATGAGCAATAGAATGATAGAAATATTTAGCAATCACTTGCCTTGTTGATCCATTCCTTGTCCAAAAAATCTCGTCAACTTCAAGATTCAATATAATCCCATCATTTGAGTGACTATTGATATAGGCTGACCATTCTTTTGCCTAGTCACCACCAACCCCAAATTTTCAACCAGTAACCAATAAGATTTTGCAAGCCTCATCCATTTCGGTCTCCTAATTTGGTTTAGAGTGACAAAACCAAATTCATCAAAGTAGGATTGGATATAATCTTAAAGAACAAAGTTCTCCCCACCCCCACTGACCGGATTAACTCCAACAATGACATTTTTCCCATTTCCAACCTTCCTTTTCTAGTTGATCAAGTTAGATATACTAGCATAGTTGGTTATTTGTTTATGATATTCAAGTATAATGATATAAATTGATGATGAATTTATTTTTTAAATATTATTATTTGAATATATATAATTTTTTAATTTTGATTTTAATTGTGAATATAAACAAAGCAATTTCAATTAATGTAATTTTGTTTTGATTTTTTATTTTTTTATCTAGACTAAAAAAGTCCAAAAACACACTTTCTAAAGCCCAACAAAAACCTCTCTAAAGTGCAAAAAGTGTCGAAACAGGTTCAAAAAGTGCAATTTCCAATTCATAATGCACCACAAAAGTGCAATTTTGTATTTGAA
Organism: Larix kaempferi; assembly: GCA_027924585.1. Lineage (NCBI taxonomy): Eukaryota > Viridiplantae > Streptophyta > Pinopsida > Pinales > Pinaceae > Larix > Larix kaempferi. Next base: position 1,312,795 of record BSBM01000916.1, on the reverse strand, counting down.
AAGTGTAATTTTTTATTTGAAAATTTCATTTTTCGATTATGAAACTGAGGTTTTTGATTCAAAAATGTGTGTTTCTCAATTGCGAAACTGGGATTTTTCAATTAAAAAGTGTGATCGTAACTAACGATTTTAATAGGATATTGCAGTAATGGCCATCATAAATGGCCTAGGCATATCAAAATTGCTCACACGAAGCGCCATGATGTTGAATTAGACCTTCATACTGTCAACATTTAATTTCCAAGCCATATCATCTTGCAATCCAATCCTTCCCACATCCCCTAGCGTTGGTTAAGATCTCTCCAAAGTACACATGATGCAAGCCAATTTGACCAGCATTAACCATTCCTCCCATCATGATTCAAGGTGGGAGAAGCTTATTGTACCTTCCCACGATGGCTTGAATGTGTCTCTTCAATCCTCTCCTGAAGTGTCCAGGACATAGCATAAAAAGGAGACCATGGGGGTTGGTGAGTTTTCCATTCAAACTATGGTAATTCAAAGAGCCAGGGATAGGGAAAAGAAGTGGTGAAATATTTGTGTTGGAATTGGAACCAAAGACAGTTCTATAGAGGGTTCTTGGGTTCATATTTTGGTTTGTTGCAGATTGGAGTCATGGAAGGCTCTAGATCTCGTTCTCATATATCTCCAGTGCAACATGAGAGAAGGATCGCAGCAATGGAGGAAAAGGTAGGGTTCTTGTTGATCAATTTAGAAAAATGGTAGCACGATGTCGATCAACGTACAGAGGAAGAGATTAGAAGGGAAATTCATAGGTATGAAGACTCTAATGCTAAAATCGAAAGAGCCAATTCAAAAATTGCTATGATGGAGGTAGAAATCAGGTGTCTACATGGCCGCGAGTGTGAATAGGGGGAGTTGATCAAGGCTCTGCAAGAAAATATTTGCAAGTTGAAAAGGAAGATCACACCCAGGATTAGATGGGTGGAGCATCGAGAAGACTTCTCCGTGGGTTCCCTGAAGACCTATCAAGGGAAAAAGAGAGAATAACCTTCAGTAAATAGAATGGCATCACAACAATGGAGTCCTCATCCCAAAACTAGTGAGTTAGTAGCACCGCATCATCTCTCAAGACCTTAGTATTCCAGGCCACTGATTTTTCCTACCTATCATATCTTTATATAGATTATGTGTTTCAAGTGTCAATTTTGTTGTAACAGTTTCATAAGGGTATATAGTAAAACATTAGTAGAAAAGGATAAACACCAGTGGGATTAGATGGACAAACTCTAGAGATATTGGAAATTTTGAAACAGGACAGACTAAACTATTGAAATTCTTTTTTGTAAAATATATGGTTGGGAAGTTCCGTCGCAACTCTTTTTTAATATAGATTTTCTTGGTTTTGGTTAAGAAAACAAAATTTGTTGATCAACCATTCTCACTACTTTTCTTCTGAGATAACTAAAAATGAAAGGTGTTGTATTACACTTCTACATTAATTTCTATGATAAATGAATGATGGCATGATCCTTCTAAAATATATCATTTTTCTCGGAGAATATAATATCATATTAGAGTGGATTGAATTGAAAAAGGAAGAATGGGCAATCAGTTCAAGAGATAAATCTTTTTTGGCGAATCCATTATTTTAATAGAGATTGGCAATGCTTTGAAAATATAGAATCAGGCCTTGCCATCGTTACTAGAATCAGGCCTTGCCTTTCCCTATGAGAACACTAATGTAAATATATCCTATTTGACATTTCAATATTACATCCATGAGGAAGAATGTACTAGACAATTTCTACAAAACGTTTTTGTGTTTCTATACAAACACATTATCGTAGAAGGATATTTTAGTGTGTGCACTATAGATATGGTTAGTAAGAGCATATACTGAATGAAAAATTAAGGGTCAAACGATCCTTTCATGGGAATCCCAACCTGCACCTGAACCGGCTTTAGACGGAGTGGAACCAGCCTACCCGCTTCGGAAATGAAATGACCTAAAGTGACATTCTATACCATTATAAGCTACATGATCCACTTCCTACCCAAATTGGAAAGAAGGGTAATTGGGTTCACAAAGGTATTTGTCCTCAAGAAGTGAATTGGGCTCAATTGTATCATCGGGCTGAACAAGGTAATCGAAAGCATTATATCTGAAGACGTAGTTTCACGAGGACAGGTTCGTTTAAACCATTTGTTTGTGGACCAGTAGCAACACGAGGGATGAGACAAAGGATTCAAAAATATAGAATAAGGATTTGATATCATCTCCTAACACTTTCTTGTTTCCTTTCCACATGAGAGAATTATGATAGAGAAGCATGGTCAAACTCCATGATAAGGAAAATATTGGTCGACACTTCCAAAAAATATCATATCTTGAGATACAAGTATATCGGGGACAAATTGTTTGGTCAACTAATTGAAATATTGTTGAGAATGGAGAGACCTTTCATTCCACTAGTTCAATTTGACAGAAAATTCAATATTCTAAAAAATCCTTGTCATTCTAACAATGTATATTAAGAATATTTAAATCTAATATATGGATAAATATCGAATAGGTATTCACAATATTCCACCGCATTGCAACATCCACTAAGATAGTTCTGTTAATTAACATTGTATATGCCGATGGAAGTATTGGACGATCCTTCTATGTGGTTAACCTATTAAAGATAGGATACTTTCGATAATGTTATACAGACGCTAGGGATAAAACAAAGGCCTTTGAATTATCAATTAAGAATTTTCAACCTCCATTTTAACCTTGTTTTAGTGCTTGAGAACTCTATGCCAGAAGATTCATCGTCTAACTCTTATACAAAAATTATGTCATGGAGGATGGTTAGGCTGATCAATCGACTAGAAGTGTGTGGTAAGACAATTTTCAGCCGACATATCGATTGGATTTCTATCATGGAGGATGTTTTGGATTCCCCTTCTACATATATTCAGTAATACAGGGAAGGTAGGTCATCCCTTCTACATATACTCAGTAATAAAGGAAAGGTCATCTGTCCCTCTCATGTATACTCAGTGATACATGAAAGTTCAGTCGTCCCTTCTACATATACCTAGTGATACGGGAAAGGTCGGCTATCCCTTCTACATATACCCAATGATACAGGAAAGGTAGGTCATCCCTTCTACATATAGCCAGTGATACAAGAAAGGTCGGTTGTCTCTTTTACATATACCTAGTGATACAGGAAAGGTCGGTCGTCCCTTCCATGTATACTCTATAATTTATATTAAATTTAATATAAAATAGACTTTAATTTTCTATATTTTCATTAATGGGTTGCGTAGACAGGAATTCGAGGGATTTATGGAGGAATTACAAAATAATTTTCCCTACCATTAAAAACCTATCTTTTGTGATAATTATAGATGCTATTAGTAATTGTTGAACTTCTAGTAGAACTTTCACCCTTTATTGGAATTTGGATTCCCCTACTTTGGATATCCACGCTCCTTGCATCATGAAGGAAACACGATGCATCTTTCAAGTTCGTTTACTCTCTTTGTGTTCAAGTGCAGTGGAGAAATATCTAACGTAACAGTTTTCATAGCTTTAGGAATGTTACTTTTGTCCAATTGTTCAAATAACTTCTGCTGCAAGATCATAAAAGATGTAGCCTTTGGCGTGTTTCCCTCCACTCCGACCTAATCAATGGCCTGCAGTGTAACAACACTTTCATCCCACTTTTCATCAAGTATCTGATTCCTAAATAAAGCTACAATTGAATACTAAAGAAGTATTCTTGGCTCCTCTTCCAAAATGGTGCCAGCGTTTTGCTAACCCAAAGAATACAAAGTCTGTGTCATTATCCTTACAAATTCCACCCTCTTATGAGTCCTTTGGAACCTATTGTCTGAACCTCCTCTAAGGAAAATGATTTATCCATTGGGATTCTCAATTACCCCATAGACAATCTAGGGACCTCCTCCAAGCCTCTTCTCAATCTGGGTGATGACACCTTCAAATGCTTTAATGGTGGTTCTTGGTTCTTCATCCTCAATGGCTCCCATGAAATTTTCACATGCCACAATTTAGCCCATAAATGTTTCCAATCAAACTATGGTGAAATGAACCTCCCAAATGATTATTCCTTCCTTCTAGTGAAAATTAAAATGTGACAAAAGATGGGAACTTGTTCATCACATATAAATTAAAGATTCTTTTTAGAAGGCTAGTGGTCTATGAAGGCTTGAGTATCGGTTATTAGAATCATTCCAATAGGTATTTTATATTATTATACTTTTTATGCCTTAAATAATAAGGTACATATCAAGATAGAAAAAATAGAAGAGACCAGATCAAATGGGAAATTGCCTGGCCTGGCATCTGCTTTAGGCATTTGTTATTAATATTCTTCAATGAAGAAGGAAAAGCAAGTCCCATAGTTCCTACATTAAATTCCCTTAATTAAGAACCTCACCTTCAGACACCTCCAACAAAATCAATACTTTCTTATATACTTTATATAAGAAAGCTTGAAATCTTGAATCGTTCGCAAAAAGTAACCAACTCAGTAGTGATGGATAAGCCTTCCCGTCGACGACTAAGATGTATTCATACAAGCCAACTAAAAATGGATCTGTACCATTGGAGGCCCTAAGAGGACTGGAAGCTACATGTGTGGAAATATTTTTATGATGGCTCAGATGCTATGCTACGATTGGTTGGAACAGATCTGAACCGATGGACATCCCAAGTCACATGACAAATATGAAGGCGGATCTCTCCACCAATGGCCCCGATCAAGTTATGAATCGAGAGGAAATTAATCTAGGTCATCAGAGGCACCCAGAGATGCAAGGGAGATAAATAGGTGGTCCTTCCTCAGATGGATTAGATGTAAAAGTGCATCTCACTGAAGTAGATCCCGATCATTGGAGACGTTAAGGGAAACAATGAAGTTAAGCAATATTTCCCCATTGCCAATGGTTATGATATAAGCACATAAATCAGTCTTAACTGTCGAAGGTATAAGAGGGATAACCAAAGGGCACAATGTGTGGATGTTGTGGCAGCAGTCTAGATTAAATGGATATTTTTCCCCAAGGGTGATCTAAACCATCTATGTTAAAGGTCCTCCCATTCCTATCAAATATAGGTTGTGTTTATACCCAAAGTCAATCACTATTAGTCATTTGAAAATCAAAAGGTGGCCCCGGTTTTAGTAGTTCGATGGTAAGTTACAAAAATCAAGGTACAATCAATGCCACCATAACTAGATTTATAATGATTGAGATCACCTCATACTGACAACCCATAATACGATCTCTGGAAACTACAGCTGACACTAAGAGTGTCATTAAGAAAGTTTAATTCTCGTTCTAAGACCCATGGCTTGGCAAAGGATCTTTCAAAGAAAATCTGTGCCAACCTGGTTATTTAGCGGAACAAGAAGCAAAAGCATATATAGGAATCCATACTTGCTCCTGAAGATAGTAATCAAGTAAGAACTTTCCCCATCCACCTGGATTTATTTGTTATAAAGTGCTTGTTTATCACGTGACGTAAATCTCTCTCTCCCTGAAGTATCCTACAGTACTCTCTTATACCTAGGAACCCCTTGAACCTAGCTCAATAGCCCAAGATGACGAAGAGAAAACCCACCACCTCTAGAGCCTCCCCCTGAACTGCATCCCATAAATCTTACGTCTCATATGTTTCCTCCACAAATTTTTTGTCTTTCGTAGACTTATCAGCCAAATTTTCTCCACCTTAATTGAGTTGTTCAGCTCTTCAACCCATATTGGAAGCCTTCGTAAAGAGGGATTTTTCCAATGCTTCTACTCGATTCTGGAACTCCAAGTTTTCCAAACATCTAGTCCTGAAAGCTTTTCCTTTCTCCAAGTTCATGGACCTCTGCTCAAGTAACTTCGATCCAACAATGTCCACTGTGTATACTAGTGATGGCCAAACCTTGCTTTTCAAAATCTCAACTACCTTAATCTCTACAATGTTAGGAACTTCTCCCACAAGAAGGTTGATTTCTCTTGAAGGACAACCAAAACATTATCAAGGTTTCAATGACCAGATGAAGGCCCGGGTTCTTACTCAGCTAGTAAGAACCCATAAAGATCTCTGAATTCCTCTAGAAGCATGTAATCTTTCCAATATTACACCCTTGAAACGTGAAGTTGCCTCGGCGTTGACCATCGTTTTTGGAAAAAATACCCTGATAAATACCTAGAAGAATGGATGGTAATGATGGTCGATAGTTTTTATCACCCTCTGATCCGAATTTTATGGGGCATATGGTCTAAATTCAGATGTATAAGCCATAAAATCATTAAATGGAGAGGCCACCCTCTCCCATTTATCATAAAAGCATTAAATGGAGAGGCCACCCTCTCATATCCATGGTATTTTGTAGCACATGGTTTTGGCCCATGGCATGGCCTCACGACACATTGTAATAATGCTATATAAAGGCCTAGCAAGCCTTCTCATGATAACAAGTTACTCATTTGGTTTCTATCCTACATTTCTCTTATTTTATTGAGTTATTATTGGGGTATTGGTTCTGAGTGTCTTTCTTAGTATATTTTGAGAGGTGAGGCTCAAAGAACCCTCTTTGAGCCTCACCCCTCCATGTGGCATATTTATTCCATGTTTGTCCATCTATGCTATTCATAGCCCAGATCTCACTACTTTGTCTTTCTCACAGCTGGTTTATTGTTCGCTTCATTTTTTAAGCTATTTCTTCTCCTCCTCTCTCGGCATTCAAGCCTTCCAGTTCTCAGCTACCAAGATTCAGATCCCCCTCAAGCACCCAAATTCAATTATGCAAAGGACTTATTTGCTACAATCAAATCTTAGTTAGTAGGATTTAAAGATATAGGATTTTTCAGGTATTATTCTTACCTCATATACCTGCTACTATTTTGTCAACCTCAATACTTTGAAGACCTTGGCATTCAAAGAAATCAAGATAGTACCTCAAATAGAATCTATGACTGGATCTCTTGGATAAATAAATGCAAAGGGGAAGGGATCTCTTGAACCCATTTTGCATCCCAATTCATGTTTAAGGCTTTCACCCTGATCACCAGAGCAGAACCTGCACACATTCCATATGAAATTAGAAAATATTTACAGTTAGGTGAGGTTGTTAAAACATGGGATTGGTTCCTGTCTGAAGATTATAGTGTGATAAGATTATATGGCATTGAGAATCCTCCTCATAGGCTGCCCATATTACTCACCCCCGAGACATTCATCCTAGAGTATGTCAGGAAATGGATGGAAGTTGATGAAGTTCATTTCTTGAAAGCCAAGAAAATAGGGAGATCTCCTTTTCCCATAGTTATGGGGGGTTACACCATAAATGAAAAGAAGTCCAATGTGCAGGTTGAAGTTGATTTGAAAGAGTTAGATATGAGGTTAGATGACCCCTAGAAGTATGATCCACATTTCCTAATCAACATAGAGAAAGGGAGGATGATTAAAATCCTTGAAGATCACCATCCCAAGACAGAATTATAAAAGTTGTTCAATAAAGATACATTTGAAGAGGTACAAAATATTATTCAAGAGCAGTAAAATCCTACTCAAGTGGAAGCTCAAGATTTTACTAACCCACTCTAGAGCCTTCTAAACATCCACCTTATTATACTTTCTACAGGTCAAAGGGAGCACAAGTACCTGAAGAAGAGATGAAATTTGTTGCACCATGGCAAGAAAGATGTGGCAAATATGCCAGATTAAATGGTATCCTAGATAAAGAGAGGAGAGGGGCCTGGTGGAGAATGAGGATATATCTGAAAAAGGAATATTTTGTCTATTTGTCTATCCCTGAGGACAAGGATTTTGATGATATCTATGAAGAATATCATGCAGATGATGATATAGAAGAGAACTCTAAGGCTTGGCTAGAAACTCAAAAATAAACAAGAGAGACCAAACCAATACTGAGGTTTATAGAAAGCAGCAAGGAAGGAGGAGATTTTTTAAAAATGGAAGGCACTATCCCTTCCCCCCCAGAGAATCAACAAAGTACCCAAAAGGAAAGGATAACATGCTGACCATGGGATATGAGCCAAACCAAGAGGACTAGGGAAGCAGGGGAAAGGAAATAAATATTTTATCCAGCTTGAGTGAAGACCCAAAATGTTAGGTTTGGGAGCCGAAGCAGGTTGGTTAGATTCAAACCAGATAGTACCTACAGGGAAAAACCCTAAACAGAATCTTGAAGAAAGGCCACCTAAATTTAACCAAAAAACAAGCCAAGAAGCTGAAATACTACATGAAAAAGAACAAGGACATCCATAAGAAGTTTTGAATCCAAAAGAAGTCAAAAGTCCCACAGAGAAGGAACTATCAAGTGGAGATAAATGTGTCCAATAGAAGGAAACTGAGATCATTGGAGAATTCGATTTTGCTCAAGATAATGAAAACAAAGATGATCTGATAGAGGATGAGGCTAAAGAAGCAAAGAGAGAATCATGTTTTTCTCTTAAAGCTAAGGATGTACGTCCCCCAATAGAAGGAGACAGTGACTAGATTAATGCTTCCACAGAGATTGTAACATCTCTACTCACTATAATGGAAGAGATCATTCAAGAGGGAAAAAATAGTGATGAACAAAATGGAGGTAATGAAATAAGGGAATCCCCTAGAAATGAGAAGAGGAAAGCTGAGGGAACCCTTCAAGAATATCCTACACAAAAAAGGATTAAAATAGATGAAGTAGTAGCAATACCAGAGAAAGGAGAGAGACATGATGAAGAGATTACAACTCCCCAACAAGAGACTACTCACTTTCAATAGGTTCAACATGAGAAAGGTTAAGTCACTATAGGCCCAATCCATTAATATTTTGAATATAATGCTTTGATGAACGTTACTATGTCAGGAAATGCCTTGAATAATTCACGTATCCCTTAAACTCCTAAGATAACTCAGCAAGTAGAACTATGTGGATTTAAAGCTCTTACCAGCATCATAAATACAATCACACTACTAGAGCAAGAACAACAGAGAAGGGACAAGCTTCGAAAACACTTCCCTATGACTGAATCCCTTGATTCACTAGCTAGATCCAGTTTCGTATCTAGTTTTAATTCAACCAAAAGAACGTTCCAAATAGTCTCCATGGAACCCTTATCCAAAGGAACATACAGAAACCTTCAGTCTCATCAATGGATGATTTCGCAAGTTGAGGTTGACACTACAGACTTACATCCTGAAGATGAGGTGTAAATGGTTGAAGGTACAAACAATATAGTCTTCGGAAAGTATGGAAAAGTTGTAGCTGAGCTGGACAAACATAAAAGACTAGTAGAAGGCATGAGAACTAAAAACCTATTGCTAAGCTCCCAAGTCAAAATCTTAGAAGGTGAAAAGAAAAGGATACATAGTTTCATGACTAAGGCAGGTCAAAGCACCCCAAACTCAGCAAAAATATTGACGTTTTTAATTGAGAGATATCAAAAGGTTCAGGAGTTAAATAAATTATGTAATTCTCAAGTCTTCCCAGCCACTTTCTAGGTGATGGCAGAATACCAACAAATTCAAGATGAGTTTCAAGTTCTAAGGAAATAAAATTCTTCCCTGATTGCCACCAAGGAAGTTAATGAGGGTAGAATAAAAGAATTGCAAAAATATTAGGTAGAATTAAGAGAGGTGAAGAACAAGCTAGATGAGGCAAACAACCAGTTAGACTCCTGTAAGGTTAATTTAATTGAATAAAAGAAGAAGCTTGAAGTAGCCCCTATCATCATTCCAAACACCGACCTGGATGAGCATTTAAATGACCTCAAGAAGAAATTAGAGTATAGTGAACAAGAAAAGAGTAGATTGAAATCTTGGGACTCCGATAATAAATTAGAGATTGTTCAATTGGAGGGGGTAGTTGAAAATAAGAATGAGACCTTGGAGGCATAAGGAATGAAGCTTGATAAAGCAAGGGAAGATATTCACGGTCTCAATAAAGAGGTATCCCTACCCAAGTCGTAGATAAAAGACTGGGAGTCAAAGCACTCAGAATCCATGTCACAAGCCATTATGGTAGAGAAAGTACAGAGAATCAAGCAGAGCCTATGAAAAAATATTCCCACGGAGCTGGATAATTTTCGACCTCACATACAATTTAATCTAAGTAATTATAGATATATGTGGAAGAAACCAATTACTTGAATAGAAATAGGAATGATATTCAAAACAAATGACAGGTAGCCAAGATGGCCAAACAATAATCAATACACTAGCTCCAGAGCAATTGTATTCCAAGAATATATACGACAGGATAAAATATATTATGCATATGGACAACTGCATCCATAGAGTTATCTTGATTAAGGAATTGGAAGAAAATCTAAAGGAGTCTTAAGTATCAATCAATCCATTTTTTAAGACAATGGCTACCATGAAGGGTAATGGTGTCCCAGTTCTTTGAATGAGAAATTCAAAATGTTCCCAAGGAAAATATACGAACAATACTCCTTGGATCAAACAACAAGAATAGAAGTGGTTTACTTAGGGAAAATCTCCCCACAGCTAATGAGGTATATGAATAATTACAACCTTCTATGGATACTATGGAACTGGTAAATAATTTAATAGATGTCTCAGGTAATATCGACTATATGCCTCAATCCGAATAAAATAATTCCTTCAAGCTCTTAAAGACCTGCTGAGTCCACCTCAGCGCGCTTAGAAAGGTATTCAACACCTACGGAAATTCGCGATAGAACAACAACCATAGGTACAACAAGTGGGAATACAGTTACATATACTTCTAGCTAAGGAATCAGGAGGTACCTCCCGTACCTCTAAAAATGATACGCAGGTATCAAAATGACAAAAGCCGCATGCGATTCAAGATTGTGTGTGGTTGGCCGAAAAATGCAATTATGTCGCATCAGCAAAGAGGAAAAATTCTGAATAGCCCAGAATCCTCACCTTCAAATACCTCTAACAAAATCAAACATTTATCTTGTAATTATAACAAAAAATTTCAGCGATAATTGGAAAGTTTTATTGTAACCATTACATACATGTCAATAAGAAATTAATTGACTGTAGATTAAATTTCAATATTAAGCGCTCCATAGTTTTAATTTAAATGAGACATCTGTTGAAATTAATGATTTAGCAGGTGTCCATATAAGGATAATTGCAATCACTTGATAACACTCCCAATTCTCAATCCTTTGGATCAGGTATCATGGTTAACACATCCATCTATTGCTAAAATGTTCAATCCAATGTAATGTCTAGGAATGGTTTCAGAAAACCAGCTGTGTGAATCAAACATAGGCAGAACAAATAAGCAAGAAAGCACCAATTGGGAGAAAGAAAGTTTGCCATAATAAGAACAAAAACTTTCTAAGACGAGCAGGATCGGGAAATTCTCCTTTCCTGAAAACTGAACAACAACACAATCCAAGTGTATTTAAAAGCGTCTCAAGACCTCCTCCTCTATTTTCTTCCTTGAGCTATGTGTATTTTCCACCACTAAGGTTTAGATTTGTGCCATAAATATTTTCCAACCTTTGAATATCTAAGGTTTCGATATGCGCCATAAATATTTTTCGACCTTTGAGTAACTAAGGTTCTGATTTGCACCATACAGATCATTTGAAATCCAAAGAAAAAAAAGGAAAGAGAAAAGAGAGCCAAACTCTCGAGTAGGATTCACATTTGAAGCCTTCAATTCCCATTAGTGCCTAATTTAGCTTTAATAGAAGGGAACAACAATTTTTTCCATGCAAAAAAACATTAATTTTGTATTGGGCCCTTCAATAATGAAATTTATCATTATTTTGCAACTTTGCAATTGAAGGGATCCTCCAATTTTTTCCTATCAAATTTTTAGATGGTTGAGAATGGATGATTGGGAAAAAACAAAGACAGAAGCCCAGTTGAGTCTGCCACACATTCCATCATCATTATTTATCAAAATTTAAATACGATGAAACTTTAAAACATTTAAAATTAATTTTAAATGTTATTGCCACATTACTTGTAGCTTCTTCCACCTAGTTTCTCAATGCTCAACTCCGAACACATCCACAACACACAATTTAACTTTCACTATCCTGTATAATCTATGGACCCAAATACAATAACTCAAATCTAAATTATGTTGAAGAATGTAACTTCAAAAGATATTCTTATTGTATTTTTAGTGTATTCCCTTTAGGAAATATTCATATTGTATTTGATTATGTAAAAACCCTAAAAGAAATCATGTAAAATAGTTAAGTCGACTCAATGGGTATAAAAATGTCCCAAACAATGGGCAGAACTACCCCAGTTTGGGAAAGTCAGGTCCGCCCACATGTGCAAAAAGGCCAGTTTTGTGATTAGTATAAATAGGGTGGCACCTAGCTCATTTGTGCATTATCTCAGTCAAGCAAGTTCGCACGAGTAGTAGCAAAAAGGAAAGTTCACTTGGGAGAAAGAGTAGCTGCATTGAAGACATATTTTCTTGGGGTTTCTATTATGTCTTGTTCTCGGGTTATTGTATGAGATTGACATTGTACTTTCTGATGAATCTATACTGAAGAATTGTTCCTGGGTTTTTTCCCGTGAGAGGATTTTCCTAGGGTTAATCTTTGTTTTCTCTTGTTATGTTGTGCATATCTATTTTTCAGTGATCCTATTGTATATGGTTATTGTGATAATAATATAAATTGTTTGAATATCGAACACAACCATACTGGAAGTATCAAAATTCTAACAAATTGATACGTGGATAAAATTGCACAACAAAGTTAAGCCTCTAATAAAGTCAATAGTGAAATCTCAGTCAATTATTAACTGAACGAAACTATACAACAATATATTAATGGACTCTCCACTCGAGATATATTTATTTATATATATATTTTTAATTCAAATATAAGTTCTTTATAAAAAAAATAGAAAATAAATTTCTTAATGTTTAGTAATTTGTTTCAATACTACAATAGTTGATTTTTTATTGTTACAATGTTGATTTTTTATTGTTACAATGTGACTTTGCAATGGATTGTATTGATTTTATTAAATGTATTAAAACTGTAATTCTATGGTTTGGATCTCCTAGTAACTATACAATTACACTAGTATTAATTACACATATGTAAGCTATTATTGATAACACGATTGATATGATCTAATACTTAAATTCTTATTTTCTAGCATGGATGCATTTGGGAAGAAGACTTAAATGCTCATTTCATAGGATGGTTTCATTTTCATTGCTACTCTTCCTTTCATAATAGCATCCCCTTTCTTGGATTTGTAGATGGGAATTTTCTTCATCATTGTAGGCCAGATGACATTGGCATATTGTGCAATCCTTCAAAATTTTGCTCCATGACCTTGCCTTCTTTCAGGGTTCAAATCCTCCAAAACCATAAGTTTGCAAAGCCATGTCTGGTTTATTGTATGCAACAATTATCACTTGTTGGATGAGACGTGTGCTATAATTTAAGGTGGTTGCGCTAGTAGCCATGGATTCATGATTTCATCAATTATGGCTAGTTCGAGAGTCTGGAGGCTTGGACCAGAATTGAATGAGATTGTATATCAAGATATTAATGGAGGAGAATGGAACAAAAATATTTCCAAACTCTGAGAAGAGAGTGCATGACACGTGGAAGTCAGAGTTACACACTCATTTTCTATAGATATATGTTGCAATTTTTTGTTAGAAAACTTGTCCAAAATAAAGGGATTAGAATGAGAAAACTTCTCAAAATAAGGTGATTTGATAGCTCTTTCTCCTAAGTTAAATTTGATGGAGAGTTTGTATTATATTGAAAAATGTAATCCATAGACACTGGGAGTCTATACCTTTACACTATTTTCCAGAAGGTTATAACTAGTAATCACCTGTGATGCACAATGAAACCCTAAGTGTCAGGCATTAATTGACAATCACCTATAGTAAGATGGTATTTTGGTAGAAAATAAAACATGAATTGATAATTGTTTTTGGTAAGATAGTATCCTGGTAGAAAATAAATGCATTAATGATGGTTGTGTTTCAGTAGGCTGTCACAGTTGAAATCGACTGACAACATGCTTCAAATGCATAACGCATCTTGACAACTATTTCTTCTCAAATCCCAACCAGTCTATGTGTAGGGTGAATAAGTAATGTATTAATAGAGACTGCAATCACATAATATGGAATTAAATTGTGCATCAAATGATCAGAAATTAGAATTAGAATCGATTCACCATTTTTTGCACTAGTTTATAATTAATGTAGCTAAGTGATTGGAATTAGGGGATGTAGATTCATAATTGTGGTTAATCAAATGGTTATTGGAATTTGGAAATGTGATTATGAAAGTGGATTTGGAACCGTGGTTAATCAAATGGTTATTGCATTTTGGAAATGTGATTATGAAAGTTGAAAGTTTGGAACTTAAGTGGTTTTAAACTTTAAAATTTTGTTTGCCATTATTTTAAATTCCAAACTCATCGGCTCTTCTTAGGCTGTGCCTACTTCCACTGCCACTCTTTATTCTTGAGCTATTTCAATTTCATATTTCTACATTGTTTTGTGTTTTAGTAAATGCTAGAGTTATGGTATCTAGATAGGGGGAGGGAGCTCATGCAAGAGAGCAAGTAGCTCTGGGATTCAATCGATATTGAATAGAGTTAGATGGTCAAGTGGGAAAATGGACATAATTATCAAGGCTCATGTTGGATCAAGTTTCTTAATCACTTTCCAATCAATATTTACGTCACCATTGAGAAGTGAGACATGGAGATTAATGATAATAAGTGAGATGGTGGGTCACTTCCTCTTTCATTGGATTTGTGAATGGTTTCTATGGAGACTTGATTGGAAGAATTATTCCATCTGTCTCAAATGGATGCATTGGTATTTACACATAGATGAAATTACTGCTCAAAGGCCCCAAAAAATCATAGGAGGAAAACTTGCCTTATGATCAGATATCACTATTAGTGTTTGCAAGAATCATGATCAACAAAGCTTGTCATTTGGTCCACGAATTAGGATTCAAGGGGAAGAGGTACCTTATACTTATCCTATCAAAATCACAAGTTTGAATTGGAGTAATTCTTCACCCTTGATCAAGATGCTTCCAATATTGAGTTCAACCCTTGTTCATGTTGTTTCCACTGTCACCATTGACCTCTACTTAGGCTAATTTTGTTGGAATATTCTTACCATCATTTTTGTATTTTGCATGCCTACATGCAATTTTGCATGCATCCAATCATCTGCATTCATTTTCATGCAATTGAATGCATCCAGTCATTAGTATGGCAGTCTCCCAACACCTAGTCCTTATTTTGCATCCCCCAGGAGCTTGTTTCTGATCATTTTTATCCCTCCTAGCCATTGATGCGCCCTTGATTTCATCGTTGGATAATATGTGCACCTTCTTCCACCTATTTAGTAGTTACTTCAGTTAGTTAGTTGGTTGATGACTCTGTTCCTTGATTCAAGGGATGATTGATTAGTTAACTGACTGAAGCACTTAGATAGGCACCTACTAAGACTAGTTTGAGCTCTACTGACTACTGACAGCTCCTCATGCACCCACATTGGAGTCTCCTTCCCTACACTAGTGCCCATGCACTCAGTTAGACTCAGTTAGACTCATTTGACTGACTAGTTGACTTTTATGACCACTGCCACTGGTTTGGATGATGTCTCCAATGTTATCCAAGCCACACTTTGAGGATAATTGGAATGACCTTAGTGGAATTCGAATCTCATTCATTGTATTAAGTTATTATTCATATTATAGAGTGCCAGCTTATATCTGATGTATGATACAACAGTTTTTATCCATTTTCTGTGTAATGGGTGATTATTGATTCAACATTTCTTCTTCTTCTTTCTGCACTACATGAGTAAATTCTAGTGAGGTATGCTACTATTGAGTGATCCTAGCTCTAAAATATTACATGGTATCAGAGCTGATAGCTGCTATTCAAATTGCAGCAGTAGTAGTTGTAACAATTCCTTGAGAAGATGTCTTTCATTGAGCACCAGAAGCCTCTGAGTTTCCATGGAAAATCCTAGTGCTATTGCCTTGAATTCACTGGACCAATCCAGTGAGTTCTATCTAGGTGTGAAGGACTTAGTCACATGTGCTCAGTGTCCTAAGGAAGTGTTCAATTCAAATTGCAGCAGATCTTCTTTTCATAATTCTCATTTGTTTTGCAGGAATCTCCCTCTCTCAGCTTCGAATTCTTTAGTATCATGGATCTCAAGTTGAACTCATTCAACTACTTCGAATGGAAGGATAAAATGGACATCTTCTTGAAGTCGAAGATAGGATTTCCAGAGTGGTGAATGGCTCTGCAGTTGAGCCTATTGGTTTAGTAGATAAATCCAAGTACTTAAACAAGCTTGATGAAGCAGTAGGACTGCTGCTACTTAGCATTTCTGAAGATTTTCACTTTCATGTTATCAATTTGAAGACTCCAAAGGAGGTTTGGGACAAGCTTGAATCCCTCCTTGTCCAGAAAGTTGATTTGAAGGGGCATAAACTAGAAAATGAGCTCATCTCCATGAGCCCAAGCAGTTTCAAAACTATCATTGTGTTTCTCAACAAATTCAAGAACTTGATTTCACAGTTGAAGAAGTATGGGATTGAGAAGGAAGAGAAACAAATCATCCTTGCCATTCTGTCAAAGCTAGGCCGTAATTATTCAGTGTTTGTTTTGACCTTCCAGTCAAGAAGATTGTCCATTCCAAAATGGAAGTTCCCTTCGCTTGAAGAATGCATCCAATCTCTCACACTTGAGGAGGAGAAGCTAATACACATGGGAGTGATAAAAACCAAATTGCATTTAGCTGTTGCAGCCATTGAGATAAGAAGAGCGAATGGAAAAGGGAAACAAAAAAATTTTGATAGAAATTTGAATGATACAAAGTAGAAGGAGGCTCCCATACAATCAGATGGAGCCTCGAATCTTAAGAAGGACAAGCACACTCAGAAGGGAAAATCCAAGTGCACATACTGTAATCAAGGATATCACCCTGAGAGCTCATGTATGAAGAATACCATAAATCTCATGGCTTCACTTCTTGAAAAAAAGTCTTCCAGTACCTGCATGTGCTAGAAAGAAAGAGAGTGAACCATCTAGATTTGAGAACAAAGAGAGATGCCATGCCCTCATGGCAAGTGCATCAACTCAATCCTGCTTCATCATAAATTCTAGAGCATCTAGGCATATGTATTCCTCCAAGAACCTCTTCACTGGATTCGAAGCTACTATTGGACCGTCCATTATGTTGGGGAATGATTCTGAGGTCTCCTCTGAGGAGATTGAAGAATCAAACTAGATCATCGATACTTCTTGGATGTACTCTTTGTCCCCACTCTCACTGCTGATCTACTTTCAGTATATCAGATGACCCATACTGGAGAGCCCAACAGGGTGATCTTCTTTCCAAATGAGGTCAAAATTCAAGACATGGTATCAGGTTCTACCATTGAAAAAGGTGTTGCAAATCATAAGTCAAAACTGTACGAGTTCTCCCACTTCTTACCTCTCTCAAAGCAACCTACTCTTCACACTCATGCAAATGAAGAGAGTAGATTGTGGCGTGAAAGATTTGGGCATCTTAACTATCAATACTTGCAAGACATGCATACTAAAGAGATGGTTGAAGGGATTCCCAAGATCAGTTTTGCTAAGGGAAATTGTCATGGTTGTTTGATTGGAAAGCATCCTGAGAATAAATTTGAGTAGGGGAAGGAAAGGAGAGCCTCTCACCCTCTAGATCTGATTCATAGTGATGTTGCAGGGCCATTTCCAGATCTATCTTTGAACAATGCAAGGTATATTCTTACTTTTATTGGTGATTATTCCATATTTACATGGGTATACTTTCTTAGATTAAAATTAGAAGTATTTGGATTCTTTAATTTTTTCAAGTCTTCTGCAGAAACGTTTTTAGATAGAAAGATCAAGGCCATTCACACTGACAATGGAGGTGAGTGCATCAAGGGTGACTTTGAAACCTTTTGTGTTGAAAAGGGCATTGAGATGCAACATAATGTTCCCTATACACCACAACAAAATGGTGTTGCTGAAAGGAAGAACATAACATTGAAAGAAATGGCCACCTACATGCTAAAGTCGAAAGGGTTGAACCCTAGTCTTTGGGCATAAGCCATTAATTGTGCCTCCTATCTTCATAACAGAGTTCCTCACAAAAGGCTCAAAGACATGACTTATTTCGAAGCATGGATGGGATACAAACCTGATGTGTCCCATCTTCAAGTGTTTGGATCCAGAGCATGGGCAAGTATTCCAACTGAGAAAAGGACAGCCCTAGATCCACAAAGTAGAGAGTGTATCATGGTGGGTTATGCATTGAATGCAAAGGCCTACAAGCTTCTTGATCCTTCTACTATGACCACATTCCTTGATAGGAGTGTACAGTTTGAGGAATGGCCTCTTCATGATGCTCATCCAGTTGAGCAAGAGAGCTCCAAGGAAGCGAATCTTCATCACATGACAATTTAGATTCAGAGTATGAGAGTGATGATGATGAATAGCAAATGCTAGATCCAGATCCATAAGAACCTGAATATCTAGCAACTGATTCAAAAGATGAGCGAATGGGAGATCCAGTTCCACAAGAACCTGATTATCTCTCAACTAATGATCCTACTCTTCCGAGATGGGTAGCCACTACTCTCAGATCTACCGAATATCTTGTTGGTGATCCAACTGATCGACGGAGAACCAAATAAGATTATTAGAATGGAAGGTTTCATCCTTCTCACATTACTGATCCATTTAAGGTCGATCGATCCTTCTTTGGAAAAGAAGAACACTTGCCTCCTTCCGGGGTGAGTGATGATATGCTACATTAGAATCCTTCAGTGTATTTTGAGGGAGGGATTTCTTCGCATTGGGTTTTCCCTCTTTCCTCTTTTATTATTTAGATTTTTGTACAGGGTGACCTTTGGTCTCAGTCACTAGGGCCCTACTTTTCATTTTTTAGTTACTACCTCATAGTATAGCTTGCGGAGGGGTGTTGGAATATTCTCACCATCATTTTTGTATTTTGCATGGTTACATGCAATTCTTCATGCATCCAATCATCTGCATGCATCTAGTCATCAGTATGGCAGCCTCCCAGCACCTAGTCCTTATTTTGCAACCCCCAGGAACATTGTTCTGCTTAGTTTTAGCCCTCCTAGCCACTGATGCACCCTTGTTTTCATCACTGGAGAACATGTACTCCTTCTTCCGCCTATTTAGGAGTTACTTCAGTTAGTTATTTGGTTGATGACTCAGTTCCTTGATTCAGGGGATGATTGATCAATTAACTAACTGAAGCACTTAGATAGGCACCTACTGAGACTAGTTTGATCTCTACTGACTACTGATAGCTCCTTATGCACCCACATTGGAGTCTCCTTGCCTACATTAGTGCCCATGCACTCAATTAGACTCAGTTAGACTCATTTGACTAACTAGTTGACTTTTATGACCACTGCCACTAGTTTGGATGATGTCTCCAATGCTATCCAAGCCACACTTTGAGGATAATTTGAATGACCTTAGTGGCATTCAAATCTCATTCATTGTATTTAGTTATTATTCACATTACACAGTGCCAGCTTACAACTGATGTATGATACAACAATTTTTCTCCATTTTCTGTGTAATAAGTGGTTAGTATTGATTCAACATTTCTTCTTCTTCTTTCTGCACTACATGAGTAAATTCGAGTGAGGTCTTCTATTGTTGAGTGATCCTAGCACTAAAATACTACAACTTCCACCCTTGATTTCCCTATTGTTTCATAAGGTATATTACCCTATTTAGAATTTAGGGACTTTTCTTGAGTAAAGGAAGGACACATCCAACCCACCACCATCATTCCACCACCAACCTACATATTAAGTGCACATCTCTGCTAGAGACAAAAAAGACAACTCCCCTAACGATTGTTTCCTATAGGGAAGTTTGTCTCTCCTTTTGTTTGTAGATCTTAGTGTCTAGAAACATATATAAAGGGATTACTTCCCATAGTGGAGCTCAATATTGGTTGGGTTGTTCCTATGGTTAAATGATTAAAAACCATTGAGTGGAACGATGCAAAATTTAGTTTATCACTATATTGAGGAATTCGATTACACTACTTTTAATATAAAATAAATTTTTGATGTACTACTACATTTTCAAATGAAAGGAATGGTTTATTTTAACATGTCATCACTGAAGGGTTCAATATATCATAGCCCTTCAAAGTGAAATAGGACCCTACCCTTCAAATTTAATCCTTCCCCTCAAGTTGCTGGTGGTTTTTTATTTGATTGCTTCGCTTCCCATCCTCTGGCTGCTGATATTATTTCTTTTCTTGTATTGAGGGACAAGAATGAATAAATGAAAGTGAGTAAATTCAATGACATTAAGCTGTTGTAACCAAATATAGTTAAAAGATATTTATTACATAGTGGACAGGGGAGGCTCTTGATAGGATCTTGACAGATGATGAAGTCTCCACAAGGACCGTCAAATCCCCTTAAAAAATTCCTTCGACGTAATCAAAAGAAAACCTTTTGGGTGTTGTGATACCTGGTTAGATAGAGATCAATGGATTGCTCATTCTGAAGACCCTGAAAGAGAATGCCTATGGGAGGAGCTTCAATCTAGAAAAATAAAAATAAAAAAGGGAAAGGATCAGCTTTGTTGGGTTTATCGGTCGTTAGGAAGCTTCAACCTCAAAGAATCCTATCATCTAATATTAGAGGAAAGCAACCTTCCCACAGAACCAATTTGGAACAACATATGGACTAGCAAATTCTTTCCTAAAATATCATTTTTTCTTTGGCTAGTCATGCATAACAAAATCCTTACCTGGGATAAGCTTCAACGAAGAGGTTTCATTGGTCCGTCAAAATGTACCATTTTCCAGACTGATGAAGAAGACATGAACTACTTGTTGAACCACTGCCCCTTCACTACTAAGATCTAGGACAAATCCGCCATGATTTTTAGATAGTCAGACGTAGATGCAAGCTCCATAAGAAACACTCTTTTGAATTTGAGAAATGAACCTTTGAAAACCCAATTATAAACATAATCTGGAAAGCTCTACCTGGTTTCATCATTTGGTTGATGTGGAAAGAATGAAATGGGAGAATTTTTAGAGGATAAAATTGGAAGTTGTCACAACTTTAGAGAACCCTTCAATCCAATATCCAAGAAACCTTAGGTCGGACCTCTTGGACCTAAGAAGACATGGTTTGTGTCCCTTGGGAGCAGAACATTTAGTACAATTGGAATCCAATTATCAATCCAAATATAGCTTCCTTCAAAAAAAGAAATATTCATAGCTAGATCCCAAGTGAATGGGCTCATCCCTTGAAAGGTTTCTGCAAGCTCAAATTCATTGGAGCTTCTCGTGGTAATCCAAGTTCATTAGGCTACAAAGGATTCCTAAGGAATGAACTTGTGAACATTCAATGGGTCTACGCACGGTCACAGTTCGACATAGAAACAAATAACATGGCGAAAATGCAAGCTCTTCTCTCGGGCATCTATCTGGTAGTGGCTAACCATCAGTGTAATCTTATCATTGAAGGTGATTCACAAATTCTCATATTTTATATCAAAAGAATCTTGCATGGCACAAAGGTAGCCAAGCTATCCAGAAGCTGGCGTCCCACTTATGGTTTAGAAGAGCTAGTCGGTATTCTGGCAAACCTCCTTATCACCATGCCTTCCCACATCAAACGACAAAGAAATCAACTGGATGATATGATGGTAAACTTGGGCATCGAAAACAAAGTAAATGAAATCAAGTTACCAAAGTCAGACATCCAACACCTTCCTTGGAGCAAGGGATGCCACGATATTGCAAACGGGGATAGAAAGAATCAACCTTCCACATAATAGGAAGATCATAACATAGGACCTACGCTGATCACTGCACAACAGAGAGAAGGACAGATGGAGGATGATCGAGATCCCACAATTTAAAATGGTCCCAGTCCAAGTCAACTTACAGACACCCCCACTCACAGGAATGACAACACATTTAATACAAATTGTGTTGATCATTGCATGAAACGTTGTCCGGGAAAGGAGGACGAATAGCTAGCAAGGATTGAAGTGATATCGATGAGGTGAAAGGATGATTTATCAGTCTGCCACCTTATCCAATCATAATTCCGATGTTCAATTATTTTTCGCACATGGTAATATTTTCTATGACCAAAGAGAAATATCACGGTTATGTACTTTCTAATCATGTTCGGTGATAAGCATTCAATTCTGCAAGTGCTCACCCAAGTCATGATCCTGACGGATCTCATATGTAGGATTAACAAGATATTAATGCATAACAAACCCTTCAGCATAAAGAGTCAGGCGATTCAAGGGAAAATTTACCTCCAAGAATTGGGTTTTCAAATAACGTATACTCTGGTGCTGCGAAAAAGAGAACTATTGAGAGAAATTGATATAATTGCTTCTTCTGCTGCTTCAGATCAGAGAATTCTTGAGAGAAAGGAGCAAAGAGACTCAGACAAAGAGGCAAATGAAAGGTTCTCGTCTGAAGGAAAACCCTCTTAAAACACTCGTAAAATTCGCAAGCCAAGTGGCACCTCCTATGGTCTAGACAAGTCCAGAGATTCCCAAAGAACCTATCATACTGCGCAATTCTATATAGAGAACATCACTGACAAAGTGAAGAATAAAATGGAGGACCTTGAAGTAGAAATAAGAGAAGAGAAGGAAAATATCTCGGTAGCTCAAATGCAGAATGCCTTTGAATACTGGATAATAGACCCGAAACACTCAAGAAGTAGAATAAACCTCTTCAACTGAATGTTGGATCTTTATGGGCCAATTAAATATCTCCTATGGCAATGCATGGAAGAAAAGGGGGAAAATACGAGATATCTTCACAACTATCTCGAAGAAATCAACTCTTGTATGAAAAGGCTGGAGGATGTCCCATTTAATTTGAAAGTAATATAGGCTAAGCATAACCTGATAGCCAAGGAGAAGGGGTACATATTCAAAGTCACCAAGCTAGCAGAGCAAAACCAAGCCAATAGGAACATATCCAAGTCCAAGAAACCCACTAGATTATCATCTTAGATGATGAAGACAAAGGAGGAGTTGCTCCAATGAATGAAGCTACATGCACCGAATGGATATTCAGGTAGCATCCCATATTTCTTGGTCTCCTATTTTTAGATATTTTCTATTCCATTATGTATTTTCCACATTATATCAAGTTTAGTTCTATTTATACTATGTTAATTCATCTCTAGTTTTGGCTCTCTTACTCTAGTTTGGTCTAAGTCCATCCCTCTTGGCTATGGTTGTTTAAAATGTCCTTTCAAACTCCCATTTCTCCCCTTTGGAAACAATTTTGTAAGCAGACATTCTCATACTTAAAAAATTATGATGACTCCAGTTTAAGCTCTCTAGTTCTTTGTTTTCCCTAAGGAGGGGCACCAGGTAGCTCGCTATTTTCTATTAATTCCAATTTAGACTCTCTAGTGCTCTGTTTTCCCTAAGGAGGGGCACCATTCAATTAGCTCTTTTTTGTACTCTATGTAACAGTCTATATTATTAATAGATTAGAAGGTTCCATCTTGTGTACAAAAAAAAATCACTCTACATATGAGGTAGGTTGTTGCTACAATTGAATTATAAAAATACTACTCTACATATGAGGTAGGTTGTTGCTAGAAATGAATTATTTGGATAATTTTTTGTAAGGGAATGAACAAAATAAAAAGTGGGTATTGATAGTCACAGTATTATGCAAAATTGTCCATGTGAGGTGGTGATGGTTTATGCTATGTTATATACTAGAGTCACTATGCATTTAAGATCCTTATTTAGGAAGGTTTTGAAGAAATCGCTCTCTTTCCCATATCTCTAGTTACTCAAGTAATAAGGGTATATAAGTAATGTAAAATATTTAATTTAGATCCAAAGAAATAAATTCTCTTTCTTGCAAGCTATTGTAGCCTAATTACCAAATTTATACATGAGGTTCTTTGAATACCCTTTGGGAGTAGGTAACTTGACTTTCCATCACCCTAAAGCTAGGATAGCTAATGGGAAGAAGAGAGTAATTGTATATTATATGTGAGATAGATAGGAGAAGTAGAAACATGTAGAATTAAGTAAGGTAAAATTATTCTTATTCTTCATAGATATACCTCCGGGGAATACATATATAAAGGGTTCCCAACGAAGGTGAAGTAAAGTAAACTGCAATGACTTTGTAATTGGGTAAAAAAGTAGTAGTCCTAGAGGGATTGGAATTAAACATCTAAATCTCTACTTTGAACTACATGGAAAGGTGGCCTTGCTCCACATGGGTTCTCAATGTTGTTCCACATTCAATTTACAAAGTTCAATATTATATATTTTAGTAAAATGTATAAAATTATAATACAATTTTAACAAGAGCCATGAGGTGGCAATATCCCTGATGTTTCCAAAACGTTTTTCTATAAGATGAAATGACAAGAAGCTATAAGCAAAGAAAATAACCTTTTTGTGTAAGGCCACTAGCAATTGTCTAGAAACATCATTGAAGCATCACCTTTCAAATGATAATACCTATTCTTCTGCATAAATGCTTTTCTTCTAGGTTTTCTTTTCTATATTTTTTTTATTAGAGCAATACCTCTTAGAAAAGTTGGGGATATTTCCAAATGTAACACAATAATAGCAATGAAAAACTTCAAATTCACCTAAATCCTTAAGCAAAGGCAGATGATTTTAAATGCCATGTAATCTCTAAGTTTAAGGACTTGACAATAAGTGATCAATGTTAGCAATATAACTACAACAAAGACTTTTATGGTTGTTAGTTGTGCATGAGTTATGTGTACACGATGATGTCTCTAATGTGCATCAATTACATGTCTCACATATATGCATGGGTAAAGTGTGTCTAATCCATGGTTAAGGATTATATCATTTACAACAATTAATTTTGTCATCTAATCATTAAAATATTATGAATCTATTAATTTATTATGAATCTATTAATTTATTATAAATCTATTAAATTTGAGATAAATTTAAATTTATCCAAAATATAAAGGTGAAGAGTAAAACCTTTTTTTCAATGTAAAAACCATATATAATTCTAAAATAAAACAAGTGAAATTAGCAACAAAACTTGTATACATGCCTCCTAGAAATGTTTTAATCTAATAGTTGAATGTAATCCAAAACTAAAGCCTAAAATAATTATAAAACATTTAAAACTTGTAACAATGTAAGAACATATGTTTTCTCCTAAAAAGTCATAAGTTTCCTCTTAGTGGTTAAGAACATATGTTTCCTCCTAAAAAAGTATAATTTTTTTAAATAAAAATATGAATCTCAATAACTAATATTAAGTTCTAATTTTACTATAAAACATTTAAAATTATTTATTTGACTTCATATAAAAAATTTCAAGCAATAAAATACAACAACTAAGTAGCTAATTGTTGGGATATTCCTATACTCCATCCCAGTCCTACCAACATTATCCATTTTTTCATTTTCAGTCATGCATGCAGTCATGATTTTGCATGCATGCATCCCAGTCATTAGTCCCAACACCTAGCCCTCAGTTAGATAGCCCCGAGAGCTTCTCATTGATCAGTTTTAGCCCTCCTAGTGCTTAGTGCACCCTGCATGTGGTTGCATGCATCTCATGCGCCCTCTCTCACCTACCACTCAGTTGCACTTTAGTTCTTTCCTTGATTTAAGGCTAGATTGACTCTCAAATGACTGTATCACTCCGATGGACCTCCAGTGAGACTAGATTTCCCATTCTGACTCCAGTTAGCTCGTCATGCACCCTCCACTGAGCCTCCTTTATTCAGTTAGTGCCTCCATGTTCCAGTTACATCTACCACACTTAGTTAGATTAAGTTTGAAATATGGTTGACAGTTACTTGTGCATTGATGACTCCACTGATGATGATGAGGACTCCTAGTTGTGCTCTGGTGACACTTTATTGATATGATGATCACTCTATGAGAGACTAATTCGAATTTCCACCTTGGCATTTGAATCCTCTCCACCATTGTACTATTTATTGTTCATATTTGTTATTAATGAATAAGTGTGTGTGATGTTATTATGCTTCTATCTGAGTTCTACTGTATCATAATTTTGTTGCTTCTTTACACTGCATTGACAACTCTTCTTCTATTTTCTTGCTTAATATTTATTGTGAGGTATACATAATCTCTTTGATCTGTTGTGAGTATTTTCACATCGTATCAGAGCATGTTGAGAGTACTGTCTATCTCCATTCCTGAGAGTTTTTTGCAGTTTATTATCAAGATTTCGAGTGCAGCAGTTTCTGCACTTTTGCAGTAGTAGTAGTTGCAGACATTTTCTATTGCTTTTGTAGGTCTTCTACAGCTTCCATGTATTTAGAAGGAATTAATCCTCTTTCTCCATTCAACTATGATGAATGGAAACCACAAATGATAGCATATTTGAAGAGCCATGGTCTCTTTGATTATTGTTTTGAAAAACAGTTTGAATCCTCTGAAGAGGAGAATGATTGGTTAAATGAAGGTGACAGAGTCTTTGGAGAAATATTGCTTGCTATGTCTCGTTGTATGGTAATCAATTCCTTTAATTATGCTGAATCTCCAAAAGAGCTATGGGCCCATCTGGATGAAAGATTTGACAAACAAAATGAAGGGATTGGTCCAAACCATTTCGAGAGCAAGCAAAGTGATGCATTTTCCCTCCTTGATGATCTCTCTGATCATGAATTAGTATCAAACATATCTCATATTGAAGTTGTCCACAAAGAAGAAGAACTTGCAGATTCTACACTCATGCTCCAAATTTCTTCTATTTCGAATTCTGTGCCAGCTCACACTCTAGAAATTGCAAAGGTTCCTAAATCCTCTCTTGCACCAGAGTCTGTTGGTTTGCATCATGATCTCATGAATGTTTCGGAGGTAAAATCAGCCATTGGAGGTAATGCATTCTCTCTCCTTGATCAATCACCTCTTATTTACTACTGTAAGATCATTATTTCATGCTCTCAGAAGGTTATTGAAGATGATGGCCATTGCCATTCACTTGGGATAATTTCTCATGCATTCAATGGTTTAGATCTCACCTCAAATGGTTCAAAGGAGATCTTAAGAAACCAATCTTCAAGTCTTGGATCTGATTTGGATTCCAAGCAATCACTGACATTTGATGGTTCTTTTGAGCATAATCTCACCCATGATGGTTCGAAGGAGAAAACAAAAGACTATCTACACATTCATGGTTTTGATCCTACCTTAGCTGATTCAAATCACAGGTTCAAGGATCATACTCATACTTTTGGATTTGTTCTCATCACATTCGATCTAAAGAGAAAGTACAAGCGCATGCTTTTTGAGCATGATCCACTTCTTCCCAAGAAGAAGATACCTCCAGACATATGACCAAGTGTCACACCTACTTGAGTTTGGAGCATTTATTTTTTGTGTGTGCCTTATAGTCTATTTTGAGGGGGGGTATTTTTCCCATGAGGTTTTCCCCATTTCCTCGGTTTATTGACTGCTATTTTTATTCATTGTATTGGGTGACCTTTGGTCTCAGTTACCAGGGCCCACAATGGATTAGGGGGGGGTGTTGGGATATTCCTATACTCCATCCTAGTCCTACCAACATTATCCACTTTTCCATTTTCAGGCATGCATGCATTTTGCAGGAAGTCATGATTTTGCATGCATGCATGCAATTGAATGCATCCCAGTCATTATTCCCAGCACCTAGCCCTCAGTTAGCTAGCCCCGAGGGCTTCTCACTGATCACTTTTAGCCCTCCTAGTACTTAGTGCACCTTACATGCAGTTGCATGCATCTCATGCATCATCTCTCACCTACCACTCAGTTGCACTTTAGTTCTTTCCTTGATTTAAGGCTAGACTGACTCTCAACTTACTGTACCACTCCGATGGACCTCCAATGAGACTAGACTGCCCATTCTGACTCCAGTTATCTCCTCATGCGCCCTCCACTGCGCCTCCTTCATTCAATTAGTGCCTCCATGTGCCAGTTACACCTACCACACTCAGTTAGACTACGTTTGACATCTGGTTGACAGTTACTTGTGCATTGATGACTCCACTGATGATGATGAGGACTCCTAGTTGTGCTCTGATGACACTCTATTGATATGATGATCACTCTATGAGAGGCTAACTCAAATTGCCACCTTGGCATTCAAATCTTCTCCACCATTGTACTATTTATTGTTTATATTTGTGATTAATGAATAAGTGTGTGTGATGTTATTCTGCTTCTATCTGAGTTCTACTGTATCATAATTCTATTGCTTCTTTACACTGCATTGACAACTCTTCTTCTATTTTCCTGCTTAATATTTATTGTGAGGTATACATCATCTCTTAGATCTGCTGTGAGGATTTTCACACTCATTAGCGAATATAAAGTATGAGTTTGATTGTATAAATGCATGATAATAGTTTGAATGAGAGAAAGTTTAGCACTAAGATATCATATTATTATTAAAAAAATTTAAATTTTTAATAATCTAGAAAAATAATTAATTAATCAAATTTTATATTCATAAATATATATTATTATTAAAAGTTTTTAAACTTTTTATAAAAAAAAAAGACAATTAATTAATCAAACTTTATATTCATAAAAATATATATGCAATTTTAAATTTATTAATCTAAATTAAATTTAAAAAAATATACTAAAAAATATTAACATATAAATAATGATGATCTTCATCGGACTATGAGAGATAATCTTATAACCTTTAGCCACATTAATTACAACTGGCACGTGGAAGTGTAAAGTGAAACATACAAGTTTCAAACTAGAGTGTGACTTGCTCTATTTCATGAGAGCTTAAGATGTCTTGCTAAATTTAGATAGTTTACTAATATAATTTAAAAACTATACCACCTTATGATATAATTTAAAAACCATACTTCCTTATGTGGACATGTATAGTTGCATTGCATGGCTTAACAACGTGGAAATTAATGGAAATGAGTACACAATTATCTCTCGGGAAGCGGTTTCTGAATGATATCAACCTTTCTTCCACAACATGGAAAAATATGTTATCAACAGAATCCTTTGGTACCATCAATGTTAAGATTATAGATTTGAAAAATCAAATGTCGTCCATGGGAATTACAAATGTGGTGTAAAATTGCACAATTTATAAATGGGGGCTTTATGATTAATTTTTTTAATTATAATCAATTGGAATCTAATTAATCTTGGATTAGGTTATTTTTCCAAAACTTTAACAAATCAATCTAGTTACTATTATTACAACATAGTTACTATTATTACAACATAGTATCTTCTCATAGAGGATTTTTTTTAGAAATTGCTTAGTAAGAAAAACATAAAAGGAGAAGAGACATCCCATAATAGGTTAAACATATTTTCTCAATTTGTATTGTCTTTGCTTCAAGTAAAAAAAAAAATACATGGTAAGGGTGTAATATTGGTTTCAAGTAGAAGATGGAGGGGAATGAGGTAGGGTTTGGGGGATATTTTTTGTAAAATGCAGACATTGCGGTTGAAGCACCTTGGAGTCCAGCTAACAAGCGGGTTAGCTCTAGTACCAACCAAGGATCTAAAAAGTGGGAATTAATTTGTTTTTTGCTTCAGCTAATTTGTCAGTATTTTTGCAGGAATGTTTCTTTCCATCCCTACATTTTTGGTGGTTGGGGGCGTTTTCCTTTTTTGTCTGGATCCAGATTTAGGTTGTCTAACTTTTGGCAGGACTGCTAGATCTGGGGATTTTGATTTTTTGGCAGTTTTGGATAGGTGTGGGGTCCTGTGGTTACTGATCACGTGTCTGTCCTCTCCTGCTGAAAGGACCTTTGTCATTATGCCTCTTTGTCCGGCTGGTGACCGCTCAGTTAGCCCTCAAGTGGCTGGGGCTTCTCATGCTTTAGCTAGGCTGGATACTACCTTTGGCGATGAAACCCTAAGCTCATTTCCTTCACCATTGTCAGGCTCAAGGAGGCTGGGTCGATCTGGTGGTTATGTTGGGAAGGTTGTTGATTATCCTCTGAAGGTAGATGTGCCTTTGGGTAACTCTATTCCGTATCATCTTAGGGGTGAGAAGGCCCGTTCCAGGAGAAAATTGAAAGTTATCAAAGTAAGGGAGGGTTTGGACCGGTTTACTATTAAGCAGGAAACAAATCTAGACAGGATTGAGATGCTAGCCTCTCGAGTGATTGTGGGTCGTTTTGAGTATACTTTAGGGCATAAGGGAGAAATGATTGATTGGATGAAGAAGGCTTGGGTGCCAATTATTGGTATTCTTCCTAGGGTTAACCTGCTTACCAATGGTTGGATTATGTTTATCTTTAATGAGCCAGAGCACCTGGAGCTGGTTATGAAGGAAAATTGGATTTTTAAGGAAGGGTCTTTATGGTTAAAGCGATGGCATTTATCCTTTGATCCTATTTCCGAGGTTCAGAATAGTCGACATTTGTGGATGATTATTCCTGGCTTGCCTATAGAGCTCTAGACGTAAAATATTTTGGTTGGAATTGCAAACTCGGTGGGAAAATTTATCAGGGTTGATAATAATTCCCTCTATGGGTGTGACAGAAGATTTGCTAAGGTTATGGTGGAATTTGAGATGTGTAAAAGTCTTCCTATGGAAGTGGAGATTTGTTGGGGTTCTCAGATATGGCTGCAATGCTTGGACTACTTCAAAATTCCATTTCGTTGTTTTATTTTCCATAATACTGGTCACATTCAGGAGCAATGTCCATTGAAGTTTGGCCCAAAGATAGAGCGAGTTTCGACTTTAAAGGAAAAAAGGCCCAATTTGGATCCTGGTATTTCGACCGTTGCTTCGGGTAAGAAAATTTCTAGTCCTGATCTTCCTTTTACTAATTTGTCAAATGCTGAGTTGAATCTTATTGAGGATATGGAGAAATCATTGGATCATCATATTTCAATAGGGGAGGTGGTTTTAAACCTGGGTGTGCTTGGGGAAACTGTTTTTCCCTCCCCTAATCTTGATGTTCCTGTATTTCCATCTGTGGGCCTGGGGAAAAAATCTATCAATCGAGAGTTATTTGAGAAGGACTCCGGTGAGGGGTGTTCGGTCAAAACCCTACCCTTAGCAAAGTCTGGGTGTCATTCTCCCTTGGTGTCTAGGGATCTTGAGGGAGCCTCATTAAAAGATAATTGTGCTCTTCTTAAGGAAGCAGGTTATGATGGGGAGGAGGGTCTGGGTTTGATGTCTCCATTGCCAATATATTCTAAGAACCCCTCTTCTAATCCGGATGTTTTGAATGCCAATATTTTACGATTTCAAAATGTGACCATTAGGAGAAAAAAGTGGAAGGAGAAAGGGAAATCAGATCTGTCTGATAGGTCGTCATATCAACCTTTATCTGCTCGTTTATTGGATACGGGTTTTGAGGATTTGCCACTTTGTAATGATGGGGGACTTAGAGCTGGAAATCCCCAGGTCGATGGTTCTTAATGTCATTATGCTCATTCAATATTCGTGGGGTTGGTAAGGCTGCTAAGCTCGGGGCCTTATCAAACCTCTTAAAATCTACTGGGCCAAATATTCTATTAGTACAGGAGACTATGTCTGATGCATCGGTTGCAGTCTCAAATATTTCTAGTCTATTACCTTGCTGGGAGGTATCAACGATCAATTCCAATGGGCTATATGGGGGTATCTTGTCTGCCTGGGACCCACGTTTCTTCTCTTTCAACGCTTATAAAACTAGATGGGGGATTTTGCTTGAAGATTTTTGTAAATTTAATAATTTAAAGCTCTCTGTTTTAAATTGTTACGGGCCTTATCGTGAGTGGGTTCCTTTCTGGAATTCTTTGAAAGATTCTGGATTACTTAATATCAGCAACCTTATTATTGCAGGCGATCTAAATTTTACCAAATGGGCATTTGAAGTTTGGGGAAATCATGCTAGGATGGATGATTTGGGTTATTATTTTTCAGAGTTACTAGAGGCACACAATTTGGTGGATGTTTACCCTTCTGATTTGGTTCCTACTTGGACTAATGGGCATATGGGGGATGATGGTATCCATAAGAGATTGGATAATTTTTTTATCAAGTCTTCTTTACTTGATGATTGCAAAAATTATAGTTCCTGGGTTGGTAAGGTTAAATTATCGGATCGCTGGCCCATTTTTTTACAACTCCATGATGGTCCACTTAAAGGTCATTATCCCTTTAAGTTTAACAGTTCATGGCTACAAAAGGAGGATTTCTGCATTATGGTTCGGAATTGTTGGTTAAATATGGAGGTGGATCAAGATTTAAATCCAATGGATATTTTCTGTTATAAATTAAGATTGCTCAAGGATAGGATTACTGCTTGGATTCATGTTCAAAAGAGAAATGATTAGCTAGAAATCATTAACCTTGAGGATCAGCTTCATTCACTTTACAGCAAAATTTTTGATGGGATGTTGGATAATGATACTTTCGAGGTTCTTAAATGTCTGGAGAAACAAAAAGGAGGATATTCTTGATCAAGAGGAACAGGAATGGTGACTTAAAAGCCGGGCTATTTGGATCGAGCATGGTGACAAAAATACCAAGTTCTTTCATTCATTTGCATATTCTAGAAGGAACCAGAACACTATATGGAATATTGAAGATGGCTCGGGATTGTTGGTTTCTAGTGAGGAGAAGATACAAAAGGTGGCTAGAGATTATTTCTGCAATATCTATATAGACCCGAAGGAATGTGATCTGAGTGATCAGTTGAAGGTTGCAAAACTTTACCCTAGATTTTGTGACTGTATTGATGCTCAGGATTTGTTGCAGGAAGTCACTTTGGCTAAGGTTGAGGAGATTTTGAAATTATTTGCAAAGGAGAAGAGCCCTGGGCCAGATGGGTGGATAGTGGAACTATTTATCCATTTCTTTGATATAATGGGAAGTGACATCTTGAGTATGGTTGAGTACTCTAGGAGATTAGGCAACATTTCTAAAGCTCTTAATGATACTTTTCTCACTTTAATTCCTAAGTGCAATGATCCGAATCATTTTGGGGAATACAAGCCTATCGCTCTGTGTAATTTGGCCTATAAAATTGTATCTAAGATTATTGCTATGATATTGAAGCCGATATTGTCAATGTTTATTTCTAAGGAGCAGTTTGGATTTTTGGAGGGTAGACAGATATTAGATGTTGTAGGCATTACTCAGGAGCTGCTACACTCTATTAAGACTAAGAAGAAAAAATATATCCTTCTTAAGATGGATCTAGAGAAAGCGTATGCTCGCATGAATTGGGATATTCTACGTATTGTTCTTATTCAAATTGGTTTTCCTCTGTTGATTATCAATTGGGTTATGACCTGCATTACATCTATGAATATTGTTGTGATGTTGAATGGCGCTCCCACAAGTTTCTTCAGTTGCTCTAGGGGGATTCATCAAGGGTGATCATTATCCCCATTATTATTTCTTTTGGTGATTGATGGGGTGTGTCTATTGATTACTCAAGCTAGGGTGGAAGGCTTGATTAGAGGTCTGAAAATTGCTAAGGATCTTTACCTGTCTCATATTCTATTCGTTGATGACGTTTTGTTGGTTGGATCCGACTCTATTGAGGAATGGAATGCTTATATGAGTATTATTAGGGTCTTTTACAGATCTTCTGGGATGAAGGTGAGTATTACCAAATCTTGTTTCTATCACAATTTGTTGGATAATACAGTGATTACTGATATTCAAAGGTTGATGCCATACAAAGTCTATGAACTGGTGGAAGGATTTAAATACCTCGGTTACTTCTTGAAACTGAATGAATATTTGACTAGAGACTGGCATTGGTTAGTTAAAAAGATGGAAGCTTGTTTTTCCCACTGGTCTTACAGATTTATGTCCATCGGTGGAAAACTTACATTGGGGAAAGCGGTACTGACTGGAATTCCTATATATTGGTTTTCCTTGCTGCTGGTTCTGGGTTCTATCATTACTACTTTGAAAAGACTTATCTTTAATTTTATGTGGTTAGGGGGTATGAATAAGGCTAATATTGTGATGACAGGTTGGGAGTCTATCTCTATTCCTGAAAGTTTCGGGGGATGGGGAATTAAAGATCTGTCTATTTTTAGTGAGGCATTGAGACTTAAAATATTTTGGAGAGGGAAATATGGTGATACACTATGGTCTGAAGTGTTGCATTCTAAATATATTAAAATGAAACTCAGCAATTGGTTTCGCTATCCTAGAAAGAAGACTAGAGGGGTCTCACCTATCTGGAACGGATTCCTTAAAGTATACAAATGGTTAGCGAAGGATTTATGTTGGCAAGTAGGGGATGGAAAAGAAATATCAGTTGGAGTGGATCCCATTGTGGGATTGGAGGACTCGTATCGGTTGTCTAATGAAGTTTTGCTGCATGTGAGAAGGTATGGTTGCATCACGCTGGACAGTATTTACAATAAACATGGCAGGGGTCATTGGTATAAAGCAAGGGAATTTGGTATGGGTGTAGGTAAGGCCATCGAGTGGGATAGATATATCCAGTCTTTGCATGATGCGGGTTGTAAAATTTCACTTGACAGAGATAAAATTATATGGAGGGGTAATGAGAAAGAAAGTTATGTGTCTGCAAAATCTACCTATAGATCCATCATTATGTGTAAAGGTATCTTCTCGAAGCATTGCTGGTATGGTGCTATTTGGCAGTGGAAGATCCCATTGAAGATCAAATGTTTTTTGTGGTTTGTATTTCAGGATAGACTTAAAACCTAGGACAATCTGAAAATGAAGGGTTGGATTGGTCCAAATATTTGTATTTTGTGTAAAAACAACGATGAGAGCAGGGATCATCTATTCTTGGATTGTGTCTTTGCCAAGCAAGTTTGGGATCAGGTGCATCATATTTTACAGATTTCGTAGAGTTGGGGAAACTCTAATTTCATTTCTAGCATGTATTATTGGATTTCTTTGAACAGGTCCTTCGATACTCTTGAGGTCTCCCCATTGGCAGGTCTGCACTTCCATCATCCCGAGAATGCCAAATATTAATAAGAGCTTACCAGGTTTCATCCCGTATGGACACCTTATATTTCATAACATGCCTGCCATAAATGAGATAAAACTTGAATAAATGACATCCTTTGATATCGATGATCCTTGAGATACCATCCAGAAGGTGTGTTTCCACAAAAATATTGAAGCCAAAATAGTCATCAATTAAATAAGGAACACATGATATGTGCTCCTCACATGTCCTATATTTTTCCATCATCTCTGATAGAGAAAATATGTATGTTTTCCTTATTTTAGCTGATAACCTCCCATATGTTCCATCTATTTATTCATGTGTGTGTCCCACAGGAAGGAAACCAACTTCAACAATTTCAAACACCCTCCTTGTTGTTAAAAGAGATAAAAATGAAAACACATAGCGATTTTTGTTATCACCAGCACAATTATCCATTTGTTGCAATAATATCAGTGGTAATTTTTTATTTGAAATATGGAGGTTTGTATTACCAATAGTTTCAACATGTGCGTGCATCTCATCTTGCCTATAGATCAAACATTTTTCATAGGAATCATTCTATAATAAGGAATCATGTAAAGGTTGTTTTGATGTTCTAGTTTTGTAACACAAATCCCCATATGGATTCAAATTTTATCTTTCAAGATGTCTTAGACACTTATACAATGAAGTCACAGTAAAATTTGAACCACCCTCCAGAATGGAAAGACTAAAGTGGCCATATCCCCCACTCTGGTGTCCATGGGTAAGCATACCAGTTAATTAAATAAGAAGATTAATGACATTAATAAGATCCTTTTCCATATTACCCAACCTTGGTATAGAAGTATTAGACTTATCCATATTGTCATGCACAATACTAAGGTATGTGTTTGGATTATTTTCTGAACATAATCTCTTTGCACAGTACACCTACTGACAACTTGTGATACACTAATTATGGGATGTTTGGATTGCTCAAAATACTCCACTTCTATTGCATCAATGGTGGCCCTGAGTTTGTTGATGAGTGAAATACATTCATCGCATTATGCAAGGAATTTTTTCTTTGTGATTTCAACATCGGGAAAATATTTTTTCATTAATTTGCTAAAAGAGGATTGGGACAATGGAGGAAGACCAATCCATTGGATTTATTCATTATCCATCTTAAGGAGTAATCCCTAGGACATATTAGATGGAAATAATCGTAAAGGATCCATTGTCCCATCTTCACATATAGACCGAGTTAAATGTGGAGACTTGTATGAATTTTGATCCACAATTTGACTAACACATGCACATATTGCAAATGTTTTTGACCTAACTTTTGTAATCCATTGTAGGCATTCATAGTCCTCAAATCACCTTTTATAAACGATTTTTTATAACTATAGAATGTGATCCTTTTTATTCCATGAAATTTATACCATGCATTTCGACAGACATCTAGTGTGTCAAATTTCATTGTAAAAAGAGTTCTCTTCCTTTTTTCTCCATGTATGGAAATAGGAGCATTCGATGCCAAAGAATACAATACAAAATATCTTTTTGAATTTTCATTCATAAGATGCACATTTTTATAGCTTTCAACCATCGAATGAAAATGAATTTTTGAAATAAATTGAACTTTACAACAACATTCAATGCTCATTTTAGTAGAGAAGCCACATTCATCAAATGTTTCTTCAAAGCTGCTGGTCAACTTCCTTTCAAACATTTGTTTCCCAATTTGGGGTTTCACAAAATTATATGGTCTTGTTGTAATGATTTTTTTATTGACAAAGGGCTCATCCAAAGGTGGATATACCATTTGAGAGGAGAATATTTGATTGTTTTCCAAAAATTGATAGTAGGTCCCCTTGCAGTTTGTTCTAATATCACATCTAACGGAGAACCATTAAGGTCAAGCATGTAGTTTGCAGGCCATTTTTGGAGAGATCCTTCTGATAAGAAACATTTCTCACATTGTATGAATACCTCCTGAGTTAAAACTCCAAATTCCTTACCATCCAGCCGTACAAATTGCACACGTCCCCTTTCGAAACATTGTAAATAACCCCCTCTGGCAACATAACACACTTGTGAAGAACAACAATGCACTAAATTCACCTTAAATCCCACAAAATTAATGTTGTAATTTTAGTTTCTTCTTGTATTAGAACATTTAAATTGCTTATCCATTTCAACATATAGAAATAAACCTGTATTGAAATTGACTATCCTTTTATTGGCCAAGATACAAGGGTGACAATGTGTAGATTCGACAAACAAAGCTCGCAAGGAAACAACAACTCCTTCACCAACACACCAAATGAAAAAAATCCCAAAAGTTTTCCTTTAACCATGTCATTCTCATCTACGTTTGTCACTAGCCCTATGGAAATGCAGTTTCCATGATCTGAACATCTATGCAATAGTTTAAATTTTGTGAGAAGAAAAGATAACATAGACTTACGAACAATATTATTATCCTCAACACTATAAGAATTGAGAGCAAGTCTCTTCATTAACCCTTTAGCTTATAGAGAAGGGTCGATGTGGCTAATCATATCCGATGCATTCCATTCGATATTCAAATCCTTTGCTTCTGAAAATTTGTCTGCACCAGCTGATGCATGCGACAATGGAGTATCTCCATTTAAAAATATAGTGACATTTACAACGACACATCCATGTTTGACATCACTGTTGTGCAATTTATTTCTATTTGGAAATGATAAACCTTCAACATATTTTACTCCATTGATAAGAAGTTTGATATGGTGTTCAGAGAACAAATGAATTTCAGCAAACATCTTTAACAATCTACACTGTCAAAAAACAATCTCAGTCAAAATAAGTGTTAAAAAAATCAAGAAAATTTATTGTACAGAAAGAATTTAAATATAATAACTCTACCATGGTATATAATTCTTGTAGTAGGAAACCATCAACATTGTTTGATAGCCCATTTGAAAGCAATATCCTCATAGAAGAATGGAAGCAATATCAATAGCATAGGATGGAAAAAAGTTGCTAAAAAAGTGTCATGCGGATATTTTTCATTATACGCATTGATATGAGAACTGTATGTACGGTTGGGGAAACCATATATTAAATAAATGAGAAAGGATCAACTGATCCTTAATTCTAATGCAAGTATCCTGGGGATATTCTACATTAGGTTCCCAATTGTGTACACTAAAAGTATGGTCGTCAAGATTGTTGTCACTCTATTGGTGCTTGCGAATCGCCTTCCATTTATTCTTCTATGAGCAAGAAAATTAAAATCTGAAGCATTAAGGAAATAGGGCTCCAATGGTCAAAGGTCACGATTAGACATTGCAAATTAACCGAGAAGGATCTGAGTAGCAACAAGGAAATCAAGCTCTAATGGTCAATGGTCATCCAACCCTTTTATCGGATTCAACAATAAAATAATTCACATGAGAATTCAATGTAATGTTCTCTCTAATTTCTTGAACTTAAATTATATAAAATGGATAGAAAATAAAATAAGAGCTGTAAGTGCATTAATTTTTTCGCCAATAAGAGATCTAAAAGGATGTTGGAGAGGTGAATATTATAGATGTGAAATAAAGTATGAGCCGACCCTTTTATCGGATTCAACCGCAAAAGAAGACATACACTCTTGAATTGCATGTAAAGCGTTTAACACACATACTCTGTTTTCTCCCCGATGAGGGAACTATGAAAGGAGATGGATAAATGAATATTATGGATTTGAAGGAAGTGTTGATTGACCCTTTTATTAGATTCAAATATAGAACAAGACACGCGTTCCAGACTTTTATGTAAATTTATCACTGATTCTTTCAACGTAAAATTAAATAGTTGAATAGAAAATAAAATAAGTATCTCACCCATCTTCTCCATTTTCTCACTGATAACAGATATAAAGAGGTGATATATGTTAAATCTATAGCATCATCCGTCATTCTCCAAGTCAATCTTGTGCAGCTAGGATTGGGTCTCATGTGTTGAGTAAGGGTTCTTGAGGTGGACTCGGGAACTTGGAGTAGATTCTTGAGTTGTACTCAAGAATGACTAAGCCTTCAGTTGTAAAAGATTATTCCTCATGTGTTGAGGTGAATGCTTTGATGTATCAAAGTAATGATGTTGTAAAGTCTTGTTAGACGTGGCTCAAGAGTTGTGTGTCAAGTAATATTCTCATGTAGACCTCCAGTTATAGTAGGTACCCATGGGGTGGAACTCCAATTATAGAGGTAAATGTTTTTCATGTTGAAGCATTAATGTTGTGTGACGTCTTACTAATTACCATGGTAACCGATTGCTATTAAGTCTCCTTTAGAGATTGGCCACCTCTAGAGTGAATTACTTTAGCATATGATAATTTGGTCCAAGAGTAATATAATATGATCACAACATCTGACAAATATTCTGAGTATAATATGATATGATAGATAATTAAATTTAACACATATTGACCATGCAATAAAGATAAGAGAAAAAGATAAATGTATAGACAAAAAGAGAATTCAAATTGCTCATGAGATGACTAAGTGAACTTGAATTGTTAAGCTTCAGTTAAAGCCACAATATATGCCTCAGTTAAATTAGATTACTCGAATTGATCACTACAGTGATGTTAACACGAAAGAATAAGATAAAGAGAGTTAACTAAGTGATAACAAAGAAGATGTAATTAACTAAGTGTTATTGCATGACGACACTTATGTTAAACTAAAAGATGATACTTGAGTTTCAACATTTGCATGAGGATAGTTAAGTTAGCCACCTAACTAAGTGGAAAAGCTTTCAGTTAAGGGGCGAGTTCATCCTAAGACTCAGTTTAGTGAGTTAATGCATTACATGAGAAGTGAGGTGCTCTTCTTCATGCAAGATTGATTCATCCAGATAGAGGGTGAGTTCATCATGAAATCAGAAGATAAAAATAGAATCCAATGCATGTGAAGAATATATAAATATGTTATACATGATTGAAGAATTCAATGTGAAGCAAATTCTCTTCTCCCTTGAAGGCAAGGCACTTATATTTGTGCAGGATATTATTCTGAGTCTTTCTTCTTTATATTTATCTTGCTCTACAATTGCACCGGAAGTGCTTGATGTAAAAGACATTATATGCTATCTATCATAATTATACCCTGAATATTTGTTGGGGTTTTTCATCCTCATTTTTTTTAGGGTTTTCCCGAGGGTACATCTTGTGTTATGGTTGACTGTTTCATGTGATTGAATGGTTCATTGATTCAAATATTCAATATTTATGCACTTAAAGTTTTAAAGTTCAAAGCTCATCATATTTTCTCAAAAATTAACATGGTATCAGAGCTTAGGGCGTGAAGGAGCTCATATTTTTCAAGCAAACTTGAGCCTATGTAGATCGTTAGGAGTTGAACACCATACTTGAGAGCCATGGTATCGATATTTGTTCCACTGGAAGACCTTCTTGAGGGCACTTCAAATTTCAACACTTGGAAGGAGAGGGTGTTGAACATCATGGAGGAACATGACTTGGACGGCTATGTATACAATATGGTGGAGGATCGTACATCTAATGTAGGGCACATCAAATTCAAGAATAACCAAGCTAAATCCAAATGAATACTGTTTGATTCGGTAAAGGACAATTTGATGTTTGTGATCACTTGTTGAAGATCGCAAAGGAGCGTTTTGATGCATTGACAAACCTATATGAGAAGAAGGCCCCGAGTAAAAAAAGGGCATTGAAGAATAAGCTTTGAAACCTAAAGATGGAGAAGGATGAGGCACTGGCCTCCTTATTCACCAAGATCCCTCAGGTAAGTGATCATCTTACTAGTATTGGAGTAGTAGTGAATGAATATGATCTTCTCCAAACCACTATTGATGGTCTCCCATCCTCATGGGAGATATTCTTGGATGTGGTAAATGGTAGAGAGGTACAACCTAATTTCGAAAGGTTGTGGCATGACTACCTCCAAGAGGAGGGGTGAATCCATAGCAAGTTAGTGTGCATCAAAGAAGAAAACCTTTCCCTCATGACAAGGATGAATAAAGGCAAGAAGAACTTCTCTCAAAATAAGTTTTCCCATTCGAAGAAGACACTATACAAGAAGGACTTTGACAAGCCAAAGGTTAGATGCTATGACTGTGACAAGCCTATTAGAGAAAATTTGAGGTCTAAAATGGGAATCCTAAGAAAAAAATAAAATAATAGTTAAAATAATGAAATAATAGTTAAAATAATAAAATAATATTTATTAATTTTGGAGGAAGAAAAAAAAAACTACTTTTTGTGTTCATATTTTCAACCTCTCTCTCTATGGTTTTACTCAAAGTTCGAGCGAGAGCACTTGTTGGATGCAGAATTAAATTCTACATCCAATGAGTACCCACACTACATACTTTTGACAGACTCCATTGCCTAAAAAACAAGAAATACCTTAAAAAAATGATGATGACATCATCATCATGTTTTTCAGGTATTTCTTGTTTTTGGGATAGTGGGGTCCATCAAAAGTATGTAATCTAGGTACTGCTTGGATGCAGAATTTAATTCACCATCCAATGAGTGCTCCAGCTTGGAAATTGAGTAAAAACACATGGATCTATGTTGAAAATATGAACTAAAAAAATAGTTTTTTATGACAAATATCTCAAGTCAACCATTATGGTTGACTCATTTTATTGAAATTCTATTAGTTCTTGAATTCCAACTCATGAAGAAATTATCGTTGGCTCGTTTTCTTATAAGGCCCTCATTTTAGACCCCAAATTTCCTCTAATTGAAGGGCCATTAAGAAAGGAAGTGCAAAGCAAAGAAAAAGGGAAAATGAAGGTTTCATTCTTTTACCGCTATAGAAGATGAAACTATTCAAAAGAATGCACCCTAAGAAAAGGAGACAAGGAGGGAGTATTACCTAGTCTCTTTCCGGATCTGTCATCACAAGTGAGGACACATGGTTGGTTGGCAATGGTGCATCCAAACATATGACTGGTTATAAGAGTTTCATCACCAATATCAAGGAGAAAAAGTTTGCATGCAAGGTAGAGTTGGGAGACAACTCAACCTATTCGATCCAAAGAGTTGGATCCACCTCCTTCTAGTTGAGTTCAGGAGATATTTTACATGTGGAACACATTCTTTATGTTCCAGGATTGAAGAAGAACCTCCTGTCAGTTTCTGTTCTTGAAGATAAGGGCTTTTGAGTTATCTTCATGTATAATCAAGCACTATTATGACTGAAGAACAAATACTTGAAATGTGAAGCAATGATTGGAGTTAGAGACGGAGGTCTTTACAAGGTACCTGAGAAGTACATTCAAGATATCGTTCACAACACTATTAGTCCATGCGAGCTATGTCACAGGAGCCTTGGTCACCTCCACTACAAAGCATTACCAAGATTATAGCAAATGGTGAAAGGTATGGCCGTATTTGATTTTGAGCATGATAGTGTATGTAGGGGTTGTGCACTTGGGAAGAATGTTAAAAATATTTTCTCTAGCAGCACTACTAGATCTAAAGGGATTTTAGATTTAAGACATTATGATGTATGCGGTCCCATGTCATCCCCTTCCAAGAGTGGCTATTTATATTATGTATTGTTTATAGATGACTTCTCTAGAAAGTCATGGATTTATTTTCTAAAGGCTAAGAGAGAAACCTTTATCATTTTTCAGGAATTCAAAGCCATAGTTGAGAATTAGACAACAAAGAACATCCATTCTTTGAGATCTGAAAATGGAGGTGAATTTGATTCACATGCATTTAATGAGTTTTGTAGTGATGTAGGAATTTGTAGATAGATAATTATATCCTACAAACGTCAATAAAATGGGGTTTCCAAAAGGAATAATAGAACCATATGTGAGGCTACAAAATCCATGATGCATGCTCAAGACCTATCTACCTCATTATGGGAAGAGTCCACCGGTACAACAATATAGAACCATAATAGAAGTCCTCATGCCATTTTGGATGAGAAGACACTTGGAGAAGTGTTCACTGGTGAAAAACCAAATATTTCACACATGAGTATATTTGGGAGTCATGTATACATTCATGTGTTGAAATAAAAGAGAACAAAGATGGAGCTATCAGGAAAGAAGGGAACTTTTGTTGGTTATAGTGAATCATACAAAGCCTATAGAATATATGTGCTAGGTGAAATACACATTGAGGTCATCCGAGATGTGACCTTC
The DNA here is from genome assembly GCA_027924585.1 of Larix kaempferi. Classification (NCBI taxonomy): domain Eukaryota; kingdom Viridiplantae; phylum Streptophyta; class Pinopsida; order Pinales; family Pinaceae; genus Larix; species Larix kaempferi. Next base: position 1,269,670 of record BSBM01000916.1, on the reverse strand, counting down.
CATGAAGAGGCATCATTCAAGTGATCGAAAGAGCTTCAATATGATACAAACATAGAGGAGCATGAGAATCCTATGATGGAGGACCCAGATACTGATTCTCCCCATTCAGGTGCTCAAATGGAGAATCCAACAGAGTTCTTATATTTGATAGCTCATGATGAACGCATAGAACTCGTTGATGAACCTCTTGCCAAGAGGAGGTCTGCATGGTGTTGATATATACTACAAGATGTAGAGAGGCATGGAGAACCATTAGAATCTTGCAGAGAGCGAAAGAAACCTGACAAATATTCAGGGTATGTTGCATAGATGAGTCATATCAGTGATTTAGATCCTTCCACCTATGAAGAAGCTACAAAGAAACAAGTATGGAAATATGCAATGGTAGAGGAATACAAGTCTATTTTGAAGAATGATGTTTGGGAAGTTGTTCCTAAACCTGAAGGGAAGTCCATAGTTACTTCCATATGGATTTACAAGATCAAGCATGTTGTTGATGGAAGTATTGAAAAGTATAAAGCCATATTTGTTTCCTGAGGTTTCTCTCAGAAAGAAGGCATAGACTATGAGGAGACATTCGCTCCTATGGATAGGTACACCACTATTCGAGCTGTGATATCACTTGGATATGTTTTAAGATGGAAGCTTCACTAGATGTATGTGAACAAAACCTTCCTCAATGGTGAAGTTGAGGAATAGGTTTATATTCATTAGCCTGAGGGTTTTGTGGTTCATGGGAAGGATTCCCATGTGTGGAAATTGAATAAATCCTTGTATGGGCTTAAGCAAGCTCCTAGAGCTTATTATTCGAGAATTGAAAGCTATCTTTTGAGACTGGGATTCTCTAAGAGCGAAGATGATCCAAATTTGTACTTCAAATTAGTGAAGAACCAACCATTGATATTGGTTCTATATTTTGATGATTTGTTCCATATTGGAGAGGAACAACTGATTGCTTGGTGCAAGAGGGACTCACTTCTAAATTTGAGATGAAAGACTTAGGTCTTATGCACTACTTTCTTGGCCTTAATATTTGGCAAAGAAAAGATGACATATTTCTTTCTCAAGGGAAGTACATTGTTGATATATTGCGTAGGTTTGGCATGATGGATTGCAAATCCACGAGTATTCCAATGGTTTCCAATTTGAGGAAACTACATGAGTAGGATTTTGGATTGGATCCAGTCAACCCCACTTTGTATAGACAACTTATTGGTTCGTTGATGTACTTGATACACTCGAGACCATATATATGTTATGCTATGAGTACTTTGAGTCAGTTTATGTCTAATCCAAGACACAGACATTGGGTTGATTCTAAGCATGTTCTTAGGTACCTTCTGTCACGTACCCTAATTGCTGAAAACATTTTATGCTGAAAACTTTGTATTAACTTTTATTGTAAAGTTTTTATAATTTGGACAAGTGTCCAAGGATGATTGTAATTTGCACAATATTTTATTATTTAATAAATAAAGTAAGAGACAAACACCTAAGGGGACTGTTGAAAGAGTGGTTACTGATCCACTAGGTGGAATGGAATCTGGGGTAGAAGGCAATGGACAAGTGGCAGCATCATGATGCAACTAACTAGCTGTTGGTATGGGACAACTCCCTTAAAATGTGGTCTTAGTGCCCTAAAAGAAGGGATTGGAGCTTGAGGCTCATTTATTCTAAACTGACCACTAAAAGACCTAGGAAGTCTATATATTATCCATCAGATTATGAACTGAGGTTCATCACTTTTCCTGACGATGAGACTTACCTTGAGGTTTTGCTGTTTGCACTCAAGAGATCTGATGAGGGGATAGGCTAGGGTTGATCATGTTGTGAGTCTGCCAAAACTCTTAGTGAGTTCAGGAGTTTGTTGCTGAGTGGAGAAGGAATTTTATAGGAGGTTAATACTGAGTGGAGAAGATATTTTGAGTGCCTTGCTTCTACACAGTTTTCCACCCACTTACTGGATCAGTAATCAGGCTTGGGGGTTCACTAGAAGTCAACAGTTGAGATGCTTCTTCTGAAGCAGGTTGGGAGGAACAGACTTCCTTGGGTGTTTGTTGCCCTATCATAAGTTTCAGGTTCTACTGTCTTATTTAATTTATTTCTAGTTCTGTTATCTATTTTGTATATTTACATTTCTGTTGTTTAACTTTCACTGTTTATTTAAATTTAATCCATTTCCTGTCCAAATTAAGAATTTTGTATGATTAAGAAGTGATTGAATAAATAGTTTCTGTATTTTTCCCCATGCAAAAAGGAACGGCATCGTACTCCAGTACAGAAAAAGTTAAGAAAGATAAGATAAGATAGGCATACTGTCAGGGTGATGAATGTACCATTTTACATGTTCTATAAATTATCAGTTAATATTTTAGTATTAATTACAACATTCTTTTACTTATAGTTCTATTCTTATTTCTATTCTTTTTCATCAAAACAGTAAACCTATTTCATAGAAATAACAGAGTTTATATTAGATAGAGAAATCATATATGTTCTTTACATTTTTGTTTTCCATATGTTTGGTATCAAAAGAATACTGCTATATATTTCTTTCCTTAAAACCCCAGCTGTTTATTATCTACAATATTCTAGGAAACAAAAGCATTCATATTCTTTTATCAATACTCACACATCACTGTGGTTTTATTTAAATAGTTTGTTAGTCCAGAAGCCTTTCATACATTAAACGATGCCCTAGTTTTATTTCTTATAACAAAGACATCATCACATATGATTTATTTCATATCGTAACCCTACAGACAAAGCACAACCATTTCACTACAGTTCACATATCTTTCGTTTTCACACATAATTATTTTCCAATAGATCTGTAGTACATTTTAGTATTGTTTCCATGTCTACAAGTATTACGATATTCACAGGATATCTCTAAAACGAAATAGTAGACATGAACTTAGTACTAAGACTTCTGCGAGAAGTAACTTTGGACCAAATGTAGAGTTTCATGTTATTTCATTCTCATTTTGACATAGATGAAGACTCAACAGTTTATCAATAGTTAAGGCCAAACCAAACACATCGTACAAACCCTAATCTTTAAATTTACATATAACATTGCCAAGAACTTCATAAACCTTTAAAACATAAATAACTTTTCATATTATTTCAAAAACATAATTCAGAGATTTGTTAAACCAGATTCTTTTATGTTCTTCATTCCCGAAGACGAAAACAAAATTAGCACAGTGTATGATACAAATTCCATCACTATTCTAGATGCATAAGACTCATAAATTTACTGTTTCTCTTTCCACTTTTAAAGTCATCAAGACACAGGTTAGGTCTATGGGCAATGCCCGAAAAAGGACAAAACAAACCACTACTATAATATTGTATTCCTTCTTATTAACAGAAAACTCGATAGAGTTGGAAACTTACAAACAATAGAAGTACATTGTTCAAAGTTAGAACATAGAAATCCAAAATACAGAAGTAACCTAAACACTATTACATTGACCCTATAAGTTGAAGGATAGCTACACTATAGGCGCGAAAACAAAGCTATTACAACTACGGCCATAACATTGCCAGGAATCCAAATTTCTACAATGGATGATGCCAGGTCTGCATTATTCACGATAGGAGCACCCACAGAGGTTTTGCCACCGAGGCTTACCGGTGGAGCGAGCCACAGTTATCCACGAAGCATTTCGATAGTTGAAACTTCATGGACGATGACTTTCACCTATCAAAAAAACATTCTGAATAATTAGATCCTTCACGTTGATACTGTACTAAAGATTTAAACGGGAAAAGCGTTGCAACGCATACACAGGGTTAGCCATTACCTTGTTCATATTTTGTAGAAGCCGGAATGCTGGGAATACAAGGAAACCAAAAACTCAAATCCACCCAACAACAACAACAAGAAAACCCTCTTCTAAAAATTACGTTGACAGTTGCAGATTGACTTACAAAATATATATCTTTAAACCCGAGATAGTAACACAATAACCAGAGGTTTCACTATCGATTCCGAGTAAGGGAGTTCACATTTTCAAAAGAAACAAAACCCTACTATCAAGCAGCCTGCTGGCCATCCTCTCCCAAATTCTAACTATCAAAATGAATGCGTGAAGGCCAATTTTACATTTTGGCAAGTTTGAACTTAGGGTTTACACATCTCGATAATCAAGACAGAAGATCAACGGTCAGGATTAAGCTAGCGAAGTCAAGATGGTACAAAGGTAGAAATACTACCAAATAACAATTTCATAACACATTCAATAACTGGTGCAGTTGGATGCCATATCATCCATGTTTGAGCTTACAGCTCAGTGAATTATCACCATTCTCATAACATTATCACATGGAGCCAACAACATGAAGGAGCCAGCTAAGCTTACCACCACCAACACACAGGGTTTCTATTTATTGCCAAATTTCATGTATCTGTTTCCTGGTCCTTACCTGCAACTACATTTATGGCATGTCAACTTCAAGCTTTGGTTATAGCGAAGTCTCGAGATAATGTCACAACCTCATAGCAGTTACATTACAACAGGTGGCACGACCTGCAAACCATAGGATATTACATATCAAGTTTATAACTGTCACATTATAACGTTATAATCATGACAAAAACCATAAGGTTGTGTGTATAGTATATTAAACCATAGGTTTTAAATATATGTTATATTTCCCATGCATTTCGCATAACGATTTATATATTGCCAACACTGCATTCTATAGTTTCCAAATCTACTTCGGATTTCTTATAGCCACATGAAGAATTGAGTTTCAAACCATATCATATTAACACCTACGGCTTATGCAATTAGTGCTAAGTCCCCATTTATGCTTAGGGGGTATATATTAAAAGACCCATGCTAAATTATTAATTGTATATTATGTATTTAAGGCATTATAAATACTAAGTTTCACAATAAAAATGCATATAGCATTAAGACTATAGTTGATCAACTAGGCATTATAAACCTTAAAGTGCATTTCATAAAGACATTACAACAAATCAAGATGAGTCTCTACTCTCACATCAAACCATTATTCTGCCAATACAGAGATCTAGTCGAAGGGTATTTTTGGAGTACATATGAAGTAAGTACGTGTGAAATTGTCTTGTAAGCTGTTGATGACCATTGTTATCACAATCCCTTTGTTACAATAATGCTATTATTACTACACAGTTGTATTTCGTGAACATTATCACCTGCTTGTCATAAACAACTAGATTGTAGAATCTTACATGACGACCCTTTAAATAATTGTCATCATTTGATTACAACAGAATTATATTGGAAAAATGTCTCTAGTGACACTCATAAATGTTAGGTAAGAATAATACAGATTGATAAAGTTAAACCAAAGTTACATACCATCGACGTCTTCCTCCATGGCAGCATATACATTTATCTTAAAAACAGAAATGACTAGCTGTAGCTTATAACTTGTCATGAAATAACTGGTATTACTCTCTTACCTTACCTGTAGACCTACGAAGAAAGAGTCCAATGCTTTAGCTATCAAATCTAAGTAAACCTAAGGGCACCCTATAGGAACCCCTTCAGAAAACATGCAACATGGTCATTAGCATTGTTACTAAAACTGTAACACTTGAGAGAATAATTAGCATTGATTAAATTAGAAGTTAATGTACTGATTTGTCGTATTAAGTACCACCATTTATATTACGTGCTAAGCTGTTTAGTTAGTTGTTAACAATCAAATAATTCTGCATGCAGTATAGTAACAATAAAGGCTAATTCAAAAAGTTTTAAATTTTTAGTGATTTTTGGGGTGTTACATGTGGTATCAGAGCGTGGTTAAAACACTAGGCCTGAATAGGCTCACGCACGCAATACAAAAAATAAAATGTAAAAAGTTGTTTACTAACTTTTTAAAAATTTAATTGTGTTGTACAGTTTGACAAATTGTGTTATAGGTATGTCGTTACCAGAAGAATCAGTAGAGGAAAAATCACCTCATCGTGAACCCAGTATTAATGAAAATCCAGAAGGTTTCTATGTTGAGTTGAATAACAATTCTTCTGAATTTCCACGTACCATAGAGGATCTGAAGTCTGATATAAAAACAGTCAAAGAAGAAAATGAGCGGATTCTGAAAGCACATGATACATTAAATCAAATTTTAATGGATAAATATCAGAATGAGGAAAGGGGCAGAAAATCAAAGATTCCATCTGATTCTGCCATAATGACACACAACTAGAAGTATAAGAAGACAAGAAAAGATAAAAGTGGTAGCCAATCATCCTCTGATTCACATCAAAGTCATTATCACTCTAACTAGGACAGCAATGATAGTGATTTCTATTCAACAAGGAGAAAGCAAAAACATCACGAACATACTTCTAGAGAATTTAAGAAAATTAAGCCACCCACTTTTAATGGCGAAAATGAGAAGGGTGAAACAACAAAAGCTTGGCTATCCGGAATGAAGAAATACTTTAATATATATGATTACTCTTTTTCAATTGAAAGCCAATATGGCTATTTATAATCTGATAGGCAAGGCAGATATATGGTGGCAGGATCTAAAAAGAATCAAAAGTTTAAAATAAAGAGACGTAACATGGAGTATGTTCAAGAAGTTATTCAAGAAATTGTTTTTGTCAGAACAATATTATGAGGATAAATCGAAGGAGTTTTATGATCTGAAGTTGGGCGCCATGAGCATGAAGGAATTGTGTAGCAAATTCCTCAGTCTACTCAGATATGTACTGTACATGGTTGAAGAGAAGCCAAAGGTACAAAGGTTTCTCAGTTTTTTACCATTCCATATAAAAGGCAGAATAGAATATGACAATCCTACAACACTAGAGGAAGCTATGAGAAAGGCAAATTTCTGTTTTGATCAAAACAGAAGAAGAGAAGGAACAATTGGCTGGAAGGGCAACAAAACAAACCAGTCTGATTATAAAAAGAAAAGTTTTAATCAAAGTTCTGGGAGTTTCAAGAAAAGTTTCCCGAACAGAAATTTTTCTAACAGTAATGCATACAGGGGTAATGCGTCTCAGAACTCTTCTACTGCAAAGAATGTACCCAACAACTATAATCACAGCAACAATAATAACAGATATGCTGAGCAAAAAGGGCCCATCAAATGTTATGAATGCGGCGGACCACACAAGAGAATAGATTGCCCATGCAACATAAAAACCGTCAACAATATTCACACAGTACAAGCAGAACCTACAATTGGAGATGCGGCGAGAGAGATGCCTAGAATTTATGCAGCATTGGAGGATCGTCAAGCAGACCATCAAACATCCATGGTGGAAGTTGAAGGTATGTTACAAACTAAGTTTATTTCCATTCTAATAGATTCGGGTGCAAACCTGAGTTATATCTCACCTAAATTAGTGAAAAATTGCAAGTTAAAAATAGAAAAAATTGATAACCCATGGTTAGTTCAACTTGCAACTAGTACAAAAAGAAGAGTTACAGATTTTGTTAAAAATTGTGAAGTTTTCCTAAGTCAGCTGAAAACACAAGTAAATTTGAATGTTTTACCATTATGATCGTATGACTTGTTAATTGGTATGGATTGGCTTGAACAACATAGAGTTTTATTGAATTGTTATGAAAAATCTTTTGTTTGTTTAAATAATGAAGGTGTAGCTGAAACTATTAAAGGCATTTCTAGGAAAACTTCTGTAAGGCAGATTTATACCTTACAAGTGAAGAGAGCTGCTAGAAAAGGTTGTAAATTGTTTGTTGTTAATGTTGTTAATGATCAATGTACAACCAAACGAGATAGAATAAAACTAGAGAATATTCCCATCCTTAGGGACTTTTCGGATGTATTCCCGGAAAAAATTTCAGGATTACCTCCGAAAAGAGAACTTGATTTCACCATTGAGTTAGTACCCGGTGCGGTACCAAACTCAAAGGCCCCCTATAGGATGAATATTCTAGATATAATTGAGTTAAAATCTCAGCTGAAAAAATTAATAGATAAAAACTACATATGACCCAGTGTGTTCCCTTGGGGAGAACCAGTAATATTTGTTAAAAAGAAGGACGGTACTATGCATTTGTACATTGACTACCGTCAGCTTAATAAAATGACAATTAAAAACCGATATCCCTTACCCCGCATAGATGATCTATTTGATCAAGTACGTGGAGCAGAGATATTCACTAAAATTGATCTAAGGTCAGGTTATCATCAAGTCTGGATAAAAGATGAGGACATATTCAAAACTGCATTCAGAACGCGTTATGGACACTACGAGTTCGTAGTTATGCCGTTTGGGCTAACTAACGCACCTACAGTGTTCATGTGTTTAATGAACAACGTTCTGCATAAATATTTGGATAAGTTCGTAGTGGTATTCATTGATGATATTCTGATTTACTCAAAGACTAAAGAAGAGCATGATGAACATCTAAAAATCATTTTACAAGTACTTAGAGATCACCAACTTTACGCTAAGTTTAGTAAGTGTGATTTCTATAAAGATAAAATTCAGTATTTGGGTCATATAATTTCAAAAGATGGTATTTCAGTTGATCCTGATAAGATAAAAGCAATAAATGAATGGCCCGTCCCAAAATATGTAACATATGTACGGTCATTCATGGGAATAACGGGGTATTATAGAAAGTTTATCGAAGGATTCTCTAGAATTGCTAACCCTATCACTTCTTTGCAGAAGAAGGGGAAGAAATTCATATGGGATCAAAAGTGTCAAAATAACTTTAATAAGTTAAAAGAATTGTTAACTACTGCACCCATATTAAAAATTGCAGATCCTAATAAGGATTTTGTTGTATGCACGGATGCATGCAACGAAGGACTTGGAGGGGTCTTAAGTCAAGAAGGTCATGCAATTACTTTTGAGTCAAGGAAGGTAAAAATATACAAAAAGAATTACGCTACGTATGATCTTGAGTTGGAAGCTGTGATACATGCTTTAAAGATGTGGCGTCATCACTTGATTGGTATAAAATTCATTTTATTGACTGATAATAAGGGGTTAAAGTATTTACTGGATCAAACAAATCTGAACGCAAGGCAAGCTAGGTGGTTAACTTTCCTTAGCGAGTATGATTTTGAGATCCATCACATTAATGGAAAGGAAAATAAGGTTGCTGATGCGTTGAGTAGAAACGCTAGATTAAGTTTTGTGGCAGCAATCAGTACTTTTAAAACTGATCTGGAAAATCAGATCAAAGAAGGAATTAAGCAAGACAAAAATTACCAAAAATTACATGATAAAATGGCTAAAAATTCATCTGAAAATGTTATAACAGATTACAGTATTAATGAAAAAGGCTTCTTAACTTACAAAAACAGAATTTATGTGCCTAATTTTTTGAAGGTTAAGTTGTTGATTTTAGATGAAATTCACAAGAGCCCTTATTCAAGACATCCTGGTTATCAGAAAATGATAACTATGTTAAGAAATGAGTACTTTTGGCCTAACATGAAGAGTGAAGTTGCTTTGACTGTCAGACTATTAAAGATGAACATCAACATCCAGCTGGGCTATTGCAGCTCTTACCAATTCCAGAATGGAAGTGGGAAATCATAAGCATTGACTTTATTATAGGTTTACCTAAAAATCAGAAGCAGAATGATTCCATTATGGTTGTCGTTGATAAACTTAGCAAAGTTGCTCATTTTATTCCCATTAAAACTACTTTCAAGGCTTCTAACATTACAGATATTTTCATGAAGCAAATTTTTCACTTGAATGGAATTCCAAAGGTGATTATTTTAGATCGAGACTCTAAGTTTACTGGTAATTTTTGGACAACACTGCTTAAAGGATTAAATACTAAGTTAAATTTCAGCACTTCTTTCCACCCACAAACTGATGGTCAAACAGAAAGAGTAAATCAGATTTTGGAAAATATGTTAAGATTATATGTTAAAAATCAACCATCTAAATGGGAGGATTACTTACACTTAGCAGAATTTGCCTACAATAATAATTATCAAGCATCTGCTAAGGTAAGTCCATTTGAAATTTTGTATGGAAGGAAGTGTTGTACTCCAATTTCATGGGATAATCCTGTAGATAGATTGATGTTAGGACCATATCTATTGAAAGAAATGGAGCTAACTATGAAACAGGTTCAAGGTAACGTAAAAGTTGCCCAAGATCGGCAGAAAAGCTATGCTAATTTGAAACGAACAGAAAGAGAATTTCAGGTGGGAGACCATGTATTCATAAAGGTAAATCCCAAGAAAAGTTCTTTGAAGCTTGGGAGCTGTGCTAAATTAGCACCGAGGTATTGTGGACCATTTGAAATCCTATCAAGGATAGGAGCTATTGCATACCAATTGGCTTTGCCATACAATTTGAAAATCCACAATGTTTTTCATGTTTCTGTTTTAAAGAAGTATGTGTTGAATTGGAATGACATACAGGTGGAACCCGAAGGAGATTTTCAGGTGGAACCGGACTGTCTTCTAAACAGGATGGAAATTACACTTCAGAATCGCAGCATAGGGCAGGTAAAGGTGCAATGGAAGCACCTTAGCCCTGATGAGGCTACTTGGGAATTGGAGGGTAAAATGCAAGCAACATACCCAGTTCTGTTCCATGAAGAAATTGATTATGAATAAGCAACATCGAGGACGATGTTGAGCTTAAGAGGGGGTGTTTGTCACGTACCCTAATTGCTGAAAACTTTGTATTAACTTTTATTGTAAAGTTTTTATAATTTGGACAAGTGTCCAAGGATGACTGTAATTTGCACAATATTTTATTATTTAATAAATAAAATAAGAGACTAACACCTAAGGGGACTGTTGAAAGAGTGGTTACTGATCCACTAGGTGGAATAGAATCTGGGGTAGAAGGAAATGGACAAGTGGCAGCATCATGATGCAACTAACTAGCTGTTGGTATGGGACAACTCCCTTAAAATGTGGTCTTAGTGCCCTAAAAGAAGGGATTGGAGCTTGAGGCTCATTTATTCTAAACTAACCACTAAAAGACCTAGGCAGTCTATATATTATCCATCAGATTATGAACTGAGGTTCATCACTTTTCCTGATGAGGAGACTTACCTTGAGGTTTTGCTGTTTACACTCAAGAGATCTGATAAGGGTAGAGGCTAGGGTTGATCATGTTGTGAGTTTGCCAAAACTCTTAGTGAGTTCAGGAGTTTGTTGCTGAGCGGAGAAGGCATTTTACAGGAGGTTGATACTAACTCAAGAAGGTATTTTGAGTGCCTTTCTTCTACACAGTTTTCCACCCACTTACTAGATCAGTAATTAAGCTCGGGGGTTCACTAGAAGTCAGCAGTTGAGCTGCTTCTTCTGAAGCAGGTTGGGAGGAACAGGCTTCCTTGGGTGTTTGTTTCCCTATCATCAGTTACAGGTTCTAGTGTCTTATTTAATTTATTTCTAGTTCTGTTATCTATTTTGTATATTTACATTTCTGTTGTTTAACTTTCACTGTTTATTTAAATTTAATCCATTTCCTGTGCAAATTAAGAATTTTGTATGATTAAGAAGTGATTGAATAAATAGTTTCTGTATTTTTCCCCATGCAAAAAGGAACAGCATCGTACTCCAGTACATAAACAGTTAAGAAAGATAAGAGAAGATAGGCATACTGCCAGGGTGATGAATGTACCATTTTACATGTTCTGTAAATTATCAGTTAATATTTTGGTATTAATTACAGCATTCTTTTACTTACAGTTCTATTCTTATTTCTATTCTTTTTCATCAAAACAGTAAACCTATTTCATAGAAATAACTGAGTTTATATTAGATAGAGAAATCATATCTGTTCTTTACATTTTTGTTTTCCATATGTTTAGTATCAAAAGAATATTGTTATATATTTCTTTCCTTAAAACCCCAACTGTTTATTCTCTACAATATTCTAGGAAACAAAAGCATTCATATTCTTTTATCAATACTCACACATCACTATGGTTTTATTTAAATAGTTTGTTAGTCCAGAAGCCTTTCATACATTACACGATACCCTAGTTTTATTTCTTATAACAAAGACATCATCACATATGATTTATTTCATATCGTAACCCTACAGACAAAGCAAAACCATTCCACTACAGTTCACATATCTTTCGTTTTCACACATAATTATTTTCCAATAGATCTGTAGTACATTTTAGTATTGTTTCCAGGTCTACAAGTATTACGATATTTGCATGATATCTCTAAAATGATATAGCAGACATGAACTTAGTACTAAGACTTCTGCGAGAAGTAACTTTGGACCAAATGTAGAGCTTCATTTTATTTCATTCTCATTTTGACATAGATGAAGACTCAACAGTTTATCAATAGTTAAGGCCAAACCAAACACATTGTACAAACCCTAATTTTCAAATTTACAGATAGCATTGTCGAGAATTTCATAAACCTTTAAAATATAAATAACTTGTCACATTATTTCAAAAATAGAATTCAGAGGTTTGTTAACCTAGATTCTTTTATGTTCTTCATTCCCGAAGACGAAAACAAAATTAGCACAGTGTATGATACAAATTCCATCACTATTCTAGATGCACGAGACTCAGAAATTTACTGTTTCTCTTTCCACTTTTAAAGTCATCAAGAAACAGGTTAGGTCTATGGGAAATGCCCCAAAAACGACGAAACAAACCACTACTGTAATATTGTATTCCTTCTTATTAACAGAAAACTCGATAGAGTTGGAAACTTACAAATAATAGAAGTACATTGTTCAAAGTTAGAACATAGAAATCCAAAATACAGAAGTAACCTAAACACTGTTACATTGACCCTATAAGTTGAAGGATAGCTACACTACAGGCGTGAAAACAAAGCTATTACAACTATGGCCATAACATTGCCGAGAATCCAAATTTCTACAATGGATGATGCCAGGTCTGCATTATTAACGACAGGAGCACCCAAAGAGGTTTTGCCACCGAGGCTTACCGGTGGAGCGAGCCACAGTTATCCACAAAGCATTTCGATAGCTGAAACTTCCCAGATGATGACTTTCACCTATCAACAAAACATTCCGAATAATTAGATCCTTCACATTGATACTGTACTAAATATTTAAACTGGAAAAGTGTTGCAACGCATACACAGGGTTAGCCATTACCTTGTTCATATTTTGTAGAAGCTGGAATGCTGGGAATACAAGGAAACCAAAAACTCGAATCCACCCAACAGCAGCAGCAAGAAAACCCTCTTCTGAAAATTACGTTGACAGTTGCAGATTGACTTACACACTATCTATCTTTAAACCCGAGGTAGTAGCACAATAACCAGAGGTTTCACTATCGATTCTGAGTAAGGGAGTTCACATTTTCAACAGAAACAAAACCCTACTATCAAGCAGCCTGCCGGCCATCCTCTCCCAGATTCTAACTATCAAAATGAATGCGTGAAGGCCACTTTTACATTTTGGCAAGTTTGAACTTAGGGTTTACACATCTCAATAATCAAGACAGAAGATCAATGGTCAGGATTAAGCCATTGAAGTCAAGATGGTACTAAGGTAGAGATACTACCAAATAACAATTTAATAACGCATTCAATAACTGGTGCGGTTCGATGCCATATCATCCATGTTTGAGCTTACAACTCGGGGAATTATTACCATTCTCATAACATTATCACGTGGAGCCAACAACATGAAGGAGCCAGCTAAGCCTACCACCACCAACACACAGGGTTTCTATTTATTGCCGGATTTCACGTATCTGTTTCCAGGTCCTTACCTGCAACTACATTTATGGCATGTCAGCTTCAAGCTTTGGTTATAGCGAAGTCTCGGGATAATGTCACAACCTCATAGCAGTTACATTACAACAGGTGGCGCGACCTGCAAACCATAGGATATTACATATCAAGTTTATAACTGTCACATTATAACGTTATAATAACGACATAAACCATAAGGTTGTGTGTATAGTATACTAAACCATAGGTTTTAAATATATGTTATGTTTCCCATGCATTTCACATAAGGATTTATATATTGCCAACACTGCATTCTATAGTTTCCAAATCTACTTCGGATTTCTTATAGCCACGTTAAGAATTGAGTTTCAAACCATATCATATTAACACCTATGGCTTATGCAATTAGTGCTAAGTCCCCATTTATGCTTAGGGCGTATATATTAAAAGACCCATGCTAAATTATTAATTGCATATTATGTATTTAGGGCATTATAAATACTAAGTTTCACAATAAAAATGCATATAGCATTAAGACTATAGTTGATCAACTAGGCATTATAAACCTTACAGTGCATTTCATAAAGACATTATAACAAATCAAGATGAGTCTCTACTCTCACATCAAACCATTATTTTGCCAATACAGAGATCTAGTCAAAGGGTATTTTTGGAGTACATATGAAGTAAGTACGTGGGAAATTGTCGTGTAAGCTATTGACGACCATTGTTATCACAAGCCCTTTGTTACAATAATGCTATTATTACTACACAGTTGTATTTCGTAAACATTATCACCTGCTTGTCGTAAACAACTAGATTGTAGAATCTTACATGACAACCCTTTAAATAATTGACATCATTTGATTACAACATAATTATATTGGAAAAATGTCTCTAGTTACACTCATAAATGTTAGGTAAGAATAATACGGATTGATAAAGTTAAACCAAAGTTACATACCATCGACGTCTTCCTGCATGGCAACATATACATTTATCTTAAAAACAGAAATGACTAGCTGTAGCTTATAACTTGTCTTGAAATAACTAGTATTACTCTCTTACCTTACCTGCAGACTTGCGAAGAAAGAATCCAATGCTTTAGCTATCAAAGCTAAGTAAACCTAAGGGCACCTATAGGAACCCCTTCAGAAAACATGCAACATTGTCATCAACATTATTACTAAAACTGTAACACTTGAGAGAATAATTAGTGTTGATTAAATTACAAGTTAATGTACTAAATTGTTGTATTAAGTACCACCATTTATATTACGTGCTAAGCTGTTTAGTTAGTTGTTAACAATCAAATAATTCCGCATGCAGTATTGTAACAACAAAGGCTAATTCAAAAAGTTTTAAATATTTAGTGATTTTTGGGGTGTTACATCTTTGAGATACGATTGCTTATGGACTCAGATATGTCTCTAGTGGAGGGGTGTTGTTACTTGGTTATACTGACTCTGATTGGGGTGGTAGCATTGTGGACTAAAAGAGTACATCCATCTATTGTTTTAGCTTGGGTTCTACTATGATATCTTGGTCCAACAAGAAGTAGGGCTCTGTAACCCAAAGTACTACAGAAGCAGAGTATATTGCTGCTAGTATTGCTTGTCAAGAAGCAATGTGCTTAGGAAGATACTTGTTGGGTTGTTCAGTGAGAAGATTGAGACTATAGTAATTCAGTGTGAAAATCAAAGCTGCATGAAGATTTTATAAACCCTATGTTTCATGATAAGTTGAAGCACATTGAAATGAAGTATCACTTCATCAATTACATGGTCCAGAAAGGTACAATGAAACTTTACTACATTGCTACTAATGAGCAAATTGCAGATGTGTTAACAAAGCCTCTATTAGTGACGACGTTCAGGTACTTCCAAGACAAGCTTGGTATGGTAGATAATGCTTCCCTCGCTAAGAGGGAGTGTTAAATGTATAGAATCATGAGTCATTCTCCAAGACAATCTTGTGAAACCAGGATTGGGCCTCATGTGTTGAGGTAGGGAGCCTAAGTTGGACTCGAGAACTTGGAGTAGATTCTTGAGTCGGACTCAAGAATGAATAATCCTTCAATTGTAAAAGGTTATTCCTCATGTGTTTAGGTGAATTCTATGATGTATCAAAGCGATGATGTTGTAAAGTCTTGTTGGACAAGGCTCATGACTTGTGTATCAAGTTAGATTCCCATGTGGACCTCCAGTTATTGTTGATGTATATGTAACTTCGGAATGTACTGCATATATGTATCTTGTATGTACTCCTATAGAGATGGTATTATTCCTCTATACGGAAGTGTCGTCATTTATATTGTAAATGTCGTAACTTATACTTGATGGGTTATTAGACCACCTTGTTGGGGTCGTCCCTGTATAAGTCATGTGGGTCGAAGGGTTATTAGACCACCCTATTGGGAGTCGGCCATGTGGGTCGAAGGGTTATTAGACCACCTTATTGGGGGTCGGCCTTGTCAGCATTATGTTATGTGGTTAAGTTCGAGCCTACATGATTTATGTAAAAGGCAAGTCAAATCAAGTATAAATAGAGTGCGGGAGGCACTCTATTTGATCACTCACTTCTCACTCATGCACTCAAGGAGGAGTGGCGCACTTATGGAGGAGGAGGATCTACTGCTAGGATATGTCTATCTCTTATGTTTGGGTTGTATCATTTCTCTATCTATCTCTGAGGAAGTTATTGGGGTTTTTCACCTTTATGGTTTTCCCCAAGTAAATCTTTGTGTCTCTCGTGCTTGCATTATTGTCTCCATGATTGATATGCTGTAGATATGCTGTACATGTTGTTCTCTCAGTTAAGATCCTAGATCAGATTGAAGTAAATTCTGAAAATTTAACATGGTATCAGAGCTAGCCTGAAAGAAGGCATGATATGGCATGTATGACACTTGTTGCACTTACGATGCTAGGGCTTGATATAGCAAAAACCAGTCATCATAACACTTTCGCTATAAATACGTTTTGGCAAAGTTTTAGGATCTAAAATCTTTGCAGGTCGAAGATTAAATCGCCATGTACCTTGTGTCCAAAGGACAACCTCTAATTCATTGTACTTTGTGATTTATGATCTTTACAATATAGGGTTTCTGCCTCTTCCAGATCTGAGTCAAAATGAGGTGACCTTGGGAAAAATGTCATAACTTGGGCTAGGAAGATTCAAATGAAATTTAGTAAAAAGTGACAGGTAGCACACAGACTTTACTATCTCATGAAAGTTTTTCAGAGGCCGAAGTTGAACTAGTGACATGTGGCACGCCGTACAAGTTTGCTCTCCTGTATTATCCCATAGACAAGTCACATTGTGACACTTGGCATAACTCTCTCTCAGAGAGTCCAATTAAGGTCATACCTATCAATATGTAAAGATAACAGGGCGAGCTATCTTAGGAAAAATTTTCAGCGGCCGAAGTTGAAACAGTGACACGTGGAAATCCGTACAATTTCACTCTCCTGTATTATCCCATAAATAGGTCACATTGCGACACTTGGCATAAATCTCTCTCAGAGAATCCAATTGAGGTCAAACCTATCAATATGGAAAGATAGCAGGTCGAGCTATCTCAGAGAAACGTTTTCAGACCTTGTGGATCGAAAATTTCAGAGTTACACCAGAAACAATCAGGTACATATTTCTATCAAAACAGAATTATTTTTTTGGTACCTTCATTCATGGCTTCCAGAATTTAGGGCTTTGGAGAAAGTTGGAATTTTTGTAATCAAAGACCACGGCTGAATGCTACTCATGAAAATAAAAATTTAGAGATCAGAATTTTTGGTTGGGCAGAAGGCCGGGCTTGATCAGACCCTAGTTCGGGACTTTGATCAGAAAAGTGGAAAATTAGGGCTTCTGTAAAAATGGGAATTTTTGAAATCTGTGACCACGGCTGGAAGCTCGTTAGAAAAATAGAAGCTTAGAGCTTTGGATCAAAACTTTTGATTGGGCAGAAGAGTGGGTTTCATCAAACCCCAGTTCAGGGTCACGTCCAGTGAATCCGAAAGTTTCAAAGGCAAAATTGAGGAGTGAAACTTTGCAGTTTTCAAATTCTGAATATACCAGCTTGATCAGCTCATCAAGGTGCATATTTCTATCCTTTCGAAAGTTTGAAATTCAAAGTTTGAATTTTTGGGGTTTCTCTAACAAACCCATGTCCAGCTCCAACTCCCGTTCTTGCAAATCAAGTGGATTGGGTTAATCCTAGAAGAAGATGGATTGATCACCTGCATAAGTGAAGAAGTTCCTGTTTCAGAGGGAGATGAGGCTAAGGCCTTACATAAGAATATTACAAGCAATCTCGACAGGTATGACTCATTGAGGTATGTTTCGATATTTCTTCATGATTAAGTTTATGGTATGTTTGTCTTCATGTTATTACGGTTAGTACAATCTTGATTTTAGATTTGTCGTATCACCTTAACAAAATTATGAATGCATGATAGAAGATATTCATTGGTTAGGGTGTTGACACTTATGATTGTACTAATGCATTATGGTGTTGTATGAGGTTTATGTTGTCTGCTAACATAAAAGGTACACCAAGAAAGACAAATCATGTTCTACTTCAAGAACGTATGATCATGGTGACATGAAGACAAGGATTCATCCATTGTCATGGATAACATAGAAGATCTACTTTCGAGGTATGTATAACTTGTTTCTACAATGGTTAACTGATGAGACATGTAGGTTACTAGCACAAGTCACTGAAGAGAACCAAAAGACATTATGCGTGTATGTTAGACATAACTAGCTAGCATGCTAATCCAGGTATGTTTTTCCTATATCAATCTAGAATCCTACCTTGTGTTAAGATCTTATACTGTTGTGTTGTTGATAATGATTATTCATGAAGTCATAGGTTTGAATAATCATGGTTGTATGCATTTTATGTTTCTTACCATAATTGATGATATGAATAACCAGAAGAATCATGAAGGTATAGGTTTGAATAATCACAGGTTTTATGCATATTATATCTCTTATCTTGATTGATGATTCAACTAACCAGAAGAGTCCTATGATCAAATAAGAAAATATATGAGTAAAAGAAGACTTCCCTGAAACCTTGAATATTAATGTTTATTATCTGTGAATGATCATGAATATACATGCTTGAGATTATTGTGTCTTGATAATATTAAGATTATACTAATTAATTATGTATGAAGACCTAGAGGATAACACAATGATGATACTAACAAGCATGCATAGGGATCGAGAATGTATATAAGTTCAAGGACAGGTAATCCAGGAAGCAAAGATCAAGAGGGAGCACACTGCAGTAGTTTCTACAAGGATGCAGATATTCAGAGGGAGTTGACCACTTCTCACAATCCACATCAGAATGGAGTTGTAAAGATTCAGAGGGAGTCCACCCAACAAACAAACAAAGATAAGTATTTGAATTGTCATTACTTGCATATTTTATTGTTTAAATAATACTGTTCAATAATGTATATACTGATGTTCTTAGAATTAGGTTGTGCATTATACATATTATAATAAGTGCATTGATGACCAGTATACTACTAATATGCATGGGTAAGTAGCCTATGGAACTGTACAACATTCCATTTCTACTTATCTAGAATGAAACCTCTTTGCTGACATCTTGGGAGTTGTGCACACTCTTAGCAATGTTCTGGTAGAGATTGGAAGGCATCTAGAAAGTTACGGGATATGGATAAATGTTGTATTGAAGCATTGGCTAAGTTGATTGCATGACTGTATGACATATTTCTTTATGTGTAAGAATTTGTTCTGAAAACTATGAGATGTTTTCTAATCATGCAATTTAACTTGTTGTGTAGGAAAGATCGTATGCCATCTCCTACAAAAGAAGAACTACAACATTTGTTCAGCAACAAAATTATCTATTGAAGATATTGAAGTTCCCAGGATATGGGAAGAATGCCATGATCCGTCGATCATGAAGAATGATGTTTGGGATGTAGTCCCAAGACCTGAAGGGAAGTTTGTTATGACTTCCATATGGATCTATCAAGATCAAGCATGCTGCAGACGACAACATAAAGAAATATAAAAGTGATGAAATAGAAGATACACCAGATGGATTTCAAGACAACTTTCTTGAATGGTGTAGTTGAAGAAGAAGTGTATGTGGAGCAACCACTTGGTTCTGAGACACATGACAGGAAATCATATATGTGTAGAACTTGGTATGGTAGGATAGGAAGCTTTCTATCCAGTTTGGTCTTTACCAAGAGTAAAGCAGGTTCCAACCTTTACTACAAGGTTGAGGAAGGCAATCTAGTGATACTAATATGTGTATGACCTGTTTGTATCAGGAGAGGATAGATTGATTGCCGACACGCAGCGGAAGCCTGCTGCCGAGTTCGAGATGAAGAACTTGGGGATGATGCACTATTTGTTATTGGCATGGAGGTGTGGCAGAGTGAAGATGGAATCTTCCTTGGACAAGGGAAGTATGCAGTAGAGATCCTGAAGAGGTTAGGGATGATGGATTGCAAGGCCATGGCCACACCTATGGTATCGAATCTAAAGCTTTTATGTGATGCTTCATCTGAGCCGGTTGATGTCTCTATGTATCATCAGATGATTGGGTCCTTGATGTACCTGACGAACACGAGACTAGACATTTGCTTTGCTATGAACACATTGAGTCAGTTCCTGACAGATCCGAGGAGTGTTCACCTGGTTGCTGTAAAGCATGTTCTGAGGTACCTGAAGAGTATAGTGGATTATGGGCTCGAGTATGAAGCGAATCAAAAGTTTAACCTGCAGGGTTTTGTTGATTTAGATTGGGATGGCAGTGCTGCAGATAGGAAGAGCACATCTGGATGCTGCTTCAGTATGGGATTAGGTGTGATCTCTTGGTTTAGCAGGAAGCAGTCCTGCGTAGCACTGAGTACAGCTGAGGCAGAGTATGTTGCAGCCTGTTCAACTAGTTGTGAGGCAGTATGGCTATGGAAGCTACTGTCTAAGTTATTTGATCTCTCGTTGGATGCTACTGGTATCTTCTGTGATAACCAGAGTTGTGTGAAGCTGTCCGAGAATCCAATGTTTCATGACAGGTCGAAACACATAGAGATCAAATATCACTATATCAAGGATATGGTGCAAAGAGGAGCTGTGAAGCTCCTGTATGTTGCGACAGACGAGCAGATTGTAGATGTGCTGATGAAGCCACTAGCCAGGGTGAAGTTTGAGTACTTCAGAGAGAGGCTTGGCATTCTTCATATCAAGGACACTTCGAGGAAGAAGTGATGGAGACATCTGCTGAGGCCATTCCAAGCATGTTGGAAGGAGGATCCTTCACATGGCTGTGGATGTAAGCACTGGATGATGAGCATCAGGATGATGTTCTGGTTTCTGCTGGATATGATCAGTTGGATCATTTATATGTATGTACGCATCATGTTGGATGCTGGATATGATCGGTTGGATCATGTGTATGTATTTTTGTATATGCATCATGTTGGATGCTTGGACCATGTATATGTATATGTATCAGGTGGATACATTGTATGATCAGGTGGATCATGTATGGTGATATGTATCATGTATTTGTATTTGTATCAGGTGGATACATTGTATGATCAGGTGGATCATGTATGATGATACGTATCAGGTAGATACTTGGTATGCATCAGATAGATGCATTGTATGATCAATATGATCATGGACGACGAGCTTAAGGATGTTGCTCCAGATGACATGCAGCAGGATGTTGCAGTGATGATGATCAGGACGATCATGTGTACATCAGGATGATGTATGGTGAGTATCAGGTTGATACTCTATGGCTGTGGATCAGGTTGTGCAGATGAGCATGTAATTCGTTGCCCTGGGATATTTGCAGATAGTCTTTCGAGGTTTTCCCTATGGCATGTAATTCGTTGCCCTGGGATATCTGGCAAATTCTCTTTCGAGGTTTTGCTCTGGGAGGACATATAATTTGGCCCTGGGAGATCTGCAGATAGTCTTTCGAGGTTTTTCCTATGGCATGTAATTCGTTTCCCTGGGATATCTAGCAGATGCTCTTTCGAGGTTTTGTCCTATGGCATATAATTCGTGTCCCTGGGAGATCCGATAGGTTGGGCTGTGTGCCCGTAATTAGTCCTGCGATGCTCTTGCGAGGTTTTTCCATGACCACATGTAATTCGTGCCCTGGGAGATCCTATAGGTAGAGCTGTGTGCTCGTAACATCCTGGGATGCTCTTGCGAGGTTTTGTGGTGACCACATGTAATTCGTGCCCTGGGAGATCCTATAGGTAGAGCTGTGTGCTCATAACAGCCTGGGATGCTCTTCCGAGGTTTTGTGGTGAGGTCACATATAATTTGGCCCTAGGAGATCTACAAATAGTCTTTCGAGGTTTTTCCTATGGCATGTAATTCGTTGCCCTGGGATATCTGGCAGATGCTCTTTCGAGGTTTTGTGATGCATGTAATAACTCCTGAGGATTCCACAGTATGGCCAGTGATGACGAAGACCTGTAGGTGGTGGGCCTACATCCAGTATGAAAAAGGACTGGCTCTGTAGAACTTCCTATGACGAGTAGATTCAAAGATTGATTGAGATAGCAGCAGTAGTGATGATGATGATGACTCGATGAATATTATCCAGTGACGATGATCCAGAGAAGAAGACTTGTGCTAGAAGACCTGTGCTGAGAAATACCTTCCTAGTTAAGAGGGAGTGTTGATGTATATGTAACTTCGGAATGTATTTCATATATGTATGTTGTATGTACTCCTATAGAGATGGTATTATTCCTCTATACGAAAGTGTCATCATTTATATTGTAAATGTCGTAACTTATACTTGATGGGTTATTAGACCACCTTGTTGGGGTCGGCCCTGTATAAGTCATGTGGGTCGAAGGGTTATTGGACCACCCTATTGGGGGTCGGCCATGTGGGTCGAAGGGTTATTAGACCACCCTATTGGGGGTCGGCCTTGTCAGCATTATGTTATGTGGTTAAGTTCGAGCCTACATGATTTATGTAAAAGGCAAGTCAAGTCAAGTATAAATAGAGTGCGGGAGGCACTCTATTTGATCACTCACTTCTCACTCATGCACTCGAGGAGGAGTGGCGCACTTATGGAGGAGGAGGATCTGCTGCTAGGATATGTCTATTTCTTATGTTTGGGTTGTATCATTGCTCTATCTATCTTTGAGGAAGTTATTGGGGTTTTTCACCTTTATGGTTTTCCCCAAGTAAATCTTTGTGTCTCTTGTGCTTGCATTATTGTCTCCATGATTGATATGCTGTAGATATGTTGTAAATGTTGTTCTCTCAGTTAAGATCCTAGATCAGATTGAAGTAAATTCTGAAAATTTAATAGTTATAGTACTTACCCATGGGGTGGACCTCCAGTTATAGAGGTATATGATTTGCATGTTGAAGCATTAATGTTGTGTGATTTATTACTAACCATGGTCATTGATTTCTATTAAGTCTCCTTTGGAAACTGACCACCTCTAGAGTGAATTACTTTACCATATGATCATTTGGTCCAAGAGTAATATAATATGATCATAACATCTGAAAAATATTCTGAGTATAATCTGATATGATAGATAATTAAATTTAACACATATTGACCATGTAGTAAATATAAGAGATAAAGATAAATGCATATAGAAAAAGAGAATTCGAATTGCTCATGAGATGACTAAGTGAACTCAAATTGTTAAGATTCAATTAAAGCCACAATGTATGCCTCAATTAAATTAGAGAACTCAAATTGATCACTATAGTGATGTTAACAAGCAAGAATCAGTTAAAGAGAGTTAACTAAGTGATAACAAAGAATATCTAGTTAACTAAGTGTTATTGCATGATGACACTTATGTTAAACTAAAAAATGACAATTGAGTTGCGAAACTTGCATGATGACACTTAATATAGCCACCTAACTAAGTGGGGAAGCTTTCAGTTAAGGGGCGAGTTCATCCTAAGAATTAGTTCAATTATTTAATGCACTACATCAGAAGTGGGACGTTCTTCTTCCTGCAAGATTGTTTCATCCAGATAGAGGGCGAGTTCATCATGATGTCAGAAGATAAAAATAGAAGCCAATGCATGTGAATAATATATAAATATTTTATATAGGATTGATGAATTCAATGTGAAGCAAATTCTCTTCTCCCTTGAAGGAAAGGCGCTTCTATTTGTGCAGGATATTATTCTGAGTATGTCTTCTTTATCTTTCTCTTGCTCTAGAATTGCACGAGGGATGCATGATGTAAAATACATTCTTTGTTATCTATCACAATTATACTCGGAATATTTGTTGGGGTTTTTCATCCTCATTGTTTTGAGGGTTTTCCACAAGGTGCATCTTGTGTTATGGTTGAATGTTTCATGTGATTGAATAGTTCATTGTTCAAGTATTCAATGTTTCCGCACTTAAAGTTTTAAAGTTCAAAGCTTATCATATTTGCTAAAAAATTAACAATATATAGATGAATATTATGGATGAAAAGGAAAGTATCGGATGACAATTTTACCGGATTTAACTATAGAGGAAGACATTGATTGTTGAATTGCATGCAAATTTATCTCTGATTCATACAACATTAAATTATAGAAATTGATTATAAAATAAAATAACAAGTTTCAGACTTGCATTCTCTGTCTTCTTCTCGATTGGGAAACTGTGAAGGAAAGTAGAGAGAGGAATATTGTGGATGCTAAGGGAAGTATTGGCCAAACCTTCCATCGCATTAAACTATAGAAGAAAACATACGTTCTATAATTCCATGTAATGTTCTCTTTAATTCTTATAAAAAAAATTATAGTAGTTGAATATGAAGTAAAAAAAGTGTGTGATATGCATTTTCTATTTTCTCCCTTAAGAGTGAGCTACGAAAGATGATGTAGAGATGAATACTATGGATTCCAAGGGAATTATTTGTCGACCCTTTTATCGGATTCAACTATAAAGGAATCCCTTTATGGTGGAGGAAGGGTCAGTCGACCCTTCATAGTAAATCCATTTTCGAGGCGATTACAATTAATAAAGAGCATTTTTAGGCCACCAACGTACAACATACAACCAAAAATATAGGTCACCATGTTTAGAAGGATTTGGTCGTAGCCTCCTCTGTTTTGTCTCCATACATGAGAAGGTTAGTAAATATATGTCGGTTGTCCCTTATAAGAAAATTATATGATCTAGAAAGGGTTGGCCGACCCTTCACTAGGCCCCCACTTTCAGAATAGTAAAATGGATAATCTGGTGTTGACGTCACCACGACGTCACCAAAATAATATAAATTAAATAGATTTTCTTTATATAAATAATTTTCCTCCACGGGACTCTATGCACACAATGGTTAGTCTCTAATTCCTTTGGTTTTCTCAATCTTAAGAGCATCGCATTATACACCATGTTTCCCCCCTATCTTACTCCCCTTCAATAAAATACAGTAGACAACATTGTCATGACATTGAAATATACATTGGATGTGTGGAAAATGTAAAAATATCTCAAAGACATAAGTTGATGAGACTAATAAGAACTGCTTTATATTTGAAATCAAAATATTACATCAACAAATTTGATATTTTAGAGCGTTTGATCTCCTTCACCTGGTTGGAAATGATGTAGTAGAGAAAATTGAAACTTCATATGAAATCAATAAGTACAAAACAAACTATGTTAATGTTACAAGGAAACAAATATGAAGAACAAAGTAATACAAGTGAGCAAATGGTTTGGATACGTGATCTCAAAATCCATTACTCGATCCATGATGACTTAGTTTCTACATCACTGCACTTATAATGAAATTATGTCATCTCTAGTTTGCATTAACATTATACAGATAAAGTCCATCTTGATCTCCAAGTCCATTATTTGTACTCCCAAATGATTGCAGTGGCTCAAGTGGAGGAAGAGGAAAACACATAATTGTATAAAGATATAGGTTGTGTTAACAATGATGTGATGGAACGAGCAAGTGAATAGGAAATGGATGCATTTCTGCCATAGTATCGGGGTCAATCAATCTCCATGAAGACATTCATGGTAGGGTTATCCCTCTAAATTATGATGAGAGACATTATAAAAAAAACCCTAATAGCTACCATCAATACTTCAAGTGGGAGGGAATTCATTTGGAAATCCAAATGCCCAGTTCCTGTTTTGGTTATATTAAATTACCATGACCAGAATAATAGATTTCATATAATATTATGTGTTGTCCTTTGAACGTATTGTATTTTTTTTTTCGATGGTACTAGTAACTTATGTTGAGAGAAACGGGACTTGGATTTCATGCCTAACACACATAATATAATTCTTGGACAAACATATTAATCCAGATATTGTTGTTGCAAAACAGAATGTGAGGGTGTTTTCCTTAAAAACTAGTACCTGTTGACCAACACAACCTCGGTCAACAAGGGTTCGCCTCACTGTCGACACATACTGTAGTCTCCCTAGGCACCGGCCCGAGCAAGTTTGAGCCCACCCAGCAACACCTACGGAGTGGATGAGGTCTCACTCGAGGCGTCCAGGAAGAGAAGACAGAACCATGTTTCTGTCGAGGGAGGAGGAGAGTTGTGGCTGCACAGACTAACTCTATTGCAGTACTTAAACAGAAACTTTAAACATTTGGCAAGGAGTTATAACATATTACTTCATCGCAACATTTATCACCACATTCTACAGAGAACATATTACTTAATCACAACATTTATCATCATAGCAGCAGTAAGCAGGCATTGCATCAAACAACATTCATACATTGCAACATTGCACAAAGTTCGTACCAAAACATCATTATATTACTGTCGCGATCATATACCAGAAGCAAAACATAGATCTCGCACACCATTGGTCCTCTCTCTCTATCTTCCTCTATGCTCGCCTCTATCTAACACTTACAACTCTCATGTATTTATAGGCTTCTTCCATTACAATATTTGTCAACTTACAACTGAATTCCTAACCGACACTATGGACAATTGACCCAATATCTAACTGAATCGGTCCAAATAACCCGCAAACCGCGGTACACTAACTCACTATTACCTACTATGTGGTCCAAGTGACCCAAAACCCGCCAACTGCGGTATTCTTTAACACAAAATACTCCTTTTGCACCCTCATCTGATGTGTCGCAATGTTGGCAGTACCGCGACATTTCCCCATCAAACCGCCTACCAAAAATCCCCCAACACAATCTTGTGGTTCGCCCTCGAGCCACGTCAACTGCTAGACATAGTGCCTTCGAATTGAACTATGTTCCGGTAACTGTTCTTGCTATCTGGATCACGCGGTGTTGTCCCACTCCTTCTGCTACACTGACCGTCGACTCATTGTGTTGTATGTTTAACCCAAAATCGTCATCGCCCGACTTGCTATCATGTACTTCTCAAACTCATCCTCGAGTCTCTTGGAAGGGTACTGATGGGAAGAAAACGAGGACGAGCAGTACCAAGGTGTGAAATTAGCAGATGACTCTGGCACATCTGTTTCGCACCGGCAACCGGTACCTACTGTGGGCGGGGAGATACCACCCCAACCCTTTCAGGGGTCGAGAAGAGCACAATCCTTTGAACAACTACTGCATACTTAATCATGCTGGATCAGCCCTCGGCTCGGGCATAACACAATGTAAATGCACCCACAATATCAAGGTGCTTAGGGACACTCGTCATTCGGGCTCGCAGGGCCCCTGGGGTGCTACCATAGGAAATGAAGTGAAGCATTTCCACAACCTCCTTGGAATTCCTCACAACTCAACTCACAAATTGATCAATCATCATAACCACTCTATTTCGGAACAACGTCATTATAGCGAACTACTAGCTACCTCGATTACTTATAGCCGGACCGTTCCCGGGTCACGACAGTGGGAATGATGCCCCACTACCTCTCATTTGCGTGTGTGATCCCACCGACTGACACAACGGGGGGTGACCATGCTGTCATCAAAGATCCCATGTGCCGACGTGTGAGCAATCTCCTCACATCATGCTGATCGTACCGGCCCAGCATGCCATGTGCAAAACATGCCGTCGTCATGTGGTAATTCGGCCGAATCTGTTAGATGCAATAATGTATAGGGATGATGGGCAGTGGTGACAAGATATTAGTAGAACAACAGTCACGACGCTGCCCCGTACCTCCCAAATCCTTTGTAATCATCACAAAATCCTTCAACAAAATCTATCGTCGGTCCTGGTCGCAATACTACCATGAGTCTCAAACTTGTGGTACAAGCCTCCCTGCTTCCGCATACCTTCGTTTGTTGGTGCACCATCTACCCCCAAGCAACCTACAACACCCACTTTTTTTTTTGTTTTCTCGTGCGACTCAGACATTGTACTGCTCCAAGCCCGATCAATAGGGCTTCAACTTGTGACCATTTACCAGCTTGGGGAGCATCACCCCATCCAACCGCTGTAAGTGAACCGCTCCTCCTAAAGTAATACTATTGATGCGATATGGACCCAGCCAATGCATCTGCAACTTTCCTGGATGTTTCATGAACTTGCTGTCATATAATAACACTAAGTCGCCTTGCTGAAACTGTTTACTTTTGATGTGGCAGTCATGCCATTCCTTCTGGCGATCCTTCTCCACCCCTTGGTGAAAGCCAGCGATAAATCGATCCTCTTCCAGCTCCACCAATTGTGCTAGACGTTCATCTAATGTTGCGACATCATCCATGCTCGTAACAGTCGCAATTCATAGACTTGGAACAATGTACTCCATAGGCATAATTGCTTCCTTCCCATATACTAGCTTGAAAGGTGTCTGACCAGTCAACCTTTTACATGTGGTGCGATAGGCCCACAACACTGTTGGGATTTTTAGATCCCAGTCGTCGCGGTTTGCATTGCATACCTTTGTCAACGCATGCTCCAACACCTTGTTAAATGTCTCCACCGTTCCATTCGTCTGTGGGTGATAGGGTGTACTCTTCTTATGCTGTATCTGCAATTTTTCCGTCAATGCGCTGATAGTGCGATTAAGAAAGTGGCTTCCTTGATCACTCAACAATATCTTGGGGAAGCCGAAACAAGTTATAATGTGATCAAACAAAAATCGAGCAGCTGTTGCGGTGGAGCAATCAACTACAGGTGCTACCTCATCCCATCGGGTCAAGTACTCTGTTGCCATGACAATATACCTCGCACTTGTGCATTTCCCTAGTGGATAAATCGGTCCGACAAAATCCATAGCCCATTTTCTGAACGGTTGTAGTGTCACTTGAGGTAGCAGCGGCATCTCATCTCCTCTCGTCTGGATGGCTTTCCAGTTCGCTGACAAACATCACAAGACCGTGCATAGTCTATCGCATCATTATGTAATGTGGGCCACCAAAGTCCTGCATGCAGTACCTTCCGGGAAGCCGCCCGACCACCATAATGTCCTCCCGCTACTCCACCATGTGCCTCAACCAATATCTACGCTTGCTCATGCGGCAAGACACATCTGCGCAATATCTCATTAGCGCCCAATTTATACAACTCTCCTGCGATTAGCTAAAAGTTAGCAGCCTTGACAACCAATTGCTTCTTCTGAGTAGTGGTAAAGTCAGCGAGTGCGGTGCCGGTCACCAAAAACTGAAGGATGTCATCAGAATATTGATCAACGATGGCAACGTGGAAGAGTTGGGCATCTGAAAACCCGTCTTCGATATTAGTCGGTTCCTCCCCTGTGTCAATCCATGACAAATGATCTGGTCTAGTATTCAACCGCCCTGGTTTCACAATGACTTCAAAATAAAACTCCTGGAACAAAAGTAGCCAACGAAAAATATTTCTCCCCAACATAGGCTTATTGACCAAGTATTTTAATGCAGAAGGATCAGTAAACATTTTAAAGTGGCCACCCAACAAATAATGCCTGAATTTCTGCAGCGCGTAAACCATGGCCAGACCTTCTCGTTCTGTGGTAGTGTAATTGCGTTCTGCAGAGGACAGCTTGCGACTAGTAAAAGAAATGGGATGATCAAGGTTACCGTCGCCAAGTTGAGCCAACACAACCCCTAATGCAATCGATGAAGCATCAACATGGACATGAAATTCCTTACTCCAGTCTGGAAAGACCAAGATTGGGGCCGACGCCATCTTCACTTTGAGCGTTTCGAAACTATCCTAAAATTCTGGGCTCCACTGGAATTCCACATCGTTCTCCAATAACTTTTCCATAGGGGTATTAATCGTAGCATACCCCCTAATGAACTTGCGATAATATCCCATGTGACCCAAGGTCGCGCGCAACTGCTTAACGGTGGTTGGTGGTTGTAACCCCAAAATGAGCACAACTTTGGCTAGATCGACCAACAATCCCTGCTTTCACGTGATATGACCCAGCAATATCCCAAATGGTCCACAAAAAATACATTTCTTCAAGTTCAGCAATATCTGGTGCTATTGGCATCACTCAAGCATTAACCGGAGATTGGCCAGATGATTGCGAATCAATCCATAAACGGTCCAATCATCCATATATACCTGCAAAAACTTTTGAATAAAATCTTTGAATGCGGCAACAACGACCCGAGAGAATATCGCAAGTGCATTCTTCAAACCAAACGACATTACCGTGTACTGAAAGAAACCCCATTTAGTAACGAAAGTTGTCTTATGGTGATCTTCCTTGGCAATGCGAATCTGATGGTAGCTAGAGAATTCATCAGTGAAAGAGTACATCTCATGGCCACCCACTCCTTCAAGTACTTCATCAGTAAACAGGGTTGGAAATGGGTCATGCAAGCAGGCATCGTTCAACTTTTGTAAGTGGACGCAAATGCGTACTTCACCTGTTTTCTTGTCCTGCACCACCATAGGACTGGTCCATTCAGACTCTTCCATAGGTTCGATCATACCAGCATCCAACATGTGATCATGTTCCGCCTTGACCTTTTCTTTATGTTGTGGATTCAGCCGATAAGGTCACTGTCGGACTGGCTTAGCATTTGGTTTCAATGGAATCTTCATCTCTCCCAAATCACCTAGGATTCCCTTCATTTCAGAAAACTTCATGGGAAACACATCTTGCAACTCATGAAGTAACCCAGTAACCTTACTCATCATCTCATCATCCCAATAATCCCCAACATTAACAAACTTGGGAGTAGCCTCGGTGCTGATATTCATCTTGCGGAGCTGCAATGGTTGACTGAACGGATTAGTTGGTGCAACAGGTGGGACCACATCGTGAATTCCTTCAGATTCAGGAATGTTAACATTCTAGGGATCATCATCGTCCTCCGGGCCACCATTGATGTTGAAGCACTCCATGAGAGACTGCATCTGACAATGTGTGTGTGGGTCGATAGGGAAAGCCACTGGAACAACCTGAAGTACCATGTTGCGGATGAGCTACAGGGCATTATGGACATCAGGATTGGCATCCGCAAAAGTCAACGTATGAGTGAAACAGATCGTCAACTCCCCCCATGTTGTAATGTCTCGGCGCAACTTGGCTGCAGTGTACAATGAGCGCGGTATCTCATCCAAAGTATGTACAAAAGTGTGGACCCACTAATCTCTGGGTTGCGCTACCCATAAGCATTGGCACTCCATCTCATGATCACTGGGATCAGTCCGGCCATCATACTTGCCAGTGTGATAAACTTCAATATCGCCAAACCGAACCATCATCAACCTTCGACATTGTGGCCAACCTTTAATGAATTTCTTATGTGTCGCCCACCAACAAGCCGGAGCAGCCTTCTGTGCTTCATCCAATGCCAGCAATCACTGTGGTTCTGAGACGCGGTCTTCAAATTCTGCTAAAAAGGTGGTTAAGCCGAGCAACCCCTCATAGATAGGCAATGTGATCGTTTCTGTCGCAACATGACATGGGGATTTCATAATTAAGCCACATTTCTGGAATGGTACTTCATGCATGCAGTTCTGCCAATGTTCCAAGGCATCATCAGAGTCGAAAGACGCAGAGCTCTCCCTGTGCCACTCCAACTCACCGTGGATAGTAGGATGAATATAATCTTCAAAAATATTGAATGCATGGTCCATCCAGTGGGATCATCATCTCTTATAGGTTCAACGTATCGACATCCTTCAACCGGATCCAACGGGGCTATGACCCTAAAATCGCGATTCTCAAAGGTCATCATGCGCTTCTTGAAGTTGATGACAGCTCCACTATCATTAGCCTATTCGATCCCCAAGAGCGCCGGATAAGAGCTTCCTCCCTCAACCACCTCAATAACATCAAAGTCAGCATAAGTCTTCATGCCCTGAATATAAATCGTGAGTCACAGAACTTGCCCAATGGGTGTTACCTTCGCATGGTTAGCCAACCGGAGTTGTACAGGTGACCAGCTGAATGGGGGACTCCCCATCTTTTGCCATGCCTTCTTGGTTAACATGTTAACATCTGAACCAAGGTCAAGAATCACAAATTCAACATTATAGTCACCAATCTGAATATTCATTCGCATCTCTTTTCCAGTCTTCCCTCGATGTAGGGAGTTTACTTCCGACTCTTGCCATCCTTTTGGAAATTGCTGCAACCATCCCTCAATCTCAACCAAGGAAGCTGGGTCTCATGCCAATGATAGACAGCTTTTAAGGAACTTTTGCAATGTCCCCGGTGGTGGTGGCTGGTCAGCGTCTGCTGTAGTATAAAAGACAGGCGGCATATCGCAAACAACAGCCTTACCGCGGTCTTTCTCCAAAGTGCAACGTGCCTCCAGGAATGTTTCTCGCTTCGTATCAATGTCGAATGGTATTCTCTTTTGACCAGCCAACCGAATCAGTGGTCGCGAACCATCTTCCCCAGTTGTCTTGCCTCCATGAGTGACAACAGCCACCGAAGCATCTTGTGGTCGCGGTTCGGCAGAAATGGTCTCAATATTTGCATCTTGCGTTTGGTTCTGCTGCAGATTCCCCGATTGATTGACATTTTGATTGACGATCAACAGTGGTCGTGGGGGTTGGTTCTGCACTGGCTATTGGACCGAGTTCTGTACTGGTTTCTATGGCTGGGCCTGATTCTGTAGCTGCGGAGCGTTCCCTGCTTGCCATTGTGCAATCAACTGTGGACAATTCTCAACTGTATGATCATTACCAAAATAAAACGTACACTGATTCTATAGCAGTGGGTAGTCGCGTTGATAATGCCCCATACTGCACAGTGGTAACATTGCACAGGTCCACGAACTCCTCGACCTCCTCCTCCATGACCAAATCTGCCACCGCGTCCACCCGTATATCCTCCTCAGTAGACGGCCTGCTATTGGTACTGAGGTTGGTTAAACTGCTGCTGCATTGGTTCTGGTGGTATCCCTTTCCCTTGTGGTGCATACTGCGATTACTGTACGTACTGTGGCTATGGGGGGGTCATCTGCATCGGAGTGTATTGCGGCGTGAACTGTTGCAGTTGCTGTTGCTGTGGTGCAAACTGCATTTGTGGTTGCGGTAGCGGCTGGGATACCTATAGTTGCAGTTGTGGTTGTTGCACAGCACGCTGATCATCCTTAACGTAGAATGCATCACACATCCTCTCCTGTAGCAACCCATATGCACGACAATCTTTGTCGTCGTGACCCACCGACTTGCAGAATGTGCAGTAAAGATTTCATGGGTTGTGACCATGTTCTACATATATGGGAAATTATTGTGACTGTGCCCAAACACATGACAAACACGACACCACTGCATACTGTCGCCATTCAACGGGTTTGGCGCACCTGGAACCAAATAATTATGGAAATCCAGGCAATTATCCTTTGTATGCCCTTCTCCTCAGCATCGTGTACACAATACTTCATCACATTGTTCCTTGTTCTTCTTCAAGTCTTGCAACTGAATAGTCAGTTTGGCGATCTGCGTCTGTATCTGCGACATCCCGGCTGCATTGTCTCTAATCGGTGACATCTCCAATCGCATTGCAATCTCTAGAGCTTCATTAGGCGTCGATATTGTTTGCTACATCAGTGGCATCCGAATGTGGGGTAACAGTGCTGCAATGAACCATTCTCTATGTTGGACGATGCTCATATCAAAACTAACCTTTGCCATCAATGTCTTGAATCGCTGGTCGAAATCCCATACCATCTCATTGGGATACTGCTTAATTTCCTTTAATTTAGTAATGTATTGGGCCTCCGACTTAGGCCGTCTAAATTTAGCAATCAGCCCATCCCGAATCTCATCCAGGGACTTATTTAGGGCCCCCGTAGGCACTAAAATAAACTTCATGAACCAATCTAATGCATGACCTCACAGAGTCATGGCTAACTGTCCTTTCTTAGCATTGGCATCAGTGATATGTTTCATGGCCCAGACCGCTTCACACAAAAACCAATACTGTTCTGGGTTGTCTGTCGCACTTCCATGGAACAACGGTAACTTAGCATCATCGCCCGCCATTCTGGGCTTCCTTCCTCTTGTCGTTTTGCTACTACCAATTAACTTCTGTGGAATTGACGAACTCGGCGGTGTCAAAGTAGTATTTATTGTTGTTTGAGAGTCAGTGAGTGGAGGTGTGGGTACGTTGGTGCCAGGGTTTGGTCCTGCCTCTATCCTGGGCGTATCCTGGTCGTCCTTATCAGGACTATGAGGTCACTTCGTCCCATGTGGTCTTCCTTCGCGATTTTGCAGTTCGATCGCAGCAGGACCTTCTCCCGTCCTCTACCTCACTCCCCTCTTGTAAGACCAATTTCTTCCTCGGCTTCGCTCACAGTCTCCTCATGGTCTGCACCCATCTACCCCTTACCATTCCATATACCGCCCCCCAGCAGTCGCGGTACCCACAGCCTCCGCCCACCAGGCTGTCTACTGATCAAGGTGCATCTTTAATATACCATTTTCGTAGATTAGCATCTTAATCGACAGTTGGAGCAACATCAAAAACCTTCCCCTCAGTCCTCGAAAGAAGTATCTTTCAGCTTCACTATAGGATTTCTTCGTGTCAACCACAAATTCAGTGATATATCCTTCCAAGATGCTATCAAGCCAAACTTCGATAGCCTGCGATGCCTTATTATCGACTTCCTGCAGCTCCTGAATCAATTCCGGGGTCCAACATGTCGGTTCACCACCCTGGAAGTTCCTCTTCTAGAAGGTCAGCTTCGACAACCATTCGTACAGAATAACCGGGAATTCACAAAAAAACCATTCATGCGGACCGTTGTGAATATATCTTCCCAGCCAATGATCTACTGTCAGTCACGTGTTCCAGCTTTCTTCTTCAGCAAACTCCTGCAACTTTTGATTGAACCATTTCTGTATCTCCGGCTTCGTTGGGTGTGACAACATGACCTCCTTCTACTCTACACACAGTCCCGGCAATGGAACCATTTGTTGACCAACACGACCTCGGTCGACAGGGGTTCGCCTCACTGTCGACACATACCACAGTCTCCCTAGGCAACGACCCGTGTAGGTTTGAGCCCACCCAGCAACACCCACAAAGCGGATGAGGTCTCACCCGAGGCATCTAGGAAGAGCAGACGGAACCATGTTTCCGTCAAGGGAGGAGGAGAGTTGTGGCTGCACGGACTAACTCTATTGTGGTACTTAAACAGAAACTTTAAACATTTGGCAAGGATTTATAACATATTACTTCATCGCAGCATTTATCACCACATTCTACAGAGAACATATTACTTAATCACAACATTTTTCATCATAGCAACAGTAAGTAGACATTGCATCAAACAACATTCATACATTACAACATTGCACAAAGTTCGTACCAAAACATCATTATATTATTTTCGCGATCATATACCAGAAGAAAAACACAGATCTCGCACACCATTGGTCCTCTCTTTCTATCTTCCTCTATGCTCGCCTCTACCTAACGCTTACAACTCTCATGTATTTATAGGCTTCTACCATTACAATATTTATCCACTTACAACTAACTTCCTAACCGACACTATGGACAATTGACCCAATATCTAACTGACTCGGTCCAAATGACCCCAAAAACCCGCAAACCATGGTACACTGACTCACTATTACATACTATGTGGTCCAAGTGACCCAACACCCGCCAACTGCAGTATTCTTTAACACAAAATACTCATTTCGCGCCCTCATCCGATGTGTCGCAGCGTCGGCGATACCGCGACATTTCCCCATCAAACCGCCTGCCAACAATACCGTGGCTCGTTCTTGAGTACCTACTCTATTTTACGCATATCTAGCTATGTTACCAGAAATGAGAAACGAGAAATGAAATTAGAAACAAGAATGGTATGAGAAACAAAGTTTCTAGGTTTTGCATTTAAAAAACAAAGAGAAAGAAACAACAAAATTGAAGGTGAAGAGCTTGGAGATCTACTACTAAAAGATTTATAGTATTAATAGCTACATATATTCTTATGATTTTAGGTATATCTCAAAAGTTCTTTCAACAACTTCTATGCAAAATTCCAAAATAAATATATGGTAAAGCTCATTCACTAGAAGTGTTTTTATGCTTCTCAACCAATAACCTAGAGGTCTCAAGAAATTTAAATATTATAAAAAATCAGTAGGATTTAAAAAAGAAATATAGACACAGTGGCCAAAGATTGGATGTTTAGTCGAAGAGAAGGAAACATGGGCCTAGTCAAAACACCATGAACAATGCCAAATCAGAGTTTTGTTAAGAGTATGTAGGCATCTCTAACAAAGGCCATTGACATGACCTTTGATTCCATCTTCCTACAAAATTCCTTTTCCATTATAACTAGATCACCCTTATAACTTTAAATGTGCACTCTATTAATATTTAATTTCCAAATACTTAAATAAGTACAAATATCTATTTAAAACTAGAATTTAATAATTCTCAAACTAAAAACGATCAACACATTCAGTTAAACCTATAAGGCATATATATTTTTTAACCAATGCTACTTTAAAAATCACAAGACAAGAGATTTTAGATTTAAATGAGGACAGTGTAATGGATTTTTCACAAGCAATCTCATTTCATTGAGTAACAAAAGTATAACCATAATCTCTAACCTATGTGAAACCTTTGGCCACATTAAATATGGATCTATATAAGACATTAGGTAAAATTTACTCCATTTCCAATTCAAAACGTTCCAAACAGAAATGAAATCTTTGTTGCACATAGTATCATTTTCTTGAACACAAAATAAAAGAGAAAAAATAATAGATTGATAAATCTACAATACCTATAAACATTTCATGTTTAGAATTCTCCTCACATTGATAGCAAAAATAAAGTTGCGCTAAATGAGAGATTTAGCATAAGTGAAGAAATATAACATTGTAATATATATTCCCATGCTTACTTTGAAGTCCATGGGAATAATATTCGAAGAGTTGGCATCAAAGAATAAATTTGGATGCAGATAAGCAATAAAAGGAAACGGTTTGACTGCAAGGGCTGCAGAAAGATACTCAAATTCCTCTGCCATTATTTGTCCCCTAATAATGAAGTTGATCATTCAAATATGTGTACTGTAATAATGGAATAGAATGGTGTTGTTTCATATTTTTAAAGGCTTATACTCTAATATATAAATATAGAAAAGTTGAGAAAGACTCGAGGCATGAGAAATTTTGGGTGTGTGGGTTGAAACCTTAAAATAAGGGATGAGGTATTTGTGAATTTGAGTATGAGTTTAGTTCCATTTCCAATAATTCCATGGTGAGAGAGGTATATGACACAGGGGATAATCCCATTGTTAGAGAGAAATGCAAAGTAAGATCGATAATTGCACCATATGAG
The DNA here is from genome assembly GCA_027924585.1 of Larix kaempferi. Classification (NCBI taxonomy): domain Eukaryota; kingdom Viridiplantae; phylum Streptophyta; class Pinopsida; order Pinales; family Pinaceae; genus Larix; species Larix kaempferi. Next base: position 1,232,307 of record BSBM01000916.1, on the reverse strand, counting down.
ATAATGGTAAAATAAGGGACTAGCCCACTCTGAGAGGGCAGTGAAAAATAATGAATACCACAATCAATATGAAAGAGGGGTGAGAATTTGTATGAAATCCTACTAATATTTGGGATTCTATTTCCAACTCCAGCTTGAACTCTAGGCTAGCTGCTCCACTCAGTTATCTTCGCTTCGATAATTTTTTATGAAAACCTGGTTTCCAACTCTAGCTTGAACTCCAGCCTGGCCGCTCCACTTAGTTATCTTCGCTTCAGTGCAGGCAATAGACTATCAAGTGAATGAAGGTATTAAATTTCAAACAACAGTGGTATTTCATTTAATAGTACAAGGTAGTAGAATGTAGTGGGAAACCTCATTTCCAAGTTTCCACATCTGCGCAACATTTATTGTCCATTCAGTTTTGGCCTATGAAAATTTACGTGGGAATCTGCCCCGCCACCCACCAAATGATCCAAAAATTAAATTCAACCTTGAAACCATATAACATGGAGTTCCCTAAGAAATGAAAAATCGTTGCTACATAAATCGCTAGGAGAAACGATGATTTTCTTAATAAACGTTTTTCTCATTGTAGAAATGACCGAAACGTAGACCATCCTCACATTTTTGGTAACAAAGAATATATAGTATTACGAATATTTCACCAAATCACTTCCTAAACAATTCTTCCCTTACTTTACCAGCACCATACATATCCTCTGAAAATTTCCAACCACAAAGATGACGCCCAAAACCATAAAAACAACTACAAAAATTAAATACACACCCTATGTGTTATAAAGATACATATGATAGTATTATGAAAAACTAAGTTAGTCCTAGGTCTACTTATGCACTTCTCCAAGGAAGCTATATCTAATAAGTTGGAAATGGAAAATGGAAAATGAACAAAATCTTCAAACCTGGGTTGTCAGTTGATAACTATGATCTCCTAACTAGGGCCTCCATCTATAATGTGTAGACGACTTCCCTTGATAATCACCATGAATTATCTCAACAAGATATCCCTTCCACGATCATGCACAACAAAAATTACCCTTCCACAGTCACCAGAGCATATGAATTTGTGCAGAGCCAGAATTTCCTTCCATAGTCACTAGAGCCCACGAATTTGTAAATGAATTCGAAATACTGAGAAACAATATTTTCATCCATATCATATCTTCTACAAGACACCATTTATATATATATCAATCCATATGATGTGATGTTTAATTAATTTCATGCTCTGGGGGTTTCCTGTATGAACCTATGGCATTGTTACGTTAACCTTTGCAGGCTCGATAAATCATTTATTTACATTGTTAGGCTTGATTACTTTGTTAAGTCACCTATAAATCCCAGATGTAGATCTAAAAAATAAGGGGAGGCACCCCTGGTAACTCAGCCATAAAGTCCAAGTGTAGACCTAGGTGATAGGAGGCATGTGAGATTCCTGTCGATTAAAACCTTGAGGGGGGTTGGTGATTACTCCAAGCCAAGTTTACATGGGGTATTGTTAGATTAACCTTGACTAAATAAATGAATCATTGAGCTAAATGAATTACTAAGTATTGTTAGGGTATTTTGGCCATAGGAATGCATGAAGCTTATAACAAGGCTTGGCATACTTCATTGTATGAGGGCCCGGCGGTGAGTGGTGGAGGATCGCCTTGCCAACTTGGCTGGATTTGTTCAAAGAACAAAGATACCTTTGCTTGGTTTTCTACGGAAGGGTTTTCCAAGCTAAATTGTGTGTAAAATTGTGTATGCATGATTTATATTTTAATATTGTTGCCATGTTTTATGCCTAATAATTATTATAATTTTTTGTATTGCATGATAATAATTATGCTCGTTTAATCTTTAAAAGACATAGCTTGTGGGATCATGGGATATTAACATATATAACTAATTTCACTATATTTTAAGGTGTAATTCCTCCAAAATTCCTTTTGTTGAACCCTCCTCCCAAAACACCTTTCCAATTAAAAATTAGACTAACCCAATATGTTATTAAGATATTGTGAGGCTCTATTTTTTCCATTGTATTTTTAAATTATTATACCCCTTTCTATCTTCAATACCCTTCCTATGGTGACATGTCATAAATATTGAAAGATTAATCTAATTTCACACACAGTCATATTTAGACCCATTAATTTAAACATAAAGTACCAATTCAACCCTTTCAATATCCAATTCAATCCCCCATATACATAATTATAAACTCACCCCCCCTAGTAATACCTATATGTTTTTTAGTATATTAAAAATAGTTTCCCCTTGACCATGATATACTAGGAAAATTATTGTTTCAATTTTTTAGAGTATTGAATCCCCCAATATGAACACCCATGCTATAATGTTTCTAACCTAGTGCCCTAGCCATGATTTCATGATTTCGTGATATGAATCCACAACACGAGGAATCTGTGAGAGTTAAATGTCATAACTGGGAATACTTCCTTACTATCTGCCAACACCATTTATATGTTGAATAGGTATATTAAGTGCACTCCACACATGCCTTTAATAGATTAATTATACAAGTCTGCATACAGGAAAAGAACAACCAAAAAATAGATGAGATTTCATCAAAGCTAATAAGGAGGTATTGGAAAAGGTATATAAGGAGGTATGAGCTTTTACATAGCCCATTTTACTCAATTTTAGTTGATGGAATCACTAATCGAACTATGGAGCACTTGTTTTGATTATTAATATATTTTTTTTTACATATTAATTTATATTAAATGACAAATGAACTAGATCATGACAAGTAGAAGTTATACTAGGACAATGTGTAAGAAAATTCAAATGCTTGCTTCAAATAAAAGATGAAACAAGTAAGTCTATGTATGATGCAATGGTCACTCTTCTAACATAGATGGGTCTATATTAGATGAGATCAGTTGGGTTTGGTTCTAACGGGTCATCTTCCATGAGTGGTCTAAGTCATGAAGGTTGTTTTATATTCTAAGGTGTTTTACTCCCCTTTGTGCCTCTGCAAATATGGGATTAACAGATGAGGAAGATCGAAAAAAGAGTGGCAGGGTCACAAGAGAATAGAAAAATGACTTACAAAAGTAGCATATCCTGGTGGAATATTTGATATGAAAATCAAATTCCAACAAGTGAACAAGCCCATAAATGGCCTAGATCTAATTGAACACTTCGGAAAGATAAATCCTTCCCATTAGTGGCATCATGGCATATTAAATTAAGATTAGAAAGCAATTAAACCAATTGAGGGCTCATATTATATCAAAATACCTTACATGGTCAAATATGAAGCGTTGGTAGTCGAGGAAGTGCTTGACCAAAAGAATAAATATAATGCCCATCAATGGCTAGGATTATATCGGGTTTGCATCATATAGTGGATCAGAACAATTGAAGGAAGAAAAACATGTGGAAAGAAGAATGCACCTTTCAATGGTTGAGATCTATTCAAGCATTTCTCGAAGATAGATTCATACCATAGATGACATTAAGGCCGGAATTAGGGTTAAAGTATGAACTTATCCGTGGACGGTTCAAAAACTCTAGTGGATCTAATGATTGAGAAAGAGTGTTAGATCCACTAGAGTTTTTGAATTTAAAGTATTTTTGTTTTAATGAATGATAATGTTGAGCTTATAGAATACCTAGGACCGAGTCGAGACATGGAGAACTCGAACACCACCCAAATTGATGAACATAAAACATCACATACTAATCAATAGCACTTTGCATTGTTTCAACATCAATATGAAAGGCTCCCTCGATGTAGAAATGCACCATAGCAAGTTACTTCTACATAGGAAATTATTCTTCTCCGAGTCATTCATCAAAATAACATGGGGACATCTGGACAAGTGTCAAGGAGAAAAAGAATGTTTTCCCCACCGACAACTCAGATGGGATTGTGCAACTCATCTAGGAAGATCCAGACCATTGGAGGATCTATGACATGCATTGAATATAAAAAGGGAGATTTCCTATGATGACCCAAATTAAACCACGATTCCTTCTCTAATAAATATGGATCGTTAACAGTGTCAAGGAATAAGTCTGGGATAAAAAGAGGTTCAGAATATGCCATTCCAAGACCAAGATTAGATCATGCACCTTTTTGCATGGAATTGTGATCATCGATGGGGTTACAATGCAAGAAAATAATAATAAAGAGTTCTCCCCGTTAGTGGTTATGATTGAATCATGTCAATCTTATAAATATGGATCAGGTCCATTCACTAAATATGGTATTTATTCCGCCCTATGATAGTATAATTGATTCGAGGTATCAAGGGATGATCATTCATGCGAAACCGCAACCACACCAAATTAGTTGGTGTGTCAATCTTGAAAAATATGCCAGTTCTGCTTCACACCGGCGTATGTAAGCTGCCACCATCAAAATATTGTCTCAGCCACTAGCTCCATGACTCATTGTTAAATTTTTAGAATTTACTTCAATCTGATCTAGGATCTTAACTGAGAGAACAACATGTATAGCAAATCTACAACATATCAATCATGGACACAATAATGCAATCACACAAGAGACACAGAGTTTACTTGGGGAAAACCATAAAGGTGAAAAACCCCAATAACTTCCTCAGAGATAGATAGAGCAATGATACAACCAGAATACAAGAGATAGTCTTCTCCTAGCAGCAGAGCCTCCTCCTCCACAAGTGCGCCACTCTACCAAGTGTGAGTGAGTGAATAGAATGTGTAAAATGAGAGAGACACACTCTCTATTTATACACTAACTTGACTTGACCTTTAATCAACTAGGTCGGACTCAACTTAACCACTTAACATAATGCTGACTGGGACAACCCCCACTAGGGTGGTCTAATAACCCTTTGACCCACATGGCCAACCCCCAATAGGGTGGTCTAATAACCCTTTGAACCACATGACTTATACAGGGCCAACCCCAACAAGGTGGTCTAATAACCCATCAAGTATAAGTTATGACACTTACAATATAAATGATGAAACTTCCATATAGAGGAATAATAACATCTCTATAGGAATACAATATACATATATGTCAAATACATTCTGAAGTTACATATACATCAACACTCCCTCTTAACTAGGAAGGTATTTCTTGACACAGGTCTTCTAGCACAAGTCATCTTCTCTGGATCATCGTCACTGCTGCTGCTATCTCAATCAATCTCTGAATCTACTCGTCATAGGAAGTTCTACAGAGCCAGTCCTTTTTCATACTTGATGTAGGCCCACCACCTGTAGGTCTTCGTCATCACTGGCCATACTGTGGAAACCTCAGGACTTATTACATGCATCACAAAACCTTAAAAGAGTCTCTTGACAAGCAAGAACCCTAAAGAGCGTCTGAGGCCTTTTTCATCCTGTCTAGATCTCCAGGACTTATTACATGTGACCCCACCACAAAACCTCGAAAGAGAATCCCAAGACTGATTACGAGCACAAGGCTCAACCTATCAGATCTCCCAGGGCACAAATTACATGTGGTCACCACAAAACCTCGAAAGAGCATCCCAGGACTGATTACGATCACAAGGCTCAACCTATCGGATCTCCCAGGGAACAAATTACATGTGGTCATGGCAAAACCTCGAAAGAGCATCCTGAGACTGATTACGAGCACACAGCTCAACCTATCGGATCTCCCAGGGCACAAATTACATGCCATAGGACAAAACCTCGAAAGAGCATCTGCCAGATATCCCAGGGCACAAATTACATGCCATAGGCAAAACCTCCAAAGACTATCTGCAGATCTCCCAGGGCACAAATTATATGTCCTCCCAAGCAAAACCTCGAAAGAGCATTTGCCAGATATCCCAGGGTACAAATTACATGCCATAGGCAAAACCTCGAAAGATTATCTGCAAATCTCCCAAGGCACAAATTATATGCTTATCAACACAACCTGTTCCATGGCCACAGAGTATCAACCTGATACTCACCATACATCATCCTGATGTACACATGATCATCCTGATCATCATCACTGCAACATCCTGCTGCATGTCATCTGGAGCAACATCCTGAAGCTCGTCATCCATGATCATCCTGATCATACAATGCATCTACCTGATGCATACCAAGTATCTACCTGATACATATCATCATACATGATCCACCTGATCATACAATATATCCACCTATACAAATACAAATACATGATACATATCACCATACATGATCCACCTGATCATACAATGCATCTACCTGATGCATACCAAGTATCTACCTGATCCATATCATCATACATGATCCACCTGATACAAATACAAATACATGATACATATCACCATACATGATCCACCTAATCATTAAATGTATCCACCTGATACATATACCGATACATGGTCCAAGCATCCAACATGATGCATATACAAAATACATACAAATGATCCAACCGATCATATCCAACATCCAACATGATGCGTACATATATAAATGATCCAACTGATCATATCCAGCATCCAACATGATGCGTATACAGAGCAGTAACTGGAGCATCGTCCTGATGCTCATCATCCAGTGCTTACATCCACAACCATGTGAAGGATCCTCCTTCCAACATGCTTGGAATGGATTCTGCAAATGTGTCCATCACTTCTTCCTCGAAGTGTCATCAATCCGAAGAACACCAAGCCTCTCTCTGAAGTACTCGAACTTCACTCTGGCTAGTGGTTTCGTTAGCACATTTGCAATCTGCTCGTCCGTCGCAATGTACAGGAGCTTCATAGCTCTTCTCTGCACCATATCCCTGATATAGTGATATTTGATCTTTATGTGTTTCGACCTGTCATGAAACACTGGGTTCTCGGACAACTTCACACAACTCTGGTTATCGCAAAAGATAGCATCTAATGGGAGATCAAATAACTCAAACAGTAGCTTCCATAGCCATACTGCCGCAAAACTAGCTGAACATGCTGCAACATACTCTGCCTCAGCTGTACTCAGTGCTATGTAGGACTGCTTCCTGCTAAACCAAGAGATCACACCTGATCCCATACTGAAGCAGCACCCAGATGTGCTCTTCCTATCTGCAGCACTGCCTGTCCAATCTGAATCAACATAACCCTGTAGGTTAAACTTTTGATTCGCTTCATACTTGAGCCCATAATCCACTGTACCTTTCAGGTACCTCAGAATATGCTTTACAGCAACCAGGTGAACACTCCTCGGATCTGTTAGGAACTGGCTCAATGTGTTTTTACCGCAAAGCAAATATCTAGTCTCATGTTCGTCAGGTACATCAGGGACCCAATCATCTGACGATACATAGAGACATCAACCAGTTCAGATGAAGCATCACACAAAAGCTTCAGGTTCGATGCCATAGCCTCGCAGTCCATCATCCCGAACCTCTTCAGGATCTCTACTGCATACTTCCCTTGTCCAAGGAAGATTCCATCTGCACTCTGCCACACCTCCATACCTAGAAAGTGGTGCATCACACCCATGTTCTGCACATATATGACTCCCTGTCATGTGTCTCAGAACCAAGTGGCTGCTCCACATACACTTCTTCTTCAACTACACCATTCAAGAAAGTTGTCTTGAAATCCATCTGGTGTATCTTCTATTTCATCAGTTTTATATTTCTCTATGCTGCAATCTGCAGCATGCTTGATCTTGATAGATCCATATGGAAGTCATAACAAACTTCCCTTCAGGTCTTGGGAATACATCCCAAACATCATTCTTCATGATCGACGGATCATGGCATTCTTCCCATATCCTGGGAACTTCAATATATTCAATAGATAATTTTGTTGCTGAACAAATGTTGTAGTTCTTCTTTTGTAGGTGATGGCATACGATCTTTCCTACACAACAAGTTAAATTGCATGATTAGAAAACATCTCATAGTTTTCAGAACAAATTCTTACACATAAAGAAATATGTCATACAGTCATGCAATTATCTTAGCCAATGCTTCAATACAACATTTATCCATATCTCGTAACTTTCTAGATGCCTTCCAATCTCTACCAGAACATTGTTAAGAGTGTGCACAACTCCCAACATATCAGCAAAGAGGTTTCATTCTAGATAATTAGCAATGGAATGTTGTACAGTGCCATAGGCCACTTACCCATGCATATTAGTAGTATACTGTTCATCAATGAAACTATTCTAATATGCATAATACACAACCTAATTCTAGGAACATCATTATATACATTATTGAACAGTATTATTTAAACAATAAAATATGCAAGTAATGACAATTCAAATACTTATCTTTGTTTGTTTGTTGGGTTGACTCCCTCTTAGTCTTTGCTTCTTTTCTGCAACTCCATTCTTATGTGGATTTTGAGAAGTGGTCAACTCCCTCTGAATATCTGCATCCTTGCAGAAACTACCGAAGTGTGCTCCTTTGCTTTATTGCAGGAGCAACTAGAGTGTGCTCCCTCTTGATCTTTGCTTCCTAGATTACGTGTCCTTGAACTTACATCCATCCTTAATCACTATGCATGCTTATTAGTATCATCATTGTGTTATCCTTGAGGTCTCATACATAATCACACATTTATTAGTATAATCTTAATACTATCAAAACACAATAATCTTAAACATGTATAGTCATGATCATTCACATATAATAGACATTAGTATTCAAGGTTTCAGGGAAGTCTTCTTTTACTCATACATATTCTTATTTGATCATAGGACTCTTCTGGTTAGTTGAATCATCAATCAAGATAAGATATATAATATGCATAAAACCCGTGATTATTCAAACCTATACCTTCATGATTCTTCTGGTTAGTCATATCATCAATTATGGTAAGAAACATAATATGCATACAACCAAGATTATTCAAACCTATGACTTCATGAATAATCATTGTCAACAACACAACAGTATAAGATCCTAACACAAGGTAGGATTCTAGCTTGATATAGAAAAACATACCTGGATTAGCATGCTAGCTAGTTATGTCTAACATACCCACATAATGTCTTCTGGTTCTCTTCAGTGACTTGTGCTAGTAACCTACATGTCTCATAAGTTAACCATTGTAGAACCAAGTTATACATACCTCGAAAGTAGATCTTCTATGTGATCCATGACAATGGATGAAACTTTGTCTTCATGTCACCATGAGCATATGTTCTTGAACTAGAACATGATTTGACTTTCTTGGAGTACCTTTTATGTTAGCAAACAACATAAACCTCATACAACATCACAATGCATTAGTACAATCATAAGTGTCAAAACCTTAATCAATGAATATCTTCTATTAAGGTGATACAACAAGTCCAGCAATTAATCAAGATTGTACTGTAATGATATGAAGACAAACATATGATAAACTTAACCATGAAACATACGTGTAAGCCATACCTGTCAAGATTGCTTGTAATCTTCTTATGGATGGCCTTAGCCTCATCTCCCTCTGAGACAGGAACTTCTTCACTTATGCAGGTGACCAATCCATCTTCTTCTAGGATTAACCCAATCCACTTGATTTGAAAGAACTGGACCTGGAGTTGGATTAGTGTTTGTCAAAGAAACCCCAAAAATTCAAACTTTGAATTTCAAACTTCCGAAAGGATATAAATATGCGCCTTGATGAGTTGATCAAGTTGGTATATTCAGAATTTGAAAACTGCAAAGTTTCACCCTTCAAAATTGCCTTTTAGATTTCCGGATTCACTAGGGAGGACCCTGAATTAGGGCTTGAGTTTTCTAGAGCTTCACCCAACCAAAAGATTTGATTCAAAACTCTAAGCTTCGATTTTTCTGAGGAGCTTCCAGCCGTGGTCACAGATTTCCAAAATTCCAATTTTTGCAAAAGCCCTAATTTTCCATCTTTTCGATCAAAGTCTCGAACTGGGGTTTGATCAAGCTCGGCCTTCTGCCCAACCAAAAAATATGATCTTGGTCTCTAAATTTCGATTTTGATGAGTAGCATCCAGCCGTGGTCTCCGATTACAAAAATTCCAACTTTCTCCGAAGCCCTAAATTCCGGAAGCCATGAATGAAGGTACTCAAAAATAATTCTGTTTTGACAGAAATATGTACCTGATTGTTTCTGGTGTAACTCCAAACTTTTTGATCCACAGAGTCTGAAATATTTTCTTGAGATAGCTTGACCTGTTATATTTCCATCCCGATAGGTCTTACCTCAATTGGATTCTCTGAGAGAGATTTATGCCAAGTGTCACAACGTGACCTGTTTATGGGATAATAGAAGAGAGAGAACTTGTACGGCATGCCACGTGTCATTGTATCAACTTCAGCCTCTGGAAAATTTTTCTGAGATAGTACAATCTGTGTACTACCTGTCACTTTTTATGAAATTTCATTTTTAGCTTCCTATCCCAAGTTATGATCTTTTTCCCAAGGTCACCTGATTTTGACTCAGATCTAGAAGAGGCAGAAACCCTATATTGTACAGATCATAAATCACAATGTACAACGAATTAGAGGTTTTCCTTTGGATACAAGGTACATGGGGATTTGATCTTCGACCTGTGAAAGTTTTAGATCCGAAAACTTTGCCAAAACGGATTTATAGTGAAATTTCTACGATGACTGGTTTTTGCTATATCAAGCCCTAGCATCGTAAGTGCAACAAGTGTCATACATGCCATATCATGCCTTCTTTCAGGCTAGCTCTGATACCATGTTAAATTTTCAGAATTTAATTCAATCTGATCTAGGATCTTAACTGAGAGAACAACATGTACAGCAAATCTATAGCATATCAATCATGGACACAATAATGCAAGCACACAAGAGACACAGAGTTTACTTGGGGAAAACCATAAAGGTGAAAAACCCCAATAACTTCCTCAGAGATAGATAGAGCAATGATACAACCAGAATACAAGAGATAGTCTTCTCGTAGCAGCAGAGCCTCCTCCTCCACAAGTGCGCCACTCTCCCAAGTGTGAGTGAGTGAATAGAATTTGTAAAATGAGAGAGACACACTCTCTATTTATACACTAACTTGACTTGACCATTAATCAACTAGGTCGGCCTCAACTTAACCACTTAACATAATGCAGACTGGGCCGACCCCCACTAGGGTGGTTTAATAACTCTTTGACCCACATGGCCGACCCCCAATAGGGTGGTCTAATAACCCTTTGAACCACATGACTTATACAGGGCCGACCCCAACAAGGTGGTCTAATAACCCATCAAGTATAAGTTACGACACTTACAATATAAATGACGAAACTTCCGTATAGAGGAATAATAACATATCTATAGAAATACAATATACATATATGTGAAATACATTCCCAAGTTACATATACATCAACACTCATCATTCGAATTCTAATCCATGACATGCATATGGTTATCTCAGTATCACTCTACATCTATATATGGACATGTACCCTTCTTGGCCATCCATAGTTCATTTCCTTGGTCACTTCACTAATCATCATCTTGCGTCTCACCCCTTAATGGTCATGCATATATTCTTGCTACCCCCTAGGGTTTGTCCCTTGTTGTTGTATGAGACTTTCTCCCCTATAAGACTAATTCCAAATTCTTCTATGTAGAACAACTCATTAATCTATACGAACCACTACTCATGTTGAATGAACATTGAAAAGTTCAGATCTTGGTCATAGTTTCAAATTCCACATTGAATGAACATTGCAAGGAATTAGGATGTTTGTTTAGTGAAGGCAGCCTTTGATGCACCTACCACATTTCACTCTCTCACTCCCCCTTCTGCTATTGCTACATTTGATCGATGCCTACGAGAGTGATCATTTGAAAACTTAGATTAGCCTGCCAAAATGATTGACATCGACGTGCTTGCTTCATCTTCATTTCTTAATATCCTTGATGTTCAGAAGAATACCTCAGAGGGTTTGGTCACTCATCATGCACACATATGACAGTATTATGACTGCATTGTATTCCTTGTTGGGGAAGGTTCCAAAGACTAGGCCTCATTTTTTGATTATGTTTCATAGTACACCATTACAACATGGGATGTGTTGATGTATATGTAACTTCGGAATGTATTTCACATATATGTATATTGTATTCCTATAGATATGTTATTATTCCTCTATACGGAAGTGTCGTCATTTATATTGTAAGTGTCGTAACTTATACTTTATGGGTTATTAGACCATCCTATTGGGGGTCGACCATGTGGGTCAAAGGGTTATTAGACCACCCTAGTGGGGGTCGGCCCAGTCAGCATTATGTTAAGTGGTTAAGTTGAGGTCGACCTAGTTGAGTAAAGGTCAAGTCAAGTTAGTGTATAAATAGAGAGTGTGTCTCTCTCATTTTACACATTCTATTCTCTCACTCACACTTGGGAGAGTGGCACACTTGTGGAGGAGGAGGCTCTGCTGCTAGGAGAAGACTATCTCTTGTATTTTGGTTGTATCATTGCTCTATCTATCTCTGAGGAAGTTATTGGGGTTTTTCACCTTTATGGTTTTCCCCAAGTAAACTCTGTGTCTCTTGTGTGCTTGCATTATTGTGTCCATGATTGATATGTTGTAGATTTGGCTGTACATGTTGTTCTCTTAGTTAAGATCCTAGATCAGATTGAAGTAAATTCTGAAAATTTAATAGGATGTAGTCCTTTTTGCATGCAAGCATTTGCAGCACAACATCGGATAGTTTCCTTTGGTGTCATACTCAAAAATTTACTCACCAATTCTATTTGGTACTAGACAAGGTACACAGTTGTTGTTCAGTACTAGAAATGGCTTCATCCTTCAAAGGCTTGATACTAAGAGGTGAATAAAAAATAAGTTCATCGGATAGCACATACTCATGGCTGAGTTGTCCATGAAATTAGTTATGACACCTTAGTGGAAAGATGTAGATTTTGGAAGCAATATAACGCCTCATATCAACGCTCAGAAGGCATACTCAACATCAAAGAGCATATTTAAACTCAACAAGAAGAACCACACAAGGAGGTTCATTCATTTCTCATAAGTCTGGAAGCTATAAACGTTGTTGGGATATACAACATTATCCCTTTCTTTTTCTTCCTTCCCCTTCCTTCATAGTATAGGATCATAGAAATGTTGTTGTTGAGAAAAAATACAATGGGACTAGGGCAAAGATGAATAAATATGCCCTATTGTATACACTATTGTACTTGTGAAATAAAGATATTATATAGTTGGAAATAGGATCGAGGCATTCTTTCCACTAGTGGTTGAATTAAACATGTCTTATATGATGTTGAAAGAATTTTTGAAATCATATGAAATGTCTTTATTTGCGTTTCTTGAATCGTATGGATCTTAACTTTATTATGCATGTATGACTTTCATAGTTTCTTGAATGCATAATAAAGGAAGGTTGTCAATTCGTTATTGTTGAATGTGTTTAATGAGGTTATTTATCCCTTCAAATAATTGGGTTATGATTAAGGCGCTCTGGATGTTATTATTTTAAGTATTTATGTATTGTGGATTACTTGTACATCCCCCTTAAATTCAACACTAACAGTCATTTTCAAAGCTAAGATCTTCCCCAGGAACCTCATAGTTTAGCCATAAATCTAGTCAAATTTTTTTCAAAGCATATCTTCAAGGTGTCTAGGGTGATAGACTATGATTCATACCTTCCATCTTGAGGGTTTCGATACCACATGTAAGGTCCCACTGGACCTTAAAACACAAAACTGATTCCACAACCTGAATTTATGCAAATGTAGACCTCGATATTATGTTAGCTAAGCCAAATCACAACATCAGAATCTAATTCAAGAAGGGATACTTTTTTTAATTTGCTAACTCTAAATTCCCTTTAACCTATAACGTTTTTATTCACAGTACATTTAGCACAATAGTTCTATAGATATCCATAATCGAAAATCCACCTAAGTCTCACTCATTCCTCATGCAAGTATCTCTCGTAATGATCCTATAGGCTTCTAAGTCGTAGTGTTTTAAATGCATTATACTGAGTAATCATAATTTACTCAAAGATGCAATACTACATATAATATAAAAGCTATTTAATTGTAATCATATATAATATTCTAGTTAAGAGAGATTAATATACAAGCCTATTCATTCTCGTATATATGATGCATATATCAATTAGTTTTTATGTTCTTTTTCATGAGGTTAAATTTAGGCTTCTAAAGGATTCCACGAGTAATGCACACATATAATAATTACATCACTAATGTGAACAGTTAGCACACAAGTTTATACCATACACTCTTGATTGAAAACCTCTATCAAATATTAACATATGAACAGCTAACCAACTATCTTTGGTTAGATTGCTTAAATACTAAGGAGATCAACTCTCTTAACATACTACAGATAATGATAGAATACTCTTCTACATAGTTGTATTTATGGTTTAGGCATTTCTTAACCAATTTAATCGTACATTAACTAAGCATACTCAAAATCCAATACAAGAGCATAAATAACTGCTATATAATGACTACTTGATAACAATTATAAATCCAAATAGGCATTCCAAACCATTCAATGGTATTCATAAAACAATTCCTAGCATTTTTTTATTGAGAACTAAAGGTAAAGACAGAAAAGCCATGGGCTCTCGTGATAGGCAAAGAGGTAATTTGTAAAATGTTGTGATAGGTAAAGAGAGCAAAGGCACTTGCTCTCGTGACAGTGAATGAACTTTTAGCTCTGCACACTCTTATGAGTGTGGAAGGAAATGTTTATTGTTCATGATCATGGAAGGAATCCCTCATTCTGCTCATTCTCTATTATTATGGAAGGAAGTCATGTGCTCATTGTAGGAGGCCCTGGTTAGGAGCTTGCAGTCAGAAACAGAAATCCTAGGTGTGAATTTTTCCTTCATTTTTGCACTTTCCATTTTTTTATCGTTTTACCAATACATTATGAGAATGCATAATACACTATAATATTCAGTTATGGACCTCTCAAATTTTCCTCCACGGCTTCATTTCTCTTGTAACCTCCCATTATCATTTATGTGCATGAATTTGGGCATGACCCAATTGTTCCCTAGCATTGTTTTTTTGCATAGTTGCAATTATTTTTGGGTTCCTACAACACAAACCTTGGTTGGATCCTAAGTTACAAGATTTGGGGAATTTGAAACTCCATGTTTCAAATTTTCCAAATATCATGCTGGTTCCAATCCAAAGGGGAATTTTAAGGTGATTTTAATAAAAACATTGAAAAAATTCAAATTGGTTTCTTAACCTAACTCTATTCCTAACACCTACATTCTAGCTACCTCATCCCTGACTCCCAACTCACATGCAAATTTTTCCCTCTCTACTCGTCGCCACAACTGGTGAAACTGCGTCAACTGGTGGAGGCCCATAATGATCTGCTGTGGATTTGTATTGCATGATTCAAGTACCCACTCCTCAATCTAGATGACATTGATTTTTCTTTGTGATGGAATTGTTGATGTAACATTTCTTTAGCATACTCAAGACCTTTTGTTTGACCTAATAAGGGAGATTTCTTCATTTTTTTGCATGATGTATGTTGTAGATAATACATCATGTATATTTTCTTAGCACCATCCCTCCTTAAAATTTTAAACTCCTCCTTTTGGGCATATTAATGATGATGTGGTTCCCATCCTGTAATTCCTTGAGACATCCACTACATCTTAAGGGGACAATTCTTCCTTTTCTTGTAAGAGATTCTTTTGAAAGATTTTTATTTTTATTTTTATGGAAATCTAGACATGCCAAGAAATATTCTTTTTCTCTCACATACATATTTCAAAATTCCCTTAACTATAAGTTTCTGAAGATCTGTCGACTCTATAAAATAGACTAAATACTCCTCGACCGTGAACTTCCCCTCTACCTTTTTTCTTCCATCCAATTATGTCGGTCATGGGTTCACAACTATATTGAATTTTCCTTTTTGTAAGAATAGTGGAGATCATATATTTTTCTCTATCTTTCGGTGGGCCATTTCTCCACTTTTTTCCACTTGACATAGACCTGATTGGGATGGGGAAAATTCCAAGTAGTATGCTACCATAGTCAATCCCAAAGACTTCATTCTCTATTTAACTTCTTTGAGTTTATTTAAATCAGAGAAAAGATTCTTCCAATTCCATGTGTTCTCCCAAAATATCTTTGTTCTCCATTTATTATTGTACTAGAGATATGTTTTAGTATGATTTATTAGCTCCTTACAATACTGACCAAATATTGAACCATATGATGCAGTTTCACCAAGACACTTTTTCATATGTAGCCCTGGACCAATTTGTTATATCTAATTTTTTTTCATACATGCCTATTGATACCATTGATGTGTATTGGTTAGGTTTTATAATTTAAAGTAGAGACTTTTCCTAAAAGAAATTAAGGGCCTCACTACCTCAATGTCCTTTTTTTTCATATATGTTGATGCCCATATGACCATATTTTTGTCAACCATTTTATTGCACAATTTATAAGCAATTATTCCATGTTGCCACTATTGATTTTGTAACTATTCCAGGTCTAGGTAATTAGTTCCTTATGGTTTTAGAATTTTAAAACATTTAAACCCAATGCATCATATCCTAATTACACACTGAAATATCAACCATATATATGTACATGCAAAGGAAACATATAACATTACATATAGCATTTATGAACATGAAATAACAACATAAGTAAACAAGAGATGTACAATAGATATCACACAATAGACACAACATTTTTACCCTAGGAAACCCTTATTCACAAGGGAGAAAAACCCATCAACCTTTCACTATGATAATAGATTCAATAAGCACAATTTTAATCATGAACCAACCCTTAAACCTAAGGGTATAACTAATAAACTCAGAAATAATTATCTTTGTCTTGTGTCCTCATGAGAAAACCCAGCTCATGTGGACACCTTCCACAAGAGAACAACAAGCCTCCTTCAAAGATGATCCAATGGTTGATCATTCAATACACAATATTATGATCTACAAGTCGTAGTAGAGGTATTGTAGACCTCTCCTTATGTATGCTAACCTGCAAGAAGGACAAACTTCTCCACTAAGTATAGCGAGTATGAAGGGAATTGTAATATCCCGAATTTTGGACTAACTGTTTTATGATGTTATATTGGGCCACGACCCCAACACCTATGATGTATTCTTTTGTAGACTGACATATTGGGCATGGACCCTAACTGAATTTCATTATTTGATTATATACTGGGCAAGGAAGCCCCAATGTTCTGATTATGTTTTGATATGGGTACAAAACCCTAATATGCCGAGTTGACCTTTTTATTACATACTGTGCAGTGATGTGAATGACATAATTGACTTGTGTGGTGTGTTGAGCATGGACTCAAAAACACACAAATTACCTACGTACTGGGCGAAATCCCCGAGGTACCTAGATGAATGTTTATGTACTAGGAGTAAGCCTTGATGTACACTGAGTGTTGGGCATAAGCCCTGGAGCACTCCAAGCTTGAAAGAAAATGAATACTAGATCTGAGGCCACTTAAATAATCTAGATGTGCCTCACAACCACATTCTAGCTGTAGTGTTGAGCAGAGGCTCTGAAATTGCACTAGCATAACACCCATGGTAGAGTGTTGAGTTAAAAGGATCTGAAGAGCACTCGGGGTTACTAGATCTCAAGTGTTGAGTCTGAAGCATTCTGGATAGCACTTAAGTGTCTTATCAAAACTATTTGAATTAATTAAATAAATCTTATTATCATCAAGTACTGTGGGAACTACCATGTTAAAACGAGGGAATCTGACATGTTAAAACGAGGGAATCTAACATGCAAAGGGAGAGACTAGAGGTGCCTATCCTAGCCTACCGAGACTGTCCAAAGAAGTGGACCCTATCCTTAAAAAAAAATTAAAAAGAAGTATCATGTGAGGATACATAAAAGTCAACATCACCACTTAAAGCATAAATTAAGTAATAGTAGTTTCCTATGGTTAACATGCTTAAAAGCCTCAAGGCTAAGGTTATTATTAATAAATTTAAAAATAATGTTTGTTTTATTTATTTATCAAATATATTTATTTTATGTAGTTATTCAATTAATTAATATATCAATGATGCATTAATTATTTAATTAAAATATAAACTTTGTTATCACGAATATGAAAAAGGCTTAAATCAGAAGCACTCTAGTTAAACAAATTGAAAAGTCATGATTCCAAAAGAACTAGTGATTAATTAAACAAATATTATTTTGAAAATTTAGTTATTTAATTTAAAGAAACCAATTATTCCAACAGTACTAATTCAAGATTTCCCCTACATAAAGAGGACATGCCCCAAAGTTTGGGGATCATCTTTTTTGATAATTCTCTTAGAAAACAAAAGAGAACCTCTCTGCTCCAAGAAGTGAAGCTTCCCACATCAATTTCCAGATCTGAATCAGCTATGAACCTAGGACCTCTATCTCTCAATTTTCATGTCAGAACCAGCTTGGGGGGATCCATACTGAACCAGGAACGGTTGTAGGATCATGGTTGGGAGGAACGTGGTAGTACCAAGTTTATCTGGTTCCAAGATCAATTGTCAGGTTAGTTAAAAGTTCAGCAGTTTTCCACTAATTATTTGACTGAGTGTGCAAGTCATTATAGTTAGGAGCAAGCTACATAAATAAGCATGTATGCAAAACTTACAAGACCTTCAAACAAATTATTTTCAGAATTTAAACTTATGTCAGTATTGTTCTCATTGTCAGTATTAATTCAAGATTCTTCCCAAAATCCAGTGGCGTTGTCTAGCAGGTCTATCCCAGCTATCCTTTGCTAGCCAAATGTATTTTTACTTTCTAAAGTTAGGGTTATCACTGTTGGCTTGGTTTTGGAACCAAGCTTAGTGCAATGGGAACCTATCAACAAGTGATAGCAGTTTCAAAGATTGAAAGCAAAAACAATTATTATAAATATGAATCTAAACTAAACTAGCATGTGCATATAACAAATAAAATTTTATGAAAATGATTCAAGAACAAGAAATAAAAACAATGAGTATTGTATTTAAGATACCTCAAATGGTGAGGATTTGTGTTGAGCAACTTCCAATGTGAGTAGCTCCAAGCTCCAAAGGTCTCTTCTCCAAGATAGCTACAATGGTCAAAAGCTCATGAGAGATTTTGACAGCGTGAGGATAGGATGATGGATGGATGGAAAGTGAGGAGCCCCTACCATCTTTTTATAGTTTTTGGTGGTGGAGAATACCATTATGGTTTTGAGGAAACCAATGGTATTGACCAACATGGTTTAGGTACCTTTTCCCTCCTTTTTCCTTTTTTGAATATTTTGAATATTTTTATTCCCTTTTTAATATTTTTGGGAATTTTGGACCCTTTTTGAGGGTTTTTTTATGCTTTTTGAGGAAAAATATTCATTTTGAGGGGAAAAAGGGGTGTATTAAGGTCTTTTGGTGACCTTTTGATGGCTTTAGAGGCTCAAATGGTGAAAAAGTGGACAAATGGGTCATGTGAATAAGGAAATGAGCTAGTGAGCACTTTTTCGGTGTTAACAATCACTAAATATTGTTTTTAAGTAGTTGTTCCTATTTCTTTTTTGCACCTGTTCATTAAATTCTTTTAGAAACGAAAAGTATTATGTTAGCTACTGCAAATCAACATTTATTTTAAGACCAGGCATCGAAACTTCATCTACACCATTCAAAACATTGTGCAACAACGTTACACAAACATCTCTAGCAAAAACTTACAGAAAAACACATTCTACAGGCTTCACGATTTATAAACGTAGCATACAACATTCTAATCTTATACCAAATAGTTTAATGATTACATGAAACTTTATACAGACCTTTCCCAAGATACACGATTTCAACATAATAGATTTCATTCTACTTATCCTACACCATAAGTTCATAACCCAAGTTAGGAGTCAATAGCACTATTTGTGCAGGACCCACAGTAAACAAGAAAACCCAAACATGAGTACATTTGTCAAACACAGACGTCAACGAATCGAAACCACAATTTCTTAAACCCTAGCTACATCTCATAAATAGAGGCGCATGAGACCCATTAGCATTCATCTAAATTTGCACGACAAATTCATAAATCACACAGAATCATCATAGAACTAGAAATCAATCCAATGCATACATAGAATAAAAACCATAGGGTTCCTCGATTTCTATCTACAACATAGGAGTAGCTGCGTTATGAAACCCTGACGCATTCATCTACTTTCCACATCAAAATCATGAACACCCAGAATGAAAATCGAAATAAGAAGTTAGTACAACCACATAAATCGGTTGAGCCACATCTTCATTCTTTAAACCAAAAGATTACATTGATAGGAGATAATAGTAGAAACGTTGTAGTATTTATTTCACACCCAAAACATACATTCGAACACCATACATTATACAGGAGAGAGTCCCCTGTGTAAACCCCAATTTCATAATAGGCCTCAATATTACAACGTTTTTGCCAAACAATGGTTTTCAAAACCATCCCCCCAACACTTTAGTCTCAGCATCAAAACAAACAAGTATTCATTGAGCCTTAGCTTCATAAAAAAATTACATAGGAGCCACATTCACAAAGGTTATCACCGTTTACATAGTCCACCCATTAAGGCGACTTGTTGAAAGCCAAAAAAAAGAATCCCAGTATCATGCTCATCAAAACCCCATCACGAAAACACACAGTACACCAACAGGGATGCGAGAAGCAGAGTAGTAGGGATGGTAGTTTGACTTACCACTACCAATGACCACGTCGATGAATCTCCTAAATATGCGCAAGCAAACTGCGCCAAGACTTTTGCTGCTTGCCAAAACAAACAAGCAAACCATAAGTGAAAGACCCTGCTACATGTGCATATAGGAATTTGATAATGCAATAGCTTAGTGAGCATTGCATGCCATACCTAAGTAGGAGGAAAGCATCTCTACCCCATCAGGTAAAGCTACCATCGTCAAGGTCCACTGACCATGAGCGCAGCTCAGGTCAGGGCACAAAGCCACCTTCAAAAAAACATGAAGTGCAGCAAACCAAACTGAAAACACAAGAGTCGTGGTCATAAGGAAAAACCCCAATTCAAAACCCTCTTCCATCTTGTCACCCACTTCATTTAAAGTGCCATTAATTCTTCATCAACCTTTGCGCTAGTGGAATCTTAATTTTTCCATACAATCCTATAGTTTGAGTCGTGTGGTTTAACAATGAAGTGGCATGGTAATACAAGTGTTGACCAAAAAGAATCTCATTCGACCATACAAGCAAGTCTATAGTATGAGACTATAAATCGTGTGGTTTAGCCATGAATTCACTTGGCAATACATGTATAATTGCAAATGTCTTCCTACCATAACATTGCATTATCGAATCCATTTGGTGCTTTAGTAATTGTATATCCACTAAGGAAATATCCACCACACTTAGCCTTTAAAACAACTTAACCCTTTGATGGAGTATAGATTGAGCCTCTAGGGTAGTACTGTCACAAGGTGAACATCTGCAAACACAATCATGAGAAAATGACATTAGCAAGAGTGCTAAGTAAGTCTAGAAACACCCAAGAGTACTCTTACCTCTTGGCAACCCTGTCGGGGTATGTTTTCCTCCCCTTGATTGATACAGGTTCCACCATGTACTCAACATCTCTTCAACAAAAGCCATATCACATGAAGGTGCCATTTCAAACATTCATAACACATTCATATGATTTCATTAAAACAGTATGAAAGAATTGCTATTATTGTCACACCGGCAATTGTAGATTCGTAACCAATATACATCAATATTTAATTCCACATTGCTTTCGCAGGATTGAAAATGTAAAAAGCTAGAGAGACCATGATTATTTAGGAATGGTACACTTTCTTTTACCTACAATAAGCATTTACATATTTTCCTAGTATTAAAACTAACTTGCGACTATTTTATTCTCAATCAGCATCTATTACAGGGGCGGACAAAATTTTTAAATTTTTGCTATTTTGGCGACATTACAAGTGGTATCAGAGCCCAGTTACAAAAACTAAGTGACCTATTGGGCTCATTACAAACATCCGCTGCAGAAACACAATAGGTAGAAATATACATTTACATTCTATTTTGTTTTATGATTAAACTAACAAAATTTTCTGTCCTCTACGCTTATATGACATTTCAGGTAGAAGCACTGTCAGGAAGAATGAATGTAGAACAGGGCAGCAGCATTCATGGCAATCTGGACTCACTACCCCGAGAGCAAGAGGTGGTGGTCGAATTAAACTCAGATTGGAGACAATCTATGCAAAACCTACAGGAAGAGTTCCAAAGCTTCCGAGAGAAAAAAATGCAGGAAAGAAGAGAACAGCAAGCCATAAATGAGGCACTCCTTCAAACCTTAACGAAGTCTAACCCTCTCGGACATCCCTCACTCTCAGTCAACACCTCCAAAAATGGAAATAGTCACACAAAAAGGACTGCCAGCCCTAAGGGAGAAGAATAGGTAGAACACATACCTAAAACATTGGAAAGAGATTGTAAGAGCTCTTCCAACGATAAGGGTTCACCATCTCCTTGCAAGTAAAGGAGAAGAAGTGATGACAATCTACAAGGGGAATTTAGGAAGATAACAGCCCCAACCTATGACAGAGAGATAAACTCTGGGGAGAAGGATGAAGAGTGGCTGCTAGGGATGAACAACTACTTCAAAGTTCATAATTACTCCAGCGAAATGTAAGCCCAACTCGCCATATAAAACCTAAATGGTAAAGCTACTAGATGGTGGCGGGACTTGAAACACACTAAGGGGCAAGAATTAAGAGACATAAACTGGGATATCTTCAGCAGAATATTCTAGGACAAGTATATGTCTGAAAGGTTCTTTGACAAGAAAATAAAAGAATTCCATGAGTAAAAAATGGGCTCCCTGACTATGGAAGCATTCATAAACTGGTTCTTAGACTTGCTGCACTATGTGCCTTATATTAAGGATGAAAAGGTAAAGATTCAGCAGTTCTTGGGAGGGCTGCCACCAAAATTTAGAGAGAAGATAGAATTTGAAATGCCTAAAACCCTGGATATAACCCTAAATAAAGCAAGGCTGTTTTATGAGCATGGACAACCAAGGAATGACAACATCAACTAGAATAGAGACAGGTTCAGAACCTTCTCATACAACCGCAGACCAGGTTTTAAACCCCCACCATTCCGAAAACACAACAACAGTTTTCCACCTAACAAAGGCTTCAACCGAACTCAGGCATGGCCAAGTGCACCCCCACCACCTGTCAACAGACCAACATTCAACAAAGGGACCGAAGCAGTCCCACCAACTATTTCCTGTTGGAAGTGCCAAGGGCCACACTACTACAGAGACTGTCCCAGAAAGATAGATGGGGTTTTACACAACATCCAAACAGAGCCAACCGTAGGGGACATGGCAAAGACACCTAGGATTTATACCACACTTGATGGATGGTAGGTAGATCATCAAGCCACCATGGTGGAAATTGAGGGTAAGATATCTAACACTGCTGTTTCAGTTCTAATATATTCCAGCGTTTGCCGGTTTTATATCTCCCCTAAGATAGTGGATACCTGTAAGTTGAACCAAGAACATCACGAGAAACCGTGGCTGGTACAACTAGCCACTAGTACGAAATGAAGGGTCTCCGAGTCAGTTAAAACTTGTGAGATAGACTTAAACGGATTCCCAACTAGGTTAGAGTTAAATATTCTACCCCTAGGATCGTACGATGTACTTATAGGCATGGATTGGCTAGAAGAACACCATGTCCTACTAGACTGCGCAAACAAGACCCTACTTTGCAGGAATGACCAAGGGAATTAGGAGACGATTAAGGGTATCCCTAGGAAGGTGTCTGTAAGATAGATTTCTGCATTACAAGCAAAGAAATGCATCAGGAAGGGATGTAAGATCTTTGTTGTTAACATCCGAAACTTAGAAATTGAAATTGAACAAAAGATCGAGAACTTTATAGTTCTCGTAGAATTTAAGGATGTATTTCCCGAGGAAATACTGGGATTACCACCTAGACGAGACTTAGACTTCTCCATCGAGCTAACACCTAGGTCGGTACCGGATTCCAAAGCCCTGTACCGCATGAGCACACCAGAATTGGTGGAGCTCAAACTTCAGTTGCAAGAAATAATTGACAAAGGGTATATCCAACCTAGTGTGTCCCCTTGTGGTGCACCGATTCTCTTTGTCAAGAAGAAAGATGGCATGATGCGGATGTGCATCGATTACTTCCAAATCAACAAGATGACCATTAAGAATCGCTATCCACTCCCTAGAATTGATGACTTGTTTGACCAAGTATGAGGAGCAAAGATCTTCTCAAAGATCGACTTACGATCTGGATATCACCAGGTGAGGATCCGTGATGAGGATATCAACAAGACCGCATTTCGAACCCGTTACGGCCACTATGAGTTCATAGTGATGCCCTTTGGGTTGAAAAATGCACCGGCCAACTATATGTGCATGATGAACAGTATATTTAGTAACTACCTCGATAAATTCATCCTAGTCTTTATCAACGACATTCTGATCTACTCCAAGAATGGAGAAGAACACGAGGAACACCTCCATATTGTGTTATGTACATTACAGGAACACCAACTTTATGCCAAGTTTAGTAAGTGCGATTTCTACAAACCCCAGATCCAATACTTAGGACACATCATTTTCGAGAAGGGAATAGCCGTCGACCTTGAAAAGATCAAGGCTATCGAGGAATGGCCCACACCTACGTGTGTTTTTGACATAAGATCATTCTTAGGTCTGGCCGATTACTATCGGAAGTTCATTGAGAACTTCTCACGTATCATATGTCCCATGAACGCCTTACAAAGGAAGGAAAACAAGTTTATTTGGATGGCTAAGTGCAAAGAAAGCTTTCAGAAGCTGAAGCAGCTACTAATTAGTGCACTGATTATGCGTATCGTGGATCCCAATGCAGATTTCGTCGTTTGCACGGATGCAAGAAAGGAAGGACTCGGGGGAGTCCTTACGCAAGATAATTTTTCCATATGCTATGAATCGAGGAAACTAAAAGAGCATGAGCAGAACTACCCTACTCATGACCTC
The DNA here is from genome assembly GCA_027924585.1 of Larix kaempferi. Lineage (NCBI taxonomy): Eukaryota > Viridiplantae > Streptophyta > Pinopsida > Pinales > Pinaceae > Larix > Larix kaempferi. The sequence continues at coordinate 1,207,305 of BSBM01000916.1, read as the reverse complement.
AAACTAGCCGCCATCATCCACACTCTGAAAATGTGGCGTCATTATCTCGTGGGAAAGAAATTCTTATTGATGACTGATAACATGAGCTTAAAGTACCTTTTCGATCAGCCCAACCTAAATGCCAGGTAGTCCAGGTGGTTGGCCTTCCTTAGTGAGTACCATTTCGAACTAAAACATATAAAAGGCAAGGAAAACAAAATTGCAAATGCCTTAAGCCGTTGAGCACATATGCTTTACAAGGTCATGGTGAGCCAAATTGACTTAGACTTACACCACATAATTCGAACGACGTGTAAGAGTGACCGTTATTATATGGAAATCGTCGCAAAGATTCAAGAAGCCAGACTCTTTCAACAACAGAAAGAGTATAAGATAGACGAGTCAGGACTACTATGGTTGAAAGAGAGACTTTACGTCCCCGAGAGTGGAGACATTAGATCAAACATCCTCACGTAATTTCACCAGAAACCCTATTCAGGGCACCCCAGATATCAAAAGATGATGTCGGCAGTAAAGAAACATTACTTTTGGACTAAGTTGAAGGCTGACATCTCCATGTTCATCGCAAACTGTCAAGAATGCCAATTGGTCAAAGCGGAACATCAACAGCCCTCCAGATTACTTCAACCTTTACCCATTCCGGAATGGAAATGGGAGGTAATAAGTATGGACTTCATTGCAAGCTTACCCAAGAGTAAGAAATTGAATGACTCCATGTTTGTAGTGGTGGACAAGCTGTCTAAAGCAGCCCACTTCATACCAGTAAAATCCACCTACAAAGCGGTTCACATCACAGAAATATTCTTGAAGGAAATATTTCAATTACACGAGATACCCAAAGCAATCATTTTCGATTGAGACACAAAGTTCACTAGCAACTTCTGGAGAGTATTTTTCTCCAGTTTGGAGACCCAGTTACAATTCAGTACCACATACCACCCCCAAACCGACGGACAGACGGAACGAGTAAACCAAATTCTTGAGGATATGCTGATAATGTATGTCATGAACAATCCCACTAAGTGGGAAGACTATTTACACCTCGCAGAATTTGCGTGCAACAATGGTTATCAAACCTCGGCCAAAATGAGCCCTTTCAAGGTGCTCTACAGATGAAAGTGTCGGACCCCCGTGAATTGGGACAGTCCGGTGGACAGACTTATGCTAGGACCAGATTTACTAAAAGACTTGGAACGACTAGTTTCCAAGGTGCAACTAAACTTAAAAGAAGCTCAAGACCACCAAAAGAGTTATGCGGACAAGAAAATAAAGGACAAAGACTACCAAGTCGGGGAACATGTGTTTCTAAAAATAAAAGCAAAACGAAGCTCGTTGAGCTTGGGACGTTGCGGTAAATTAGCCCCAAGGTTTTGTGGACCTTTTGAAATACTGGCCAAGAAGGGCCCAGTAGCTTATGAGTTATCCCTACCATCCCATATAAAAGTTCATAATCTTTTTCATGTTTCATTAATAAATAAATATGCATACGATTCTAAACATGTTATTGATTGGTCCTTATTACAGGTGGAGCCCGAAGGGGAGTTCACGCCAGAACCACTCTACATTCTAGACAAGAGAGAGGTCCAGCTTAGGAGGAGGACCATTACTCAGTTGAAAGTGCATGGAGGCACTTTGGACCATATGAGGCTACTTGGGAGAATGAGGCCACCATGAAAGAGGCATACCCCACCTTGTTTCATGACTTCATTCCTAGTCCCTAAAAACATCGGGACGGTGTTGTTCTAAGGGGGGAGGGATGTAATATCCCGAATTTTGGACTAACTGTTTTATGATGTTATATTGGGCCAAGGCCCCAACACCTATGATGTATTCTTTTGTAGACTAACATATTGGGCATGGACCCTGACTGAATTTCATTATTTGATTATATACTGGGCAAGGAAGCCCTAATGTTCTGATTATGTTTTGATATGGGTACAAAACCCTAATATACTGAGTTGATCTTTTTATTACATACTGTGCAGTGATGTGAATGACATAATTGACTTATGTGGTGTGTTGAGCGTTAACTCAGAAACACACAAATTACCTACATACTGGGCGAAAGCCCCGAGGTACCTAGATGAATGTTTATGTACTGGGAGTAAGCCCTGATGTACATTGAGTGTTGGGAATAAACCCTGGAGCACTCCAAGCTTGAAAGAAAATGAATACTGGATTCGAGGCCACTTAAATAATCTAGATGTGCCTCACAACCACATTATAGCTGTAGTGTTGAGCAGAGGCTCTGGAATTGCACTAGCGTAACACCCATGTGAGAGTGTTGAGTTAAAAGGCTCTGAAGAGCACTTGGGGTTACTAGATCTCAAGTGTTGAGTCTGAAAGATTCTGAATAGCACTTAAGTGTCTTATCACAACTATTCGAATTAATTAAATAAATCTTATTATCATCAAGTACTGCGGGAACTACCATGTTAAAACAAGGGAATCTGACATGCAAAGGGAGAGACTAGAGGTGCCTATCCTAGCCTACTGAGACCATCCAAAGAAGTGGACCCTATCCTTAAAAAAAATTAAAAAGAAGTATAATGTGAAGATACATAAAAGAAAACATCACCACTTAAAGCATAAATTAACTAATAGTAGTTTCCTATGGTTAACATGCTTAAAATCCTCAAGGCTAAGGTTATTATTAATAACTTTAAAAATAATGTTGGTTTTATTTATTTATAAAATATATTTATTTTATATAGTTATGCATTTAATTAATAAATCAATGATGCATTAATTATTTAATTAAAATATAAACTTTGTTATTACAAGTATGAAAAGGCTTAAATCAAAAGCACTCTAGTTAAACAAATTGAAAAGTCATGGTTCCAAAATAACTAGTGATTAATTAAACAAATATTCTTTTGAAAATTTAGTTATTTAATTTAAAGAAATCAATTATTCCAACAGTCCTAATTCAAGATTTCCCATACATAAAGAGGACAGGCACCAAAGTTTGGGGATCATCTTTTTTGATAATTCTCTTAGAAAACAAAATAGAACCTCTCTGCTCCAAGAAGTGAAGCATTCCCACATCAATTTCCAGATCTTAATCAGCTATGAACCTAGGACCTCTATCTCTCAATTTGTATGTTAGAACTAGCTCAGGGGGATCCATACTGAACTAGGAACGGTTGTAGGATCATGGTTGGGAGGAACGTGGTAGTCCCAAGGTTATCTGGTTCCAAGATCAATTGTCAGGTCAGTTAAAAGTTCAACAGTTTTCCACTAATTATTTGACTGAGTGTGTAGGTCATTACAGTCAGGAGCAAGCTACAGAAATAAGCAGGTATGCAAAACTTACAAGACCTTCAAACAAATTATTTTCATAATTTAAACTTATGTTAGTATTGTTCTCATTGTCAGTATTAATTCAAGATTCTTCCCAGAATCCAGTGGCGTTGTCTAGCAGATCTAGCCTAGGTAGCCTTTGCTAGCCAAACATATTTTTACTTTCTAAAGTTAGGGTTATCACTAAATATTGTTTTTAAGTAGTTGTTCCTATTTATTTTTCGCACCCGTTCATTAAATTCTTTTAGAAACGAAAAGTATTATCTTAGCTACTACAAATCAAAATTTATTTTTAGACCAGGCATCGAAACTTCATATACACCATTCAAAATTTTTTGCAACAACGTTACACAAACATCTCTAGCCAAAACTTACAGAAAACCGCATTCTACAGGCTTCACGATTTATAAACGTAGCATACAACATTCTAATCTTATACCAAACAGTTCAACGATTACATGAAACTTTATACAGACCTTTCCCAAGATACACGATTTCAACGGAATAGATTTCATTCTACTTATCCTATGCCATAAGTTCATAACCCAAGTTAGGAGTCAATAGAACTCTTCGTGCACGACCCACAGTAAACAAGAAAGACCAAACATGAGTACATTCTGAGTCAAACAAAGACGTCAACGAATCGAAACCACCATTTCTTACACCCTAGCTACATCTCAGAAATAGAGGCGCATGAGACCCATTAGCATTCATCTAAATTTGCACGACAAATTCATAAATCACACAGAATCATCATAGAACTAGAAATCAATCCAATGCAGACATATGATAAAAACCATAGGGTTGCTCGATTTCTAGCTACAATACAGGAGTAGCTGCATTATGAAACCCTGATGCATTCATCTACTTTCCACATCAAAATCGTGAACACCCAGAACGAAAATCAAAATAAGAAGTTAGTACAACCACATAAATCGGCTGAACCACATCTTCATTCTTTAAACCAAAAGATTACATTGATAGGAGATAATAGTAGAAACGTTGTAGTCTTTATTTCACACCCAAAACATACGTTGGAACACCATACATTATACAAGAGAGAGTCCCCTGTGTAAACCCCAATTTCATAATAGGCCTCAATATTGCAACGTTTTTTCCAAACAATGGTTTTCAAAACCATGCCTTCAACACTTTAGTCTCGGCATCAAAACAAACAAGTATTCATTGAGCCTTAGCTTCATAAAAAAATTACATAGGAGCCACATTCACAAAGGTTATCACCATTTACATAGTCCAGCCATTAAGGCGACTTGTTGAAAGCAAAAAAAAATAAGCCCTCTATCGTGCTCATCAAAACCCCACCGCGAAAACACACAGTACACCAACAGGGATGCAGGAAGCGGAGTAGTAGGGATGGTAGCTGGACTTAACACTGCCAATGACCATGCCGATGAATCTCCTGAACATGTGCAAGCAAACCATGCCAAGACTTTTGTTGCTTGCCAAAACAAACAAGCAAACCATAAGTGAAAGACCCTGCTACCTGTGCATATAGGAATTTGATAATGCAATAGCTCATTGAACGTCGTGTGTCATACATGAGTAGGAGGAAAGCATCTTTATGCCATCAGGTAAAGCTACCATCGTCAAGGTGCACTGACCATTAGCGCAGCTCAGGTCAGGGCACAAAGCCACCTCTAGAAAAACATGAAGTGCAGCAAACCAAACTGAAAATGCAGGAGTCATGGTCATAAGGCAAAACCCCAATTCAAAACCCTCTTCCATCCTGTCACCCACCTCATTTAAAGTGCCATTAATGCTGCATCAACCTCTGCGCTAGTGGAGTCTTAATTTTTCCATACAAGCCTATAGTTTGAGTCGTGTGGTTTAACAACGAAGTGGCATGGTAATACAAGTGTTGACCAAAAAAAATCTCATTACACCATATAAGCAAGTCTATAGTATGAGACTATAAATCGTGTGGTTTAGCCACGAATTTGCTTGGCAATACATTTCAAATGTCTTCCTACCATAACATTTCATTATTGAATCCATTTGGTGCTTTAGTAATTGTATATCCACTAAGGAAATATCCAACACACTTAGCCTTTAAAAAAACTTAACCCTTTGATGGAGTATAGATCGAGCCTCTAGGGTAGCACTGTCACAAGGTGAACATCTGCAAACACAATCATGAGAAAATGACATTAGCAAGAGCGCTAAGTAAGTCTAGAAACACCCAAGAGTACTCTTACCTCTCGACAACCCTGCCGTGGTATGTTTTCCTCCCCTTAATTGATACAAGTTCCACCATGTACTCAACATCTCATCAATAAAACCCATATCACCTGAAGGTGCCATTTCAAACATTCATAACACATTCATATGATTTCATTAAAACAATACAAAAGAATTGCTATTACAATCACACCGACAATTGTAGATTTGTAACCAGGATACATCAATATTTAATTCCACATTGCTTCCGCATGATTGAAAATGTAAAAAGTTAGAGAGACCATGATTATTTAGGAATGGTATACTTTCTTTTACCTACAATCAGCATTTACATATTTTCCTAGTATTAAAATTAACTTGCGACTATTTTATTCTCAATCAGCATCTATTACAAGGACGGACAAATTTTTTAAATTTTTGCTATTTTTGGGACATTACATGCATACTTCTCCACTAAATATAGCAATTTGTTCCAGTCTAGTGAGCTGTAATAGATAGCAAGTATAGAAAACTTCTTCCACGTGAGGGTTGAGTTGTAAATAGGGAAGATTACTTCCCAGATATTCCTAGATGTAGTATGGTAGTAGACCCTTCTCCAAGAGGGACGAAAAATTAGAGCTAGAGATCCCCCACATCACCTCTCACAAATTAAGTGTGATCTCTTATATATATGTGTGATCAAGTAACTCATCAACCAATGCGACCTTTTGAATTGTAGGCTCATGGTCACATTGGTTGATCTTGGGGGTTCCTTAATGTTCCTTGGGTCTTTATTGGAGGTTCTTGGGGCTTCCTTCAATGTTCAATGGTCATTATATTGGTCTTATATTTTTCATAGGAAAGGCATCATGTCCATAAGGCTAAAACCATTATGGACCTTAATCATTACATCATGGGCTACATCTTCATGATGTCCACAAGGGATACAACCCCATGTGGTTTCACTAGGAATATAACCTCATGTGAAACTTTCAACAACATGTCAACATATACAACCTCATGATATCCACAAGGTATACAACCTCATGATATCCACAAGGTATACAACCTCATGTGGGCTCACAAGGACTACAACCTCATGTGGGATCACAAGGGCTACAACCTCATGTGGGATCACAAGGGATACAATCTCGCGTGAGACTACCCCATCACGTCAAGGGATACAACCTCATGATATACACAAGGGATACAACCTCATGTGGGATCACAAGGAATAAAACCTCATTTGAGACTTCATCATCTCTCCATTGCATGGAGAGCTCCACCATTCTCCCAATCCCAAGGAGAATGTCTCAACGATGTTGGAAAATCAACAACCACAATCTACATACATGGTAACAATTAGGTAGTTACCGACAACAACTATGATTATATAGGCCACCAAATTAGCACCAGTTGGATGTACGTCGACGATTTTTGTGGGTGATGGTTGCTACCATTCAATCCAGGCTAATGATGTACCTGCCCATGTATTAGCCCTGCAACCCCAACATGGATCCTAGCTGAACAATCCTCCACATGAACTAAATGGAGTACCTTTGATTATGGAGCATACTTAAATAAAATAGATATTCCAATAGATAACAGAGAGGACATGTAGCTATGATGGGTTGACATTGAGTGTCAGATACTCTGGAAGGATTGTCTTCCTCGATATTGATTGAACCCTACTAGCATCGTGTTTTGACTAAGGTTTGTATCTTGTTTTTTTTGCTTGTGTAGTAGGCATATTATTTTGTGCAGTCAATATTAATTGAGGTCATCAGTCGGTGTTTGGAATTATATGCTTGTACTTCCTGACGTCAAGTATTGAGATACGTTCCATGGATAGGGATGTCAAGCAAAAGTCCTTCCAGATATTCTAAGTGGAAATATTTTTGAGTAACTTGTTTCCAACTTAGCTAATATCTTAATTATGTTTTCATTTAATGAAAGCCAACTACCATTGCAAAGTGAAACAGACACCTTTAGAGTGTTCCTACAACCCCTCATCCAGAATGTGCACATTTTTTACATGCCTCAACATTCTAGTTGACCAATGAATACACATGTAGACCATCCTCTTTATTCAGTGCTACTTGTCTCATTAATTGCCATATTGGGTCTTGTTTAAACCTAGTATGGACAACACTTTCAATAACCTCTTATTTTTGTGTGGACACATCATCACCTATCAACTCCAATTCATCGACAAGATGGAGGTTGTGCCTAGCTCATGGATTCTTCAAACGGCATTTGAAAAATCGAACACCACCCTCTTCTCCAAATGTGTGGTCACCTCCCACAGTGATAATATCACCATCCAATTGCAAGGGTGCACCTCATACGCAATTTTTTTCAATTAAAAAATCCAAAATTAAATAATGGGATCAAGTGGCAAAGGAAACTACTTAATTGTGTGAAATGCAGTGCAAGTCCTATCACCCTTAAATCTATTTGTGTGAAACCCAAAACTTAATTAATTATGAAACATATACCGAACATTATCAGTAAATTAATCCTTTACTGTATTTTATTTAAGGAGAGTGAGACAGGGGAAAAATTACTCCTTTACATGCTCTTAACAATGTGAAAATGAAAGGAACTAGAGACTAACCATTTCCTGCATAGAGTCTTGTGGAGGGTAATTTTTTAGGTAAATAAAATCTATTTACTTTATATGATTTTGTTGACGTTGTGGTGACGTCAACACCATATTATCCATTTTACTATTCTCAAAGTGGGGATTTATCGAAGGGTTAGCCGACCCTTTCTCGATCATAGAATTTTATGGTAAGGGACGACTAACATATCTTCATTACATTGCTTGTGTGGGTGGACAGAATGGAGGAAGCTAAGACCAACTCATTCTAAACAATGGTGACAAGGAATCGAATAATAGATTAACGGGTTTGTTTGAAATTTCTCTGATGATGGATAAACCATCGAGAGAAAATAGGTTGAAGGATCGACTGATCCTTTTTCTTGCTTCCTGTACATTGGTGGCCTAAACAATATTTTTTCTTACTCGTAATCTCTTTGAAAGGATATTTACCTAGAAGGGTCGGAAGACACTACCTCCAATTTAAAAATCCCTTTGATGTGTGTCACGAAAATGGATCTAGAATATAATTCCAATAGAATATTTTAACGAAGCATATAATGCAAAGAGTAATTATGATAGAAGAGAAGTTGGAAGGATCGACCAACACTACCTATATGGTTTTATTGGTTGACACTATCTAAAGAATATAATGTAAAAACATGTATGCAATTATCATGTGTATGCATCTCCTTTAGTTGAATCTAACAAAAGGGTCGACCGAAACTACCACTGTAATACATTTGAAATTTCATTGAAGAAAACATATTGCATAGAAAATGAAAAATCTCAAATCTTGAGGTAGGGATGACCAAACATTCTGAAATCATTCCACACAAAATGATTCAAAAGACTGGTCCTTTTAAACATTTCACCTTGATCAAGAAACGTAATGTTTTCGAAAGGTCATATGATTTCCTTCACTACATATGTAACGTAATGGAGTATGAAATTGTGATCAACAAAATGGAATGATGGGTATTTCGATAGTTTATGCACAACATAATGCAGTACACTGGTCATGTGGGTAGATAGAATGGAAGAAGATAGGGCCGAATCACTCTAAACAATGGTGAAAACGCATCGAAGAATAGTTTGAAGGGGTTATCGAACATTTTTTTGATGATGGATGAACCATCTAGAGAAAATAGGTTGAAGGATCAGCCGATAATTTTGCTTGCTTCATGTACATTGGTGGCCTAAACAATATTTTTTCTTAGTCATAATCTATTGGAAAGGGATTTTACAAGATGGAAGGGGAAAACGACACTACCTCCAATATAAAAATACATTCGATGTGTTTTACAACAATTGTTCCAGAACATAATCACTGTAAAATATTTTAATGAAGTAGAATGGTCCCAAGAGTAATTATGATAGACGATAAGGTGGAAGGATCGACCGACACTACCTAAATGTTTTTTTCGATACCAATCCTTATATAATGTAAGCACATGTATGCAATTATAGAGTGTAATACTTCTAAAATATCATTCAAGATAAAATATTGACATAGAAAATGAAGGGATAATTGGAGGGATAATACTTCTAGGGCCAACTCATTCTAAACAATGGTGACAAGGCGTCGAAGAATAGATTGAAGGGATAATTGGACATTTATTTGATGATGGATCAATCGTCGAGAGAAAACAGGTTGAAGGGTTGGCTGATCCTTTTGCTTGATTCCTATACATTGGTGGCCTAAAAAAAATATTTTTTTTTAGTCGTACGCTCCTCGGAAGGGTATTTACCAGGAAGGGTCAGATGATACTACCTCCAATATAAAAAACCCTTCGATGTGTGTCACAACAATGGTTTCAGAACATAATTCCCATATAATATTTTAACATAGCATAATGGTGCAAATAGTATTTATGATAGAAGAGAAGGTGGATGGATGATTCGGTCAATGCTACCTAAATGGTTTTATCGAGACCCATCCTTATATACTGTAAGCACATGTATGTAATTATTGAGATTATGCGTTCTCCATTTGGAAGGGTCGGCCAATACTACCACTGTAATTCTTCTTAACTATCATTGATGATAAATTACCGATATACATAATGGAAAAGGTCTAATCTTGAGGTAGGTATGTCCAAACTTCTTGCAAGAATTCCACACAAAATGAGTCAAAAGACTCATCCTTTTAAACATTTTATATTGATCAACAAACTTAACATTTTTGAAGGGTCGAATGATCCTTTCTTCATTATAGATGTAACGTAATGGATTTTGATATTATGTTCAACAAAATGGAATGATGGGTATTTTGATAGTTTATGCACAACATAACGCACTACACTCCTCATGTGGGTAGCATAAAGTAGGAATCTAGGGATGACTCATTCTAAAAAATGGTGACAAGGCATCGAAGAATAGTTTGAAGGGGTAGTCGGACATTTTTCCGATGATGGATGAACTATCTAGACAAAACGGGTTGAAGGGTCGACCGATCCTTTTTCTTGCTTCCTATACATTGGTGGCATAAACAATATTTTTTCTTAGTCATAATATCTTGGAAAGGGTGTTTACGACAATGGTTCCAGAACATAATTACCGTAGAATATTTTAGCAAAGCATAATGGTCCAAAGAGTAATTATGATAGACGAGAAGGTTGAAGGATCAACCGATACTACCTAAATGGTCTTTTCGAGACCAATCCTTATATACTATAAGCACATGTATGCAATTATCAAGTGTATGCAGTCTCCTTTAGGTGAATCTGATAGAAGGGTCGGTCGATACTACAACTGTAATACTTCCGAAATATCATTGAAGATATAATATCAATATAGAAAATGAAAAATGTCCAATCTTGAGGTAGGGATGACTGAAATTTTTCACAAGCATTCCAAACAAAATGAGTCAAAATACTCGTCTTTTTAAACACTTTATCGTAATCAACAAACGTAATGTTTTCGAAGGGTCAAACGATCATTTTTTCACTATAGTTGTAAGTTATAGTAATGTAATGGAGTTTGATATTATTTTTAACAAAATGGAATGATGGGCATTTTGATAGTTTTTGCACAACATAATTAACTGCACTACTCATGCGGCTAGAGAGAACAGATGAAGCTATGGCTGAATCATTCTAAACAATGGTGACAAGGTATCAAAGAATAGATTGAAGGGGTCATTCGAAATTTCTTTGATGATGGATTAATCATCAAGAGAAAATGTGTTGAAGGGTCAATTGATCCTTTTGCTTGATTCATGTACATTGGTGGCCTAAACAATATTTTTTTTAGTCGTACTCTATTCATAAGGGTATTTTCCAGGAAGGGTTGGACGAGACTACCTCCAATATAAAAAAAACTTCGATGTGTGTCACAACAATGGTTTCAGAACATAATTCCCATAGAATATTTTAAAAAAGCATAATGGTGCAAAGAGTAATTATGATAGAAGAGAAGGTGGAAGGATCAATCAACACTACCTAAATGGTTTTATTGAGACCCATCCTCATCTACTGTAAGCACATGTATGCAATTATTGAGAGATGCATTCTCCATTTGGTGAATTTTCCAGAACTGTCGGCCAATACTACCCCTATAATTCTTCTGAACTATCATTGATGATAAAATATCAATATACACAATGAAAAAGATCTAATCACGAGGAAGGGACATCCGAACTTATCACAATCATTCCACACAAAATGAGACAAAAGACTCATCCTTTTAAACATTTTAACTTGAGAAACAAACATAGCATTTTCAAAGGGTTGAACGATCCTTTCTTCACTATATATGTAATGTAATGGATTCTGATATTATGTTCAACAAAATGGAATGATGGGTATTCCAATATTTCATGCATAACATAACACACTACACTTCTCGTGTGGGTATATGTAAGGGAGGAAGGTAGCAATGACTCATTCTAAACAAAGGTGACAAGGCATCAAAGAATAGATTGAAGGGGTCATAGGACATTTCTTTGGTGATGGATGAACCGTCGAGAGAAAATAGGTTGAAGGGTTGGACGATCCTTTTGCTTGTTTCCTGTACATTGGTGGCCTAAACAATATTTTTTCTTAGTCATAATCTCTTCGAAAGGGTGTCTACCAGGAAGGGTTAGATGACACTACCTCCAACATAAAAATCACTTCCATGTGCGTTACGACAATTGTTCCAAAACATAATTCCTGTATAATATTTTAATGAAGTATAATTTTGCAAAGAGTACTTATGATTGTAGAGAAGGTGGAAGGATCAACTGACACTACCTAAATGGTTTTGTTGAGGCTCGAAATTATTTACTATAAGCACATATATGCAATTATCAAGTGTATGCATTCTCCTTTAGGTGAATATTACAGAAGGGCTGGCCAATACTACCATTGCAATAATTCCGAACTATCATTGAGGATAAAATATCAATATCGAATTTATGAAAAATGTCTAATCTAGATGTAGGGATGACTGAACTTTTTGCAATCATTCCACACAAAATGAGTCAAATGACTCATCATTTTAAACATTTTACCTTGATAAACAAACATAATGTTTTCGAAGGGTTGGATGATCCTTCCTTCACTATAGATGTAACATAATGGATTCTGATATTGTGTTCAACAAAATTTAATGATGGCTATTCCAATAGTTTATGCACAATATCATTCACATAGAGTATTTAACAAAAAATTCTACATCATAGATTATTTTTCTTTAAAGAAGTTAGATGTAACACCCCCTGGCTCGGGTTAGACTTGTTATTGTAATTGAACATTGTGGCTATGAGTTACATAGCATGATATTATTTTTAATATAAATACCAGTTGGTTGCATGGGGAGAAAAACACTGAAGAGGATATCCAGATATTAACTGAGGGTTGTGAGGGGGTAAGGTTGACTTATGTACCTTGTTCCCTAAACCATTGTTCTAAAAACTTATGATAAACCCAAAACCCATACCCCTAATCCATATTCTTAGTGGGGGATTAATTATTAATTAATTATTATTAATTATTAATTAGTCTATAGATTTAGTGGCTAATCGTGATTATGGATGGGAGGATGTGTTCCTTTGGGATGGCCACGTGGGATCCCAAAGGGGAAATGGGGTGGCCTCATTGATATAGAAGAAGTAGAAGGTTGTTGCTACGCACGGCCGGGGGTGGTTGGATGTTGGATAGGAGGATGATGCACACAGAGTACTGGGGGGGTGTCTGTAGAGTGCAAGAAGGAGGGGGAGAACCAGAGAGGAATTTCATACATGGATAGTGAAGAGGTTCACTGTGCATTTTGATTTCTCTTAGAGTGAAGAAAACTGGGAAATATTTCCTATGACAAACCTGAACCCGAATTGCTGTGACAAACCTAAACCCGAATTGTTGTGATAACCGAACTGGCCATGAATTCCTTGGTTGAATACACCAATCAATTGACAATGAAGCATGAGACCCAGAGGGAATCCCGACGTTTGCAGTGAAGTGTGTCACTGTGTGTTTTGGCAAGGAAATCAGGTGGGTCAATTGTAGAATTGACATAGAATTGGTTGTTATCCCGTTGTTTTGTTGACCCTCTGTGAATACCCATTCTCTCTGTTATTTCCACCTTTGAATTTGTGACTGAGATAAGGAGGTTAGTGAGAAAACTTAGGTTAATGTCTGGATCTCGGTTTGAGGGTGAACTTGGGAGCTGAAATAGTATAGGTTGGACAAGTTCTAAGGTTGGGTGGAGCGTGGCTCACATGTAGCAGTTGCCACATTCATGTGAATTTCATATAAGTGTATCTGTGTATGAATTATAATGTTCATGTGTTTTATTATACTTGATATGTTCAATCTGTGGAATGAATGTGTAAATAAATGAAAGACATGAATATGCTATGCTTATGCCGGTGTAGAAGGCGGTATACTTGTAGGATGTTTCCTTCAATTGCATGTTATATTTGTGCTATGAATCTTGCATGTGAAAGATGAATGGAAAGCTCATTCCTTGACTCATACAAAAATAGACATAAAACTGGGTATAATGATTGAATGCATGATTGGATGTTTCCCCATGATTAAGGTTGTTTTATGTTGCTAACTCAACAAGCTTTGATATGTCTATCTCGCTCTGTGTCATTCTTATGTTTCCTTATAAATTATCCTTCAACTGGGCTCTCCTAGGGATGGTAGTCTTCATCGAGAATTAGGAAAAGATAGAATTAAACTCTGATATGTTTCTGGGTGCAGATGGCATGCTTCTGACTGTCTGTGTTTGAATTATGTTTTTGGGCCTAATAATGAGAATTATGAAGCTATTAATTAGTTGCTCAAAAGGAAATTTTATTTTATTGTTTTACAATTTGTAAATTGTGTGTATGAGTAACGAGGGTATGTTACATTAGAAGTGTCAGAGGACACTTCGTATGCAATTTTGTCAATTCCTTTTTATTTGGTAAGCCCCTTTCCACAAAGTTAGAGCATATGCCTTCTTTTGTAGTCAAAATATATGGAAGGGTAGGATAATATCAGATCACATCGATGGAGGCTTCTGAGCTCATTGATAGGTGTCAGATCAGAGTCTAAATCTTGGAGATGTGCATTCGGATCCTCTTCAAGCTGTGCCACTCTCCTTCCCTAATCGTATACCATTCCTTCATTTCTTCCACAGTCTACTGAGTTTTCACGATTTGGTCTTGCTAACATCCAAAAAAATTGATTGTGTCGATATCTCTCTTTATATATCATTGGTACCTTTCTATAATATTTGAAAATATCTATTTTTATATAGCTTGGTTAGACAGAAGGGTCAGACGATACTCTATCTTGTTAACAAAAATTTTATCTCTCCATGAAACCTCAAATAGGTCTATTCGAATTTAATTATGTTGGAATCCATTCCTCTGAAAAGACAATGTCATAATTAGAGGACTTTTACATAATTTTGGATTTTCTATCGAGAATTATCTTGTGGAATGGACAACCGTTATTTTCAAAAGAATGCTGCAAATGATTCTACCAACCCACTTTTCATATTGTAGTTTATCAAAATACAATATTCTTTGAAAGGGATTATTCTCCCCCACAACATTAGTAATGAGGAATAGTCACTAGTCAAATATTGATATGTATTTCCTTCTAAACACTACCTTATTGTTGGTATTATTTTTTAGTCAAACATTTTTTAATGTTATTTTACTTGAATATTGTTGCTTTTATTGCATTAAAATATGTCTTCTATATTTTCTTAGTTACTGAGAATATTGATATATTAATATTGTTCTAATCCATATAAAAATGTCAAAACATGTATCTCGCTCCAAGTTCAGGGAAATTCCATTTTTATGTATATCACTAGACCATAATATTGGAGAATTTGAAGAAGAACGGTTCTTTGAGGTGGTCGAGCCAATAAATTATTATGAATGGGTGTGTGCAAGAAGATGAGGGTCACTTTAGATGCAATGCTACTTTTTTCAAATCTCGTTCCTGATACCTAAAACATAACGCGTTTCTGATATTTAGCACCTGCCATGGTAAGACCCGAGCCTAACATGTCATTGGACATGTAGGCTAGGTAACCATAACACGTACGCGTTATGTAGTTACAAAACGCGTACGCGTTATGTAAATCTAAAAATGAATTTAAATACACAGTCCCGACGATTGCCGACCACCCGCGGCACTCACGCATCAGAAACGCGAAATAGAGGCGAAATTAACCCTGGACGAGGATGGTTTGTGGCCCACTCAAGTATCCGTGTTGCTCAATTTAGCTGGAGGGGAGACAAATTCACAGGTGGATTGTCATCTAATCAGATAATTCATTCACCCATACCATTTTTTTGTGATTTTTTAACCCAAATTACTATTTTTTTATTGTTTAAAACAACCTAGTTTTGTAATATTGATCAAATTGGGAAGAACCCAATTTCTAATTAAATTCACACCCCCCTCAACCAATATTAGTGAATAATTAAAATGAAACCCTTTTCAAAAACTCAAAAATTCATAATCAAACCAAAAATTGAAAAAAATAAAACTCCCCCCTTTCTACAATGTATTCATCTAAGTCACCCAACACGAGGACACGGGACACGAGTGTCCCCACCAGGCTTCAAATTTGAAGCCTTCAGGCCACTTCAAATTTTACCCACACGTCATAGAAGGCCACTTCAAATTTTACCATGCAAAAAAAATTTAATTTCATGGTAAGCCCTTCAATAATTAAATTAACCACTACTGTTTAAAATTGCAACAGAAGGGTAGCTTCAAATTTCACCCATCAACAATTTTTAGTGGGAAATTGGGAATGCGGCTACTAGCTAGGTGACTTGGGAGTGGGACTCGGTCACTCTCCAATATCCACGTGTTCTATCATCCATGGATCATGGACCATTGGGCCTCTAATAATATCATTGAGCAACTTACGTGGACGGGCTTACACTGAGTAGCCCATGGCTTGAACGCTTCGAAGTTCTCGTGTTTGTAGCGAGCGCTTACGTGTTTAACACATTTAATGGCATCAACAAAATTATTAAACCTGGAAGGTGGCTCATACATGTTGTTGCTAGCAGGCTTACCAAGTTACAAGTTATCACATACCAATTCGTGAATGCTGACTCCGTGAGTTAATTGAGTATTCAATGTATAATATATTATGTTAATGTGGCCCCGCAAATTTGGCATTTTAGACAAAATCCACAATCCAAAACTTCTTGTAATGTTGCAAGTTGTTGCTCCTGCCCGTGGCCCCTACCTATAGCCCTGTGTTTTCTTTGTTGTATCAAGTTAATCCTACCGTCTACGGCTCCCAGCCTCACACCCTGTGTTTTCTTTGTTGTATCAAGTCAATCCTGCAACTCCCGAGTTCCACCTTTTGTTTTCTTTGTTGTATCAAGTCAATGCTTGAATTCCATGCTTCCATGGCTCCGACCATCAATATATAATATTGCATGAATAGAAACAAGCTTTTTCTTATACCCCTATTCCACTGTGGTTGAGCTACTTCCAAGTTCCACCTACCCTATCTCCTCCAGTTCTCCAGGATAGTTTGCGGAGCGAAGCTGGCAATGCCAGCCTGCCATAAACATATTTAAAGAAATTCGTTTTCTTTGAGGAGCTCAACTTCAAGGCTGACTAGATTTTTGACATCCTATGAATTTACAGGTCTGCTATATCCACTGAAAAATAAAGCCTCTCAACTTTACTACGTCAGTAAACATTGAAATTTTGATGTACTATTACATTTTCAAATGAAAAGAATAACTTATTATTAATAAAAAAATCAAATCATATTAATATATTAATGAATTTGAATTTAGCTTCCCAATATTAAAATAAATTATACATTTTAAATGATCCACAACCAAATATTATCCTGAGAAGGAAATGGAAAAAAAAAGGAATTTCCTCAACACAACATGCTATTTCCTTATGATGATGCTTTTACATTTATGATTACCAACCTTGGAATCAGGTTTGGTTATCCGAAGGTGTAATATCTTCTAAGCTAAGTCAATATGTAGGGATGTTGGTATTGATATAATTATGACAAAGTTTTATAAAGGATTAGGAACAATTCCGTTGGCTTGTAGATGACATATTTATGGATAAAAAGCTTGTTGTTATGAGATAATGACATCATGCCTCAAAAACATGTCCCATACAATCTAATGTTAATGGGCGCTCTACATAGAAATTGGAATGTCAACATTTGTGAGTACAATAAATATATTGATGATTTTGTCCTACTACAAATTTAATATATTGAGTGGATTGATAACCTTCACAATTATATAAGAGATTGTAGCTATGACTAGGAGGAGAGTTAACAATGCAACAAAATCAAGTAATCGAATTTTGTGCATAAAATGAACATAAGACTCCCACCAAATTTCACTGAATCTACATCTTAACAAAAGAACTCATCGTTTCACGGGATTCCACCCCATCAATCCTTTTAATAGTAATGGCCATAACAGTTGCTACAACTCTAGCGTGAGAAAAATCAATCG
Source organism: Larix kaempferi (assembly GCA_027924585.1). Taxonomy (NCBI): domain Eukaryota; kingdom Viridiplantae; phylum Streptophyta; class Pinopsida; order Pinales; family Pinaceae; genus Larix; species Larix kaempferi. The sequence continues at coordinate 1,189,264 of BSBM01000916.1, read as the reverse complement.
AGCTACACATGACAATACTTGAAACCAGACTTTTTGAACTCCCTATTACGTCATAGGAATCAATACTACTTTCTCCACAACATGTGGCACCCTCAATATCTTCCATCACCACAATTTACATTTGATAAAAAACTTGTTCCCAAATAGTAATTACCCCATTCTTTGCTCTAAAAAGGCCTCAGTTAACCTAGAATCCAATCCATGCAACATGAACACATCCATATATACACATAGAATAAATATTAATAAATTTCTCATAGCCCTTCAATAGTGTTCAATATCTCATAACCCTTCATAGTGAAATGGGATCCCACCCTTCAAATTTGATCCCTGGTCCCCACTGGACACAGTGACCCCCGGAATTATGACACGTAGGACACAGTGACCCCCATAATTAATATATTTTTAAAATATATTAAAATTTAAAAATATAGACATATAGATCCAATAAAATTTAACATTTACAATTACAAATATTCAATAGAAATTACATTTACAATTACAAATATGAAATATTCAATAGAAATTATATCATTCACAAATCACAACACATTTTTCATTCACAATCACAAATCACAATGAGACATTGAGACACATAGATGCAAACTCATCACTGCCCTGATCCTCCTCCTCCATGCCTGAATCAACAAACTCATCACTGCCCTGATCCTCCTCCTCCTCCTCTCTGCCAATCTGACTAACTTACTTCTTAATTGTCAAATGTTTAATTTTAAGTTTTAAATGTATGTAAGTGAATGCCATTAAATTGCTTATGTGAGTTTGATTTAATACATGTTCAATTTTGAAGAGACGTCATTATATACCATGTATATGTTTCTAATGATTTTCGTATTAATGTCTTTATTGCAGTTGCGGCTATGGATACCAATGCCGAGATATTGATTGAGCTTGCCCAATTGAGGGGCATACGTGCAGATTTTAGTGGTGGTGACAGGATTCGTCGTTCACTTGCATCAACCTTGGATGTAATTGTGGACACCATTTCACAATCTACGAATGTCCTATATGATATTGCATCTTACAGAGAAAGAAAAAGACAACATAATGCTGATGGGCTAGATTACAATGCAGTAAAAAAGTTGAAAATATCCAAAGAGCTTATATTTGCATTGTTTAGGGACCCTCGAACGGGGGAAATCCCAAATGCAAGAAAGCCGCATATCTCCATTGAGTGGTGCATGTTTCAACCATTTGTTGATAACTGGATGGACATATGGTACATGGTTTTTGATATGCCACCACACAACAACAGGGAAATTCCCTTATATTTCCTTTGAAAGATGTACGCAGAGTTCGTGTTGCATAAACACGTTAAATATTTTGACATATTACAGTTTCAGGGGATCGGTGGGGGGATGCCCCAAAACCGACCCAATGCTAGGCTTCGAGACCAGGATCGCCCTATCCCTGCACCTCGCAGGCAGTTGCCTGGGCCATATGTCCCACCAGCACATCGCATTATTCCGCAGACATGGGATGCATTTTTGAGTTTGGCACGGGCGGTTATTCACCATGGCACGATGGTTCAACATATGGGTGAGGAAGGGACATTTGTCCCTGGTGTGGTACATACACCAGCTCGTCACCATGCAGGACCATCAGGACCATCCACTAGTGCAGGACCATCAGGACCATCCACTAGTGCAAGACCATCGACACATCCCCATCCTAGTACTGATCCTCACAAGTGCACATCATGTGGTCGTCCCTACTATGGTATTGCCTCAGATGTTGCCTTCAGTGGGTTTTTGAGAGAGGTATGTTGATGGTTAATTGTAATAAATTCTTCATTTATTTTCGTCTTTGTACACATATATATAGTTTGAGCTAATATATTAATTTTGTGAACTTGCAGTTGATGCTTTATGCCGGCAGTGACGCCCCAGAGCCGGATGTTCCAGACTCTACAGGGGGGCATGATGCTACCCATTCGGTAGGCCCATCTTATATACCACCTATTGCCGTATCTCACACCGAGGTACACATTTTAAAATTTCAGTTTTTTAATACTTGTTAATTTGTTAATTTCCACATACTTTACATTTTAGTTCATTAATGCTATCTAGGGTCTAATATTTACAATTATTAAACTTGCAGATGGAAGATCCTTCAATGGGGCAAGGTAATGTGGAGGTAGTACCCATGGTCATACCATCCCCTGAAACATCTGGGCTCCAGGTAAACAATTAAAAATGACATTTTTTAAATACATGTTTGTTTGTTGAATCATGCATGTCTAACTACATGAACACTTGCTGACTGTAGGCACCATCCGAGACATCTGGCCCATTGCCTGGATTTGTATCTCCCTCCAGGAAATTCGTGAACAAGGGTCGTGTGTATGTGAGGCGTTCTACTCCTAGAAAGACTCCAGCTGCCCACGACCATGGGCTTACTCACACCATGGTAATGTATATCCTTCGATGATATTTGTTGTTTAACTTGAAATCCAGTGCATAAATCGTTTTTGTTAATGTTTGAATTGCATGTTTACTGCATCAGGAACCCGAGTTGTTTACTGAGAACCTCGCATCGATGGTTGATGCAGCAGTTAGTGCCGCATCTGCAATGGCGACTGATCACACACAGGTATGTAACTATCTCAACATTATCTTTACATAGTTTATTATTGTTGGACCTATTGTTTATTCATGCATTTCTAACTATTTCAACATTTTTTCATTGTAGCCACCACTAGCAGGAGCAGTTCCTGGCCCCCCTGGTTCGACCATCCTGGATGTTCAACCAACGGCTCCATCTACTACACAAGCAACGCAATCTCCTTTGTCAGTTGAGGTGAGATGTCCTTCAGTGACCAAGTGTTTCATGCACTTTCCATGCACCAGTTGATAATTGTTGAGCTAATGTATTAGTGTACATAGTTAGTTGAATTTAACAATTGATATTTAATTTGCAGGATCCAGGGATGCACATTAATCCTAGGGATGTGCCTAGAGGATCAACATCGGGAAAGAACAAAAGGAAGCTTGAGTTTTGATAGTTTTGGATAGTTTTGGACACATGTGCTTTTGGATACTTTTGTATATATATGTACTTTTCGATACATTCAGTTTTGGAGACATGTACATTGACTTTATTGTGCATGTACTTTTGGAGACATGTACATTGACTTCATTGGATACATGTACTTTTGGAGACATGCACTTTTGGATACTTTTGGATATATATGTACTTTTGGATACATGTACTTGTGTCAATCTAATGTGTTGATTTGTGTGGATTATCTATTACTCATGAATGCACTATGTCAAAAGAACAAACTATTATATTCAAAGGTTTCAACGAATTCACTACATGCATGCACTAATTGGTATCTAATTAAAATTTGTGATTTTGGATGATCGTTACAAGTTATGTCAAAGTTCTTGTTCGTGTAATTTAATCAAACTAAATGCAATACAATGTTTCAAGGTTTCAACGAACTCACTCATGCACACCCATTGCCATCAACTACCAATGAAAGTCTAACATTATGAGGTTCTTCTTTAAAAATGGGTAATATTTCCTTGATGATCGTAAATTGAGAACCATTTGTGGCCACTCATATAATACCATCTTCACTTATCTTTGTACATGATAATCCATATAATGTGCTATGTTTTTTAACCTAAACAATCATCAAAAACCTAGAATTATAGGGATATGACAAAGAACCTTATGGGGCACCTTATATATTACCTAATTAGTTCAATATCTATTGATCCCACATTCATGGCATTTTAAATTTGTTGCATGCTATCCATAATATATCATTTGATCATAATTAGGACATGCATCAATTGCTTGATACTCCTTTCTTGTATCTTTCATAAGGGCACACAATTCTCAATATGTGCAAGGTAAAGTATTTGATGGTTATAGGAAAATATTACCTAACAATCTATAAGAAAAAATCAATTTATGTACTAAATAATGGATATCGCAATGTAGTTATTACAATCACAAAAAATATTAAAAACTTATATTTATCATTAGAGTTATTGTGTATACATTAGGATCTTTGTCATACCATTGTTTGAAATGTCATTCAATACCTTCAATTTTATCAACATCAAATTAGTAGACAAAGTGACTCATCTTTGATCTCTTGTATAGGCCTTTGTGTGCCTTATCAATAAGATGTACATCCTGAATATTATCATAGGTCTCATACATAGGTGCATCCTCATCCATGCAAACAAAGGTGTCATGGATCAACCTATTATCCCTTTATTCTCAATAATATTAGTATCATTATCTTCCATAGGATCAAATTCAACTCCATCACCCCCATTATTGCTACTCTAAATTGCAGCCTTAGGAGTTTTGATCATTTTTTTTGTCTCTTTAGGAGTTTTGAAATATTATACTCTTTCAAAAATAATATGGAAGTTCAAATATTTAAAAGTGGCTTAAATTATAAAATGGGCGGAAATTCACCAAGTGTCCCTGAACGACATTTTCATGCAACTTGCAACTCGACATAACTCGCAAACAAGACGTCGGATCGACGAACCGTCGACTCCGTTGGTCTCCTAGCATGCGATTGCTTCTAGGGGGCCCTCTCCCTCGTCTCCCCATGGCCCAGCGGCTTCATTGTGCATTCATTTCGTAAACTAGGGTTTTGCTCAGTTTAATTGCATGCAATCTCGCATTGGTGGGTCAACTCTGCAAAAACCTCCCCCGAGCCAGTGTTGGCAGTGTTCCCACATCGCCATTTCCCACACACACTTGCGGGATCCAACGGCACGCAATCTTCCTGCTCCGTTTGCTTTTTGGCTCCCGGACGGAAATTCACCAAGTGTCCCTGAACGACATTTTCATGCGACTTGCAACTCGACATAACTCGGAAATCGGACGTCGGACCGATGAAGCATCGACTCCGTTGGTCTCCTGGCATGCGATTACCTCTAGGGGGCCCTCTCCCTCATCTCCCCATGGCCCAGCGGCTTCATTGTGCATTCATTTCGTAAACTAGGGTTTTGCTCAGTTTAATTGCATGCAATCTCGCATTGGTGGGTCAACTCTGCAAAAACCTCCTCCGAGCCAGTGTTGGCAGTGTTCCCACATCGGCATTGCCCACACACACTTGTGGGAGCCAACGGCACGCAATCTTTTTGCTCCGTTTGCTTTTTGGCTCCCGGACGGAAATTCACCAAGTGTCCCTGAACGACATTTTCATGTGACTTGCAACTCGACATAACTCAGAAACCAGACGTCGGACCGATGAACCGTCGACTCCGTTGGTCTCCTGGCGTGCGATTACCTCTAGGGGGCCCTCTCCCTCGTCTCCCCATGGCCCAGTGGCTTCATTGTACATTCATTTCATAAACTAGGGTTTTGCTCAGTGTAATTGCATGCAATCTCGCATTGGTGGGTCAACTCTGCAAAAACCTCCCCCGAGCCAGCGTTGGCAGTGTTCCCACGTCGACATTGCCCACACACACTTGTGGGAGCCAACGGCACGCAATCTTCCTGCTCCGTTTGCTTTTTGGCTCCCAGACGGAAATTCACCAAGTGTCCCTGAACGGCATTTTCATGCGACTTGCAACTCGACATAACTCGGAAACCGGACGTCGGACCGACAAACCGTCAACTCCGTTGGTCTCCTGGCGTGCGATTACCTCTAGGGGGCCCTCTCCCTCATCTCTCCATGGCCCAATGGCTTCATTGCACATTCATTTCGTAAACTAGGGTTTTTCTCAGTGTAATTGCATGCAATCTCGCATTGGTGGGTCAACTCTGCAAAAACCTCCCCCGAGCCAGTTTTGGCAGTGTTCCCACATCGGCATTGCCCACACACACTTGCAGGAGCCAACGGCACGCAATCTTCCTGCTTCATTTGATTTTTGGCTCCTGGACGAAAATTCACCAAGTGTCCCTGAACGACATTTTCATGCGCCTTGCAACTCGACATAACTTGGAAACTGGACGTCGAACCGACGAACCGTCGACTCCGTTGGTCTCCTAGCGTGCGATTACCTCTAGGGGGCCCTCTCCCTCGTCTCCCCATGGCCCAGTGGCTTCATTGTGCATTCATTTCGTAAACTAGGGTTTTGCTCAGTGTGGGAGTGTGCAATTTTTGCACACGGGGGTCAACTTTGGAAAATCATCCACCAAGCAAGTATGGCTAGTGTTCCTAGCCTGAACCTATTTAGACACACCTGCAGGACTCCCTGGAACCCGGTTTTGTTGCATGGTTGGAGTTCTATGCCCCCGGTAGGTATCCAGCAGGTGTCCCTGAAGGCCTTCTGGTAGTGAGACGAGACGAGCCATAGAATGAAGACCGTGGCTCGAATCGACGAACCGTCGACTCCGTTGGATTCAGCACACCGGGATAGTGCCAGGGGTGCCCCTCCCCTCCTACCCGGTGGCCTATGTGTCACCTTGCAGGTCCATCTTGGAAACTAGGGTTTTGCTCAGTGTGGGAGTGTGCAATTTTTGCACACGGGGGTCAACTTTGGAAAATCATCCACCGGGAAAGTATGGCTAGTGTTCCTAGCCCGAACCTGTCTAGACACACCTGCAGGACTCCCCAGAACCCAGTTTTGTTGCATGGTTGGAGTTCTATGCCCCCGGTAGGTATCCAGCAGGTGTCCCTGAAGGCCTTCTGGTAGTGAGACGGGACGAGCCATAGAATGAAGACCGTGGCTCAGATCGACGAACCATCGACTCCGTTGGATTCAGCACACCGGGATAGTGCCAGGGGTGCCCCTCCCCTCCTACCCGGTGGCCCATGTGTCACCTTGCAGGTCCATATTGGAAACTAGGGTTTTGCTCAGTGTGGGAGTGTGCAATTTTTGCACACGAGGGTCAACTTTGGAAAATCATCCACTGGGAGGGTATGGCTAGTGTTCCTTACCTGAACCTGCCTAGAAACTTTGGAAACTAGGGTTTTGCAGGTCCATGATGATGATGATGGTGATGATGATGAAGATGTTGATGATGATGGCTTGGTCTAAGGTGGTGCTCTCAAATAGCTAATTCATTATGAAATATTTAACAAGACATGAATTAAATTTAATATAAGTGTATTGTTTAATATAGTGAGCATGAATTGAATTAATTTTGTTGGGTGAAGCCAATAACCAACATGATGAACATAATATAATTTTAGGGTTTACTGATCATATGTAAAAAATGGCATATTCATAAACTTGACATACAAGAGAACTTTTGGCATATCAAGAACGCAAAATTGACATATTCATATGAAACATACATGTGAAAATTGAGCATATATCAATATTCAATTACAAATAGTATAAATAGTATAGTATTAAAAGTATGTAACGTACCTCATCATGCTAGATCCCACCTATTATCATACAACCAAGCTTTCCGGATCATCTCTTATACTGATGGTCTCCATTAGTCTCTCGTGCTCTGTATCCGGTAAGAAGTAGCGTACCTTCGATGTATTTCGACTAGGCATTGTTCGTACCTGAAGGTTTGTGCCAATGATTAAGTTGGTAAAGTGATACACACTTGCACCTGGTTTGTAATCCCTGTAAACATATCCACCCTTCTTTCTTCCATTGCTGTCCCGTGTCAAGTATTCACCTTTAACAACCATAGACCCAGTTGGAAAGTGGTTGTTTTCATCATCAGTCATGGACACAATGAGGGTTTGCTTTCCATCTATACAGCGTGCCAACTAGTATTCATCACCCCATTCAGTATATTTTGAGGCAACCACTGCGTATATGTTCCCTGCATTATATGATTGTAGGTATATGATCAAAATATTTTTCGCGCGATACAAGGCCATTAATGTGCATTTGAAGACTACGTAAACAAACAAAAAATGTTAAGGAAATGCATCATACCGGGTTGTACAAGGTCTGAGACATGATCAAAATCTGCAGAAATACATGATTGGTCTTCTTCCAACGGAGTTAACTCAACAATTGCACACTGATCAAGTGGAAGTGATATGCGATCCCATCCATCAACCCAATCCAATGATTCACACCCATGCCAGTCACCATCACAACAAGGCGGGCAAAAACAAGCGAGTTTTCTGATCCAAATTTCAAATACTGGGTTATTAGAGCTTCGAACCGAATGAAAGCCACGAGTCCCAGGCACAGTCTTTCATTCCCATGCATGTGAACGATCTATGTCTACCACCTACCAAAAAAATATCTCCACATGTCTCTTTCTTGTGGATTCTACTCGCATAGTTGATTCCTCTCCCATTACTGACGTGCACCACCTGACTATAGATTGAGCATTTAAAATAGTAGATTCTGTAGATACTTTCAATTCCTCTCTTCGTAGGGCTGTTTTGACACATGCTCTGGCTCCATCATGCTCTCCTTTACCATGCCCAGTCTCAAAATAGTTCCACATATGTGGCACTTTATAGTTTTTATGCAATGAACACAACCACTGAAATATGCGTGCATTTTTGAACTGACCAGCACACCCATCAGACCAAATCCAGTGTCGGTCGATCTGTATGTTCCTTCCCTTCAAGTGATCATAGAACATGATGAAGCAATGACGTACATAGTGGAAGTCGTGGCACCTATCATCACTTATGTAGAAGTGATATTCCTTCTGAATTTCTCTTTGCTCTTCAGTGCTATTTGGGCCATGCCTATATGTGATATGGACCATCAAGGAAACCTGCTCAGAGTGATAATATTGACTTTGGATCTCATTTTGAGGTTGCAGAGTGTAGTTCTCGGCAAAATCAACAACTGAAAGTATAGTACCAAGGGGAAATGTATCTCTGCATATTCTAAACTTCTCATCCTGCCATCGTGCCATGTGGACATGCTGAACATATTGATGTGTCTTTTCAATAAATTCCTTGATGAAGTCACTAACTTGTACCTGGTGACACAAAATGATCTCAATGTTAGTTTTTTGTTGTACGTAAGGATTGAAATGTAACCGTTACAACATAATTTTAATATAAATGCATACCTGAGATGTCACCAATTGTATTTTTTTGCTTTCTTTCCCTGGGACTATTTCATAGTTGATATATTTGAAACTTTTCATGTCTGTAACCATTTTCCCAAATTCACCGTCTCCATTCTCGTGCATACATTGGCTCAATAATGCCATTCCAGCACAGTTGGAGCATGTTCCATCCAAACAAGATTTTGCATAGTATGTTTGCCCCTCGGGCCTATTGCACATGATGCTATGAATGAATTCTCTTGATGAAGTCGGTGGTATTGTCATGGAGCAATCCTGCACAATGTTAGTATGCAACACACGACGAATGTACAAAAATGTTTCATAGTAATATTCATATTCTACATGGTATCTACAACAACAAGTGTTACGAAGAGTATTTATTCTAACATACCATGGCTTACATTTCTCAAAAGATCTTTGCCCCAAGTTCAATTGTCTATGCTCAATCTTAAATTTCTCGTAAAGCTCTGTCTGTGTTATATCAAGAAGATGCTTAGTATGTGGTTCACGATCCTTTGAACCCCTTCTTAGTTTTAGTACATCCTTTCGGTTTGAAGAAGGCCTTGTGTGATCATGCCAAAAACTGTGCACTAGTCCCTTTACTGCATCAACTAGCTTCATGTCATGACGTGGAAACCGACCAACAAAGGCCCAAAAATCTGTCTGATCGGTTGTGTCAAGATGTTCTCTTCTAATAGAATACCTACGGAGGTTTTTTACATTCAAATTAACTAGTTCGGATGTAGGCCTGAGAATATAAAGGGCCCTGGTGTTCTTATTTGCAATTGATTGTGACAACACACGACGAGCAGCATTGCGGTCCTTTGAACGTGTGTTCTTACCAATTTTACCAAATGCATCTACTAGGCTTTTAACTATATGAGAACTTGGTTCATAATTCTTTATCATCTTTATCCCTAACTTTTTCCTAACAACATTCATGCTCCTAGATTTTAACAATGATAAAAATAATCTACATTTATCTCCATCACATTTAGAAACAAAATATTTATCAAGTATCTGTTGAGTTTGATAAGCAATACTACGTTTAGATAGCGTACCTTCAATGAAATTCATAAGTCTTTCATCAACTTGTATACGCTTCGGAGTTCTTCGACGTGTGCTTGCTAATGGAGGTAAGGGGGTTGGAATTGTACCATGTAGCGCATCACCAAGAGGCTCTGGCGTTTCAGTAGTAGCTTGGTGTCCTTCATTCTCTTCCTGGTAGTTGGATGGTGGAAGTCCAACATCCTCATCCATGGTCTGTGGAAGTCCAACATCCCCTTGTGGAAGTCCAACATCCTCATCGATGGTGTGGATAACATTCTCTTCTTCAACAGTAGGAAAAATGTCCAACGCCTCTCTGACTTCATCGCTTGTATAACCACATCTGGATAGCAAATTGGGTGTTTCTTCGTGAGCTTCATCTTGAGATGGTAACTTATCACTTTGACTTGAAGTGGGAATTGAAACATCCCCTAATGAGCACCTACATTTTGCTTCTTGATTACTTCCATGGGGTGCTTGTTCAACAACTATTGTGGAAATTGAAGGTCCCTCTTGTCGTGGATTAATAGGATGAACCATGGTATCCTCTACAATTGGATTTGGATTAGTTTCCAAAGAAAGCCTCTGATTCATCATGTATATTCTTTTCTTTTCTTTCTCTTCTTCAATGACTTCTTGAGGTCTCTTCTTCCTTGTTGATTTGTTTACTCGGTTACGTGCATTCCCCATCACCACAATGATCAATTCAATATAGTTTGTTTTTGTTGCTCCTCAATTACAAGCTCTTCAATAATAAGCAAATGGAAGTTCTTCCTTGTTGGTCTTGAAGCTTGATATCTTATCTTGTGTGCTCCTCAAATATAGGCAAAATGAATCTTTCAAAGGCCTTATCTTTGGTGTTCTTCAATTGGTGATTCTTCAAGCTTGCTGATTATTTTCTTCAAATATGGCCATATAACCCAACACCACAGTGAGCAACCATGAAAGATGTCCTCAATGCTGCACCTGCATAAAAAAAAATGATGGAGTTGGTGTAGAATGTGAAAATTTTCAGAGGCGGGCTCGTGCTGTTCGAAAAATCGCGGGATTGTTGCTTTCGTTCGGACAGAGTGAATTTTCTCTCGGACAGCAACAGTCCATTATTTTTGGAGTTACAAAACGCGCATGCGTTATAGAAGTACAAAACGCATGCGCGATATGTAGTGAAAAAACGCGAACGCGATATAGTCAAGCACAATAAATAGGTTAGGTGCACGGCTAGGGCAACGAACAAAATCAAAGAAAACTAATAATTTATATGGTTGCATACAAAACAAATGTTTTGTATGGTTTAATACCCCCTAGCTCTCTCCCAATAATCCCTAGATACCCCCTATCTCTTTCTAAATATCTGTCCCTCATTCTCCCTACATCCCTCCCTACATGTTTCTTTCATGTTTCTTTCTCTCCCTTACTCCAACCATGTCTCTACCACCCCACTCTCCATCTCTCCACCTTCTCTTTATCTTCGTCATTATCCCTCCCTATAGCACTCTCTCCCTTCTTCTCCCTTAATCACTAACCCTCTACGCCTTTATCCCTCCCCCCTGCCCTCTTTGTCTTACCTTGTTCCTAGAGCCCCTCCCCCATAAAGGCCATTAGACCATCTTCTAAACATTAATCCCTAAGTGCATAAGTGCACAAGATGATGAGGAGGAGGAGGGTAATGACAATGAAGATGATCATGATGTAGATGAAGATGATAAAGATGATGAGGAGGAGGAGGGTGATGACAATGAAGATGATCATGATGCAGATGAAGATGATAAAGATGATAATGTTGATGAAGATGATGGTGATGATGATGAAGATGTTGATGATGATGGTGATGGTGATGTTCGGATGATGATGATGATGACGATGAAGATGATGGTGACATGATGGAGATGTTGATATGATGAGGAAGATGATGTTGATGAGGACGATGATGGAGATGAAGATGATGATGATGAAGAAGATGATGATGATGGAGATGTTGTGTTGATGGGGAACCTAGAGATGACAATGATGATAAAGATGGTGATGGTGATGGTGATGGTGATGACGATGAAGATTTTGATGATGATGCTGATGGCGATGATGATGAAGATGTTGACGATGATGGTGATGGTGATGTTCAGATGATGATCATGATGATGTTCAGAAGATCATGAAGGTGATGATGGTGATGATGATGGAGAAAATGACAATGATGGATATGTTGATGAGGAACTTGCAGATGCCAATGATGATGATGATGGAGATGTTGATGAGGAACCTACAAATGCCAATGATGATGGTGATGACGATGAAGATGTTGATGATGATGGTGCTGGTAATGATGATGATGATGATGAAGATGAAGATGATGGTGACATGATGGAGATGTTGATCTGATGAGGAAGATGATGATGATGATGATGGTGATGATGATGAAGATGTTGATGACGATGATGACGGTGATGAAGATGATGATGATGAAGAAGATGATGATGATGGAGATGTGTTGATGGGGAACCTAGAGATGACAATGATGATGAAGATGGTGATGGTGATGACGATGAAGATTTTGATGATGATGCTGATGGCGATGATGATGAAGATGTTGACGATGATGGTGATGGTGATGTTTAGATGATGATCATGATGATGTTCAGAAGATCATGATGGTGATGATGGTGATGATGATGGAGAAAATGACGATGATGGATATGTTGATGAGGAACCTGCAGATGCCAATGATGACGATGATGGAGATGTTGATGAGGAACCTACAGATGCCAATGATGATGGTGATGATGATGAAGATGTTGATGATGATGGTGCTGGTAATGATGATGATGATGATGATGATGATGATGAAGATGAAGATGATGGTGACATGATGGAGATGTTGATCTGATGAGGAAGATGATGATGATGATGATGGTGATGATGATGAAGATGTTGATGACGATGATGATGGTGATGAAGATGACGATGATGAAGAAGATGACGATGATGATGGTGATGAAGATGATGATGATGAAGAAGATGACGATGATGGAGATGTGTTGATGGGGAACCTAGAGATGACAATGATGATGAAGATGGTGATGGTGATGGTGATGACGATGAAGATTTTGATGATGATGCTGATGTTGATGAAGATGATGATGATGATGATGATGATGATGATGATGATGATGATGATGAAGATGTTGACGATGATGGTGATGGTGATGTTCAGATGGTGATGATGATGATGATGATGATGGAGATGTTGATGAGGAAGGGGGAGATGACAATGATGATGAAGATGTTTATGGTCATGAAGATGATGATGATGGTGATGATGATGGAGATGTTGAAGATGATGGAGATGGCGATGAAGATGATGATGATGATGATGATGGTGAAGATGATGAAGAAGATGATGATGATGGAGATGTTGACCTGATGACGATGAAGATGATGATTATGGTGATGATGATGAAGATGTTGATGCTGATGATGATGGTGACGAAGATGATGATGATGGAGATGTTGATGAGGAACCTACAAATGCCAATGATGATGATGATGATGATGGTGATGACAATGAAGATGTTGATGATGATGGTGATGGTAATGATGATGAAGATGATGATGATGATGGTGATGGTGATGGTGATGTTTGGATGATGATGATGATGATGAAGAAGATGATGGTGACATGATGGAGATGTTGATCTGATTCAAGGAAGATGATGATGATGATGATGATGATGGTGATGATGATGAAGATGTTGATGATGATGATGATGGTGATGAAGATGATGATGATGAAGAAGATGATGTTGATGGAGATGTTGATGTTGATGGGGAACCTAGAGATGACAATGATGATGAATATGGTGATGGTGATGGTGATGGTGATGACGATGAAGATTTTGATGATGATGCTGATGGCGATGATGATGAAGATGTTGACGATGATGGTGATGGTGATGTTTAGATGATGATCATGATGATGTTCAGAAGATCATGATGGTGATGATGGTGATGATGATGGAGAAAATGACAATGATGGAGATGTTGATGAGGAACCTGCAGATGCCAATGATGATGATGATGGAGATGTTGATGAGGAACCTACAGATGCCAATGATGATGGTGATGACGATGAAGATGTTGATGATGATGGTGCTGGTAATGATGATGATGATGATGAAGATGAAGATGATGGTGACATGATGGAGATGTTGATCTGATGAGGAAGATGATGATGATGATGATGGTGATGATGATGAGGATGTTGATGACAATGATGATGGTGATGAAGATGATGATGATGACGAAGATGATGATGATGGAGATGTGTTGATGGGGAACCTAGAGATGACAATGATGATGAAGATGGTGATGGTGATGACGATGAAGATTTTGATGATGATGCTGATGGCGATGATGATGAAGATGTTGACGATGATGGTGATGGTGATGTTTAGATGATGATCATGATGATGTTCAGAAGATCATGATGGTGATGATGGTGATGATGATGGAGAAAATGATGATGATGGATATGTTGATGAGGAACCTGCAGATGCCAATGATGACGATGATGGAGATGTTGATGAGGAACCTACAGATGCCAATGATGATGGTGATGACGATGAAGATGTTGATGATGATGGTGCTGGTAATGATGATGATGATGATGATGATGATGATGATGATGATGATGAAGATGATGGTGACATGATGGAGATGTTGATCTGATGAGGAAGATGATGATGATGATGATGGTGATGATGATGAAGATGTTGATGACGATGATGATGGTGATGAAGATGATGATGATGAAGAAGATGACGATGATGATGGTGATGAAGATGATGATGATGAAGAAGATGACGATGATGGAGATGTGTTGATGGGGAACCTAGAGATGACAATGATGATGAAGATGGTGATGGTGATGACGATGAAGATTTTGATGATGATGCTGATGTTGATGATGATGATGATGATGATGATGATGATGATGATAAAGATGTTGACGATGATGGTGATGGTGATGTTCAGATGGTGATGATGATGATGATGATGATGGAGATGTTGATGAGGAAGGGGGAGATGACAATGATGATGAAGATGTTTATGGTCATGAAAATGATGATGATGGTGATGGTGATGATGATGGAGATGTTGAAGATGATGGAGATGGCGATGAAGATGATGATGATGATGATGATGATGGTGAAGATGATGAAGAAGATGATGATGATGGAGATGTTGACCTGATGACGATGAAGATGATGATTATGGTGATGATGATGAAGATGTTGATGCTGATGATGATGGTGACGAAGATGATGATGATGGAGAAGATGATGATGATGGAGATGTTGATGAGGAACCTACAAATGCCAATGATGATGATGATGATGATGGTGATGACAATGAAGATGTTGATGATGATGGTGATGGTAATGATGATGAAGATGATGATGATGATGGTGATGGTGATGGTGATGTTTGGATGATGATGATGATGAAGAAGATGATGGTGACATGATGGAGATGTTGATCTAATTCAAGGAAGAAGATGATGATGATGATGATGGTGATGATGATGAAGATGTTGATAATGATGATGATGGTGATGAAGATGATGATGATGAAGAAGATGATGATGATGGAGATGTTGATGTTGATGGGGAACCTAGAGATGACAATGATGATGAATATGGTGATGGTGATGGTGATGGTGATGACGATGAAGATTTTGATGATGATGGTGATGGTGATGATGATGAAGATGTTGATGATGATGGTGATGGTGATGTTTAGATGATAATCATGATGATGTTCAGAAGATGATGATAATGATGATGGAGATGTTGATTTGATGAGGAATATGATGATGATGATGATGATGGTGATGATGATGAAGATGTTGATGATGACGATGATGGTCATGAAGATGATGATGATGAAGAATATGATGCTGATGGAGAATATGATTCTCACAACTCCCTCTAGTCTCTCTCTCCCCAACCATCAATCTCTCTCTCTCTCTCTCTCTCTCTCTCTCTCGCTCTCTCTCTCAAACACACACACATACACACACATTATGTCACTTTCCATTCTCAAACCCATCCCCCCTCCATCCATATCTATCTCCAACTTTCTCCCTCCATCCCTCACCCTACCTTCTCTCCCTCCCTCTCTCATCGCTTGTCTCTCACCTTCTATCCCTCCCTCATCTTTCCCTCAACCTATCCCAATCTCTCCATCGCCACCACTCTCTGCATGTCTCCCACCAACACTTTCTGTCCCTCCCTCCCTATCTCTTATTTCATTCTATCCCCATCTATCTCTCACTCCCTCCAAATCCATTCCTCCCCATTGTCCCTCTCCCTCCCTTGCTCTATGTCTCTCCCCCCCTTGTATTCTTTATTTCTCTCTCACATCCCCCTTGCCTCCATCCATTCCCCCTTGTCACTCAAGTCAAACTTTCAACTTCTAACCCTATACCTCTTCAGAACCTATTCTACTCCTAATAGTGCTCTCAAGCTCCACTTCCCTTCACCCCCTGTAGCCCATCATGTTCTCATTCCCTTCATCTCTCCCCACTCAAGCTTCCAACATCCTTCTAAGCCCTTGACCCTTTCCCACCCCTATTAAATATTAACCATAGATTCCCTTGACCCTTCCCCGCCCCTTCTCAAATATTAAACAAAAATTCCATTGACTTCCACACCCCCTCTTTCTCAAGTATTAAACATGTATTTTATGATTTGAATAACGCGAGCGCGTTTTGTAACTATATAATGCGTACATGTTATGTAGTTATATAACACGTACGCGTTAAGTATTTATATAACGCGCACGCGTTATGTAGTTATATAACGCGTACGCGTTATTTACATCTAAAAGCGCGGCAATATTTTTGAATTTAAACAGGCCGAGTCACATGCTCACATGTCAACAATAATCCTATGTGTATGCTTTGGAGTTTGCTTCGGTAATTCCAAACCTGTGCTATGTTAACGAAAAACCAAAGCTAATTGGGTATTTCTTCCACTTTCTGGAGAAGCCTGTGCTTAGCCACTCGTTACAATATGCTACACAGAGTCATTTTTGATGAAATCTTAGACGCAAATAGCATTTTTTCAGCAGATTCCAAATATGTAACTTTTATTTTGAAATATTAATTTTTCCTATTTTATTTCAATTTCTTTTCTGTCCTACCTCCTTAAATTGTGAAACACACTGTTAGTGTTTCTTCCATAACTTTTTCAATTCTCAATCATTTCAAAAAAAAATTGTATGGTGCATAAGAGGACACTAACCTCCACGTTCTATGAAAAACCCATTTCAAGATTTTTGCATTAAGACCTTCAAAGGCTCTACCCACAAAAGAGGTACTATTTTCGAGGTTTGATCACTTAGACAATTACAAAAAAATTATAAAATTACTAATTTAATTTTCGAAAAATAATGGCGCACAAGTGCTATGTGTTCTCTACATGCATGCCGATTTTTGTAGCTTGATTCCATCATTTAGGCCCTCAAAGGCTCTACCCACAAAAACATATACCTTATCATTTGCCTGAAAAATAAAAAGTGTCTGTTAGGAAAAATGAAACTTGACATAGCTATGCAAATTTTCAATACATAAAAGTTACATATTCAGAAACGTGATTCAATTTCCTACATTTCATCTTTTTTACTCAATGCAAGATATTTTGCGTAAGTAGATCAGAAAATCCAAGTAAGTTGAGGGATGCCTGCTTTTTCAGTTTTCTATTGCATCTAACGTGCCAAAAGTGACCCTCATTAGCTTGCACTGACCCGAATATTTAGATCTCTTTTCATTTGAGATGGGGAAAAAACATCATGTTGGTATATTCATTGCTACAGATGTTATCAGTGATAATATATGGCGTGTTCAGGTGAAGGTTGTTGAGAATAACACATGCTTTCTGCTTCAAGCCGATATTTTAGTTTCTAAATATCGTCCATATCTTATGGAGAGGGTTACAAGAGATGTCACTATATCATGTGAAAATCGGGGGTGGTTTTTGTCATCATATGATCGATCAAACATGTCAGGTATAAGAAGCTCTAGTGATTTGAAAAATGGCATTCTAGTTGTTTTAAAAAATGTGTTTGTTTCAAAAAAAATCCTCCTCTGTGTTACATTTGTCGAATATGATAGACAAGATCCAAAATATTAGTCATGAAAGTATTCTAATATATCTCAGATGATATTGTTTAGAAGATTTAGAAAAATATATTTCAAAATATACCCTCAAAACATTGAAACCTAGTTCTTCAAAGACCATCATGCAGAGGGAGGGTAAATTTTTGATAGATCTGAAGGGAGTCGAAGGGAACAAATTGAATATTTTATTTTTGATGAGAAACTATTCTCCATCAATATCACTCGATGTGAAGTAGACCCTATGCATTTGCAATACTGGAATTTAAACACATATGAAGTCGATTTATAGTGATAGACCATCCTTCCTTGGGAAGGGGCACGTTCCATCAGATCAATGGCACGTATACATTAATTTTTTACTAGTTTAAGTCAATATTTTTTATTAAGTGTTTTGGTAATTAAAAATTTTCAAAATATTTTACTTTATTTGGTTGCAAAGTTTCATGAATGAATTTGTTGATATTTTTGAAGTTGCAAGCAAGGACAGTATTAAAGACAAGATGGTTCTTGTATCGAGATCTGAAGATTTGTGGAACAAATGGTGGAATGTTTTTGAGCTTTATAAAAATGGTTCCTTTGCATGTTCACCTAAGAGTATTATGCAAGATGATTGTGTACATAATAAAATAAAGCAATACAGTTCAAATTTCTTTAGACCATTACGCAACCTAGATAACGGACAATTACATATTTTAGTAGATAAAATAATGGGAGGATCTATTTGTTATCCACAAAAGTTGATCGTTCTTCTCTAGTTGAAACATTGGCACAGTATTGTAAGAGGATTAAAAATGAAAGAGCTTCAAAAAAAAATCATTTGTGATTATTATAGAAAAGTGGATAAAGAATCTTATACTTCTCACAATGTAAATGTTGTTGAAGTCTACAAAATTGCTCCAGATCATTTCCAATAGTTGCAATGTATTTTATGCCAAGAAAAGTCAACAAAAAATCCGGCGAAGCAAAAAAAGGCAGAGTAGGATGAATATGAGCCTAAAATTCCTACAACGGCCACATATATTTTAGATCTCTATATTTAGGAAAGGGAGGCAATTGTCGTAAATGGATCTAACCAATAGATGTCTCATTTTACTTGTTGATGTTGTTTTCCATTTTCTTTATCTAGAACATTGAAGGACATTATATTACTTCAGCCTAGACTCTGTTGTGAACTTGTTTTTGCTGATATGAGTAATTGTCTTCACCAGTGGATGGAGAGTGATTTTCTTGAATTGTTGATTTATCTTGATTCAAATGTTGAAACATGCACCATAATTTTTTAGTTGATGTTGGCATGTCATATTTAATCAGTAGAGCATTCACTCAATTCTCAAAGAAATAGAAAAGGCCTCACAAAGAGTACGCATTCTACGACGTTTATAGAAATTACTCAGAAGGTTGTTATGTGGGGTTCTCTGCTATACATTGTTGGAGAATTGGACACGTAGGATAAAAGATATTTCTTTTGGATATGGATATGGATTGGAAGGATGATTATGATCAAATTATTTATATTTTACCTTTAATGGGATTTAAATTGGATCCTAGAAATTATGTTTTTGCAAAGGAACAGATTTCATCATTCTGGGATAACATTGTGGACATGTTTGCTTCACCTAAGGGCATAGTTGTTCTTTCATTATATGCTAGATGTAGATTTATTCATTCATTGAGCTACTCATAAAAATGAATGATTGTCTCATTCGTGGATACAATTCAGCAAGAGAAGTTTATGAACGCATATTTTGGATTCCTTTGTCAACAAAATGGTATTTAAGTTGTGCTGATTTTTTTTTGAAAATTAATTAGCAGTTTATTTTTTCCTATTGCCTTTTAATTCTTAAAATGTTTTTAATATGTTTAACCAGATGTAACTATTGTTCACACAAATGCAACAAAACAATCTTCAATTAAGAATTCAAATTACCACAATTAAGAAATTTGTGGCAATGCAGAATCTCTCCAAATTTCACATTTGCAAGATCGAGATAAGAAAATTAGTAAGGAAAAAGAAGGTAGTTTTATATGATTTAAGAAATAATGCATTAGATTTCACCAATATTCCACATCTTAAAAACATTTAACTAGATGTAACTATTTCTCACACAAATGCAATGGAACAATCTTCAGTCAAGAATTCAAATCACGGTCAAGAAATCTATGGCGATGCATAATCTCGCCAAATTTGACATTGGCAAGATAAAGATAAGGAAATTGGAAAGGAAAAACAAGGTAGTTTTATATGATTTAAGCAATAATACTTTAGAGTTCACCAATATTGCACATCTTTCTTGGCTTAAGCTTCCGATGTTTACCTTTATTGTTGTTATTGTTCTGTAGGGCTTGGCGAGACAATTGAGAGACATGAAAATGAAGTAATAAGAAAGTCTAGCATAGAAGTTGGATCTAGTTTTGTTCCTCACCCATCCATAGGTCAGAAAGCTAATGATTCTTTGTATGGCATCAAAAACTGTAAAGAATTTATAATGTTAAATATGGCACTCCATTTCCGTTACTTTGTATGGTCTTCGTGAACTATAGAACATAGTATTATGTAATATGTGATGGACACTTTCCTGGTGCAGATTCAAATAAAAAGTAGGGACTCTTGATATTAGAGTTGGAGGAATTTTTCATTACTTTGGAATCCTCCACCATGACAAAAGAAGTGTTTGGGAGTTTAGACTAGGATAATATTAATCCTAAACTCAAAAAAAAAATATCAACAGTGGGTAAATGCATTAGATTTTTTGGAGTTATGTGTGGGGAGATTCCATACTAGAATATGGTCAACCAAAACCAGAAGTGATGGACTTCCCTTGCTTCATAAATTTCTTGGGAAAAAAAATAATTCTAGATCAATTTAAGTTTGTTTGGTTCGCTGATAAATATGATAAATATAATGAGGGTAAATATGTCAAAAATTTGGAAACATTTTGGAGTATGTTTGGAAAATATTTATTTGAGATGAACATGATGATGCTTGTTTTGAAGGGTGAGGAGCTCAACAAGGGAATCCTTTTGAAAATTGCATAGTTGTGAACCCTTATAAATCCCTTGAGATGAAACTAATATATTAGCGTGATTATGGTAGTATCTTTGTAAAATACAATCAACATCTCGTATAAGGAACTTTTCTCCTCTTTTAGGGATAAAATGATTGTGTAACATGAAACTTTAAACATTTTAATATAAATTTCTAAGCTAATATTATTGACTGTCAATACCATTCATAAGAAAATAGCGAAGAAAACTATTTAATAATGCCATCAAGTTGGAGATGTGATGGTTAGTTGAGAGAGATAAAAATGTGAAAACAATGTAGTGTTCTCCTTTAAAACACCTTGGGCCTCATCAAAACATGATTCACTGGTTGAAAATATTCAAATTTAGATGACAAAATTGGGGAGGATTGAAATATATTTTCATTTCGTAGCACATTTAACCGTCAATACGAAATAGGTGTATTCGAGGAAATGATCGGCTTATATTTTATTTTTTCATTAATTGGATATCAAGAAAAAGGATAAGGAATGAAGGATGGGCTAGTATTTTCCTTTTTCAATAAAGTGATTATCAAGAA